>CM076583.1:1054972381-1055261675 GCA_034641835.2 Pinus albicaulis
GACTCGAGCTGTAACTTGTACAGTTTGTGGCTCCTGACTCCAGTTTGTGCCTTCTTTTTCTAACTTGGGTGTTTGACATAAAATTTGTTGTCAATAAAATAAACGTCGTAACCTTTGTTTGGAAGCTGAGACAGAGAGAGTAAGTTCATCCCCAACCTTGGTACATGCAACACATTGGTGGCCCGGAGCTGTTTGCCAGCTTCTGTTTGAAATATTATGGTGTCTCTTCCAACAGGGATACATTTTGCCGTATTTCCCATAGTGATTTGAAAATTCATCCGCTCCTCCTGGTAGCTTGAGAGGCATTCTCGAACTCCAGTCATATGAGTAGATGCTCCACTGTCAATATACCAGATATCTAGAGAGGCCATACTTGACACACAAGCAAATTCCTCTTCTAGTCTGGATGCCAAAACTGAGATGTCATGATCCCTCTGTTCCTCCATGCGTTCCGGAGAACTGAGTGAACCCTTTCGAGTTGTTGCAGCATCAATGTCAGACCTTCGGTCCATTGCAGAATCTCCTCTTCTGTTACTTCATCTTTCGCTCTGATACCATGTGAAAATTTCAATTCTGAAACACTATTGCATTGATAGATTTATTTCACCTACTTATTATTATGATAAGTATTTTATGAATTTCTTCCAGTAAATTCTGAAATAAATACAACTGCAGTAATCACTTAACCAGAAGCAGAGAATAGAACATAACATATATAACACAATAGAAACAATCACATGTTCACAGTGATTTTTGGACAATTGTCCTCGGAAAAGCCCATTGTGGGAAAACTAGTGCAACAGATGAGGGTTTGTATTATTCTTCAGAAATGAAAATCTTTACAAGAAATAGAAGGATACATCTGTTAAGAATACTTCTGAGATAAATTCTCTGAATCCTCTTGGAGAATTTCTGACACCCAGAAGACACCCTAGCTGCCTCTGGGTCACTTTGCGTGATCCTCTGCGCAGTCCCTACGCTGGACTGCGTCACTCGGCATGGGCAGTCAGTGTTGCTGCTCAACGCTGTCCTCTGTGGCCCTCTGCGTCCTCCTCTTGCCTTTCTCTGTCACTGCTGACTTCCCCTTCCTTATTCTACCTCTGCAACTCTGCCCTGCAACTTTCCCTCTGAAATCGAATTCTATTCCTTCATAATCGATTTCCTTCGGGTACTGAGTGTGTGCTCGACTTGCTTTCCAAATGACCCTCAAACCTTCTCTTATAATCCTTTCGTTGATGAATCAGTGGCCCAGATTAGATTTTTAATCAATGGCTAATATTAAAACATGACTTGATCTTCGTTCTCTAGAAGATTTTCACTCTATTTTATTAATACCCTTTAATTATTTAATTTATCTGAATAAAACATGAACCGAGTGGAATTTCCACAAACGGTTTCTTGGTTCTTTGGAATACTGATGTCCAAGCCTCCTCACAAATTTTGGGACTTTGAACACTTTCCAATGCTACAAAAATCAACAAATATCATATTCATATTCATTATTCATTACGAATGAGTTATAATTGCTAACTTCAAACTTCAAACTTAAATTGTCATATATTGTTTACCAAAAATATCATAATAAATATGAAAGAGTCAATAATTATAAAAACTACTAGAAACTAGAAAAGACAAGTGAATATATTATGTATGCCTAATGCTTGGGCCTCTTGCCACCACGAGAAATGTCTAATTTTTTAGTCTTGTTGGAAAATCAGGATCTTTGTCATTAATATCACCCTCTAAGCATTAACATAAGATAGAAAAAACATAGCATGTCAAGTCAAGATTTTGTTTGAGTGATGGGTACATTTTTCGTAGGGTCATGATAGATTAGTTCGAAAACCAATGTCACTAACATCAAGGTACATAGAGGGATTGGTGTTCTCGATTAAATACAAGTTCCATACCCTAATACATGACAAAATCCAATGGAAATATTGTAATCCCCCCAATCCTAAAATCCTGAAAAACTGATAAGTCTGCTGGATTTTGAATTAGATCTCAAATTCTACCTTCTCCTTATGAAATCCAATGAGGTTAGAACCACTCTCAAACATCCTGAGTTATTTCATGGTGGTGTTAAAAATTTAAGTAAAAGTGACATTCTCGTTAATTATTTCATGGTAATGTTAAAAATTTAAGTAAAAGTGAAATTACCATGAATCACATATCAATACTAGGGCCATAGGCTTAATCATTAGGCTACCCACTCAATAATTACTATTTCTTTGGAAAATAATTGCATTTGGAATTTTTTTGCTAAACAAAAATTGCAGAAAAGGCTGGGGAGAAAAAAATTCGCTACCTAGTTCGCTCCCAAAAATCACTCCCCTGCAGGAGCGATTTCGGGAGTGTGCTCCCAGTTCGCTCCTAAAGGGAGCCCGATTCGGGAGGGGGTTCGAGGGGGGGGGCAGCCACTCCCCCACAACCCTGTTCCAGAATGCCCAGAAATCGTTTTGGGAAATTCTGCCTGGAGGAGGTTTTATAAAAATAATTAATTATTATTAATGGAAGCCTAAGTCTAAACTTAGGGAATTAAAATAATTAAACTGTATTAATAGAACTAGATGTGAAACTTCTATCAAAAGATGGCGATCGAGTCAATATGATCTGAGCCATTGATTAGAATCTAGTCTGGGCCGTTGATTTTTCAACGAGAAGAGTATAAGAAGAATTTCGATGGGCATTTGGTAATCACATCGAAAGAGGATCAAGAGATCGATTTCTCAAGTGAGAAGCGCATAGTAGCCAGAGAGATCAGTCGAGGATATTCTTGTAGTGAGGGGCAGAGATAGTTTCTGGTTGGAGAGATTTTCCTGAGCCGGGGATACATCGCAGAGAAGGCAAAGAGAGAACCAAAAGAGGCAATGTATGGGCCACGTTGGGCAGCATAGAGCCACACAAAGGCAACGTTGAGCCTCTGAGGAGATCTGCTATTTCGCTGAGGGTCAGATCAGATCCTGTTCCGGGAGCCGGGGTGTCAGATCAGAGGGCTAGAGGATCGAGCATCTAGCTAACAGAAAGATCAACTAGAGGGAGTGACGCAGTCCCCATCAGTTGTGATGCAGAGTTGCGCAGAGGCAGCGCAAAGGCAGCTTGGGGCTTGTTAGTTCAGGGTCAGATCAGTGCCGAATCTCTAGTGTTAGTGTGAGGTAATCCTCACTAATTTTCTGCCAGTCAGATTCTCTATTGAATAGCTAGATTTGGGCATCCAGATTGTATTCAGAAACTACTGCTTAATAATAAAAACCCTCAACTGCTGCACCAATTTTCCCGCATTGGGTTTTTTCTGGGGGCATTAGTCCAAAAATAATGGTGTCATATGTGTGTTTGTTTTCTTCTTGCTCATATCTTGTTTCCGCATATAATTTAGTTAGTGGAGGTTGCAGTGTGATGTATTTAGTGTTTGTCGTAGAGAAACTGCAAATATATTGTTAAATGAAGATTAAGAATTAGGTGAATATTTTCTAGTTGCTGCAATAGGATTCTAGTTTTAGGAATTTCCACATGGTATCAGAGCTAAGGTGAAGCAAGAGAGAAGAGTCGGAAGAGCCAAAGCTGAACAGAAGAGGGAGATTGAAGAGTTGTTTAGGTACCAGATCGAATCCCTAGAGGGATTGTGCAGTCCAGGCCAGGAGGGAAAGCTACTCGGGGAAAATCTCTCTCTTAGTGAGTCGACAGAGAGGTAAGATTTCCAGTTCGTGATTTGTCAGCGACAGAGGGAGCAGCGCAAAAGCAGATTCAACACAGAGAAGTCTTCCGGTGGGACACAATTTTTTGTTGCAGTAGTTGCTGGTGCAAAAAGTGTTAGAAGAAGGAAGAAGAATATTGAGGGAATTTTGACTTCAGAGGATTTCTCACTGTAGCAACAACAATGGGACAAAGCCCAAGGAGGAGGAGGAGAATGCAACCCTTGCATCAAAGGGGAAGCAGGAACAGCGGAGGCGGAAGAAGGACGTCTCAAAGATCAAGTGTTTCTGGTGTGTTGATTTTTGTCACTACGCTAAGCAGTGTCCTCTCAAGAAGGACAAGGATGAGAAACATGATCTGCAGGCTGTAGCCGGAAGGATTAAGGAGGAAGAGTTTGTGATGATTGCCCACATATCTCCAGGGGAAAATTGGGGTGATCTAGAACTATAGTTCGGAAGAGCTGCGGTTGAGCAGGATCCTTTAGGAGTCCACGTCTTGGATCAATATTTTGCTATGTGAGCCCATATCAGATGTAGCAGGATGGACCAGTGTCAGTTGGTGCGGAGGAGTATCGGAGTGACAGTGCAGTGGCTAGAGAGCGCCAGAGCCTTGAGTAGCACAAAGCAGAGTTGGCAGCAGTGCAGTTGGCACAATGCAGAGTCAGCAGTAGCGCAAAGGCTTCACAGGGTCAGCGCAGAGACTAGCAACAGTCAGATCTCTAGTATTAGATGCATCATACTGAACACTTAGTTTAGTATTTTGGATGTTTTCCTGCTGCAACAACAACGAAGTTGTAGTGCAGATGCAGTTGACAGCAGCATGCAGGGTCAGCCGCAACACAGTTGCAACAACGGAGTCGTTGGTGGGCAGTGATGTCAAACATCAGAAGCGCAAAGGGAGATGTTACAGAGTCAGTGTGATGCTTCAACATGATGCATTACTAGAGCACGTGATTTGAGCCATTGATTAGAATCTAATCTGGGTCGTTGATTTCTAATGAGAAGATTATAAGGACTTCGATGGGCATTTGGAAATCCCCTCGGAAGAGGATCAAGAGATCTATTTCTCAAGTGAGCAGCACAGAGAAGCCAAAGAGATCAATCGAGGAGATTCTTGCAGTGAGGGGCAAAGATACTTTTCGGTTGGAGATATTTTCTTGAGACGAGGATACATCGCAGAGAAGGCAGAGAGAGAACCAAAAGAGGCAATGTAATGGCCACGCTAGGCAGTGCAGAGCCATGCAGAGGCAACACTAAGCCTCTGAGGAGATCCGCTATTTTGTTGAGGGTCAGATTAGTACCAGCGCTGGGAGCCGGGTTGTGAGACCAGAGGGCCAGAGGATCGAGCATCTAACGAACAGAAAGATCAGCCGGAGGGAGTGACGCAGTCCCCATCAGTTGTAACACAGAGCTGCGTAGAGGCTGCTTAGGGCTTGTCAGTTCAGGGTCAGATCAGTGCCGGATCTCCAGTGTTAGTGTGAGTTAATTCTCACTAATTTTCTGCCATTCAGATTCTCTGCTGCATAGCTAGATTTGGTCCTCTAGATTGTATTCAGAAACTACTGCTTAATAATACAAACCCTCAGCTACTGCATTGGTTTTCCCGCATTAGGTTTTTCTGAGGACATTAGTCCAAAAACAACGATGTCATATTTGTGTTTATTTTCTTCTTGCTCAGTTTTTTTTTTTTTTATTTGCAGATAATTTAATTGTTGATTTTTGAGTAGCATTGAATGTGCTCTAGCTCCGAAACTTTGTGGAGGGCTAGAACCCATGACATCTCCAAGACCCAGAAATCGTTTGGAGAAATTCCACCCAGAGCTTAAGTAATTCAAATAATTAATTATTTTAATGGGGACACTAGGTCTAAACTTAGGGAAATTAAATAATTAAAGTGAATTAATTTAAAATGTGGGTGAGAGTGTTCTAAGTGACGAGGATCAAGTCTCTTCTAATCTTAGCCGTCGATTAGAGATTAGGTCACAACTGTTGATTCGTCAATTGGAAAAGTATTAAAGCAAGGCTTGGGATCAGTTGGAGGACACACATAGAGACTAAATTTGGTGATCGAATTCTTCTGACGGAGCAATGCTCGGACGAAGATCAGATGTGAGTAATTCAATGCAGTGAGAGGCAGTTTGGCAGCGGGATTTGCATCCAAGGTCGAGAATACAATAACAGAGAGGTAGATCAACACTAGAGAGGCAACGCAGTCCTAGGAGGGGTGACGTAGAGGTAGCAGGGCTCATGCAGAGGGGACACAGAGCTAGAGAGGGTGACACAATCACTCGTAGAGCCGCGCTGGGGATTTTGTGGGGTAGATTGGGCAGTTATCTAGCAGATCAATTTATGAGTCGGGAAGGCTCACGGAGAGGGTGATGCTGCCACTAGGAGAGGTGACGCAGTCTAGCTTGTTGTAGCCATCGCTCAACAGCACTGGGGACTGCGCAGTCACCTTTGGGGTTTCTTCATCCAGTTGCTGGATCAACCATAACATCTGTATTCGGATAGAGGTACTTCTGCTAAGGATTTTCTTTGTTGGGTGACCCGGATTTTGCACCCTAGTTTGTATTCAGAAATCTGCTTAATAATATAAACCCTCAGAACTGCTGCATCGATTTTCCCGCATTGGGTTTTTCCGGGGACATTTGTTCGAAAAATATGTGTCCTTTGTCTGTGTTCTTTACTTATTTTTCAGCACTTGATTTGTATAATTGTGTAGACTGCAGTGTATTTACTTAGATGTTTTCCTGAATTATTCAGAAAATAACTTGTTAATTAAAAGAAAACAAGTAGGAGAAGTAAATCAGATTTACTGCAGTTGGGTTTCTGGTTTAGATTCATAAATTTCACATGGTATCAGAGCGTTTGCAGATCAGGTAGAGCTGAAGCCATCAATGAAGAGACAAAGAGAAATTTTGCTGCAGGAATGCAGCTATCTCGAGTGACAACGTAGATCCAAAAGAGGCAAGGAAGGGTGACACAGTCACAAAAGGGGCTCATGCAGATCCTGCGTCAGCTAACTGGGGTGACGCTGTAATTGTAGCAGAGGAAACACAGTGTTTGCTGGGCCAACGTAGAGGTTTGAGCCTTCGTTTGTCCTGTTGCCGTGGCTGGAAGAGCATTTCATTTTTCCTTCAGGAGTTGCTGGTGGGGCATTGTTTCTGCTGGTGCAGAACAATGCCTAGTGGGGTTGTGACAAAGTAGAGGGAACAAGTTCCCTAGAAGACTTCTCGCCAAAGAAGTCTAGATCCAGTGTTGATCAGCAACAAAGAGTGATCAGAGAGGGTTAATTCGACATCAGTTGGCTGAGGATTTCCAGGAGGGAAATAATTTTTCAAAGGGAGCATGGTTCCTTAGAGGGTTTCTAGCGCCAAGAAACCCAGATGTGAGTTTTGTTGGGGCAACAACAGAACAGGGAGAAAAGAACCAATTCGACATCTTTCGTTGAGTAGAGATGGTCACACATGGACTGAGGGATCAGGATAGGTTGGATGAAGCATCCAACTTTGTCATCTGGAAGGCTAGAATCCTGTTAGTACTGGATGACCATCGTATCAAGCATCTCGCAGAGAGCACAGTTGCTATTCCTGTTGCTGCTGATCCGCTCAAGAAGTATAAGGAAGCTCAAGCGAAGGCTAACCACTTGATCATGGATGGAGTCAAGTATCATGTGGTCCCACACATTGCTGAGAAGAACACTACACATGAGATGTGGGCTTTTTTGACCACATTGTATTAGGGGACTTCTGTTCAGAGGAGGATGCTTCTTGAGAATCAACTTAGATTATTCTAGATGCTGAAGGAGAAGAGATAGACCCCTTCCTCATTAGATTGAAGGCGATCTGTGATCAACTGGTTGTCATGGGGGCCACACCTGATGAAGGTATTATGGTGAGAACTGCTCTGAATGTAGTTTCCGATGAATGGGAGAACTTTGTCCAAGGCATCTTGGGCAAAGCAACTGTTAAATTTGGACAACTAGGTCCAAACTCCATCTTGTGATGCTCAGATGAAGATTCCAATATTTGTATTGGATTCCTCTTTTGGAGAGGTGTAAAATCGATATAAAATTGATTTTAATCTGATGAGCAGAACATTTATTTTGAATTTATTATTTATAATAAATTTAAGTGCAGGTCGGCCTTAAGGTTTTACACCCCCCGCAGATGTGTCACACACCTCAATGATGGATATAAATACAGTCAACGTTGGAGAGCATTTCACTCATCTCAACACACATCTCCTCCTCTTATACGAGTATCTAAGGAGCAAGAAGAACGAAGTTTACCGCAGCAAGAAGGACGAAATCTACTGTAGCAAAAAGGACGAAATTTACTGCAGCAAATTTTCTGCAGTTAGGGTTTCTGGGAAAGTTTGACCAGCGTTGACTTTGGTCAACGCATGGTCCGAATTGGTTGAAATTTGGTGGAGAGTTCGATTTTTGAAGGCCGTACTCATTGGCACAAAAATCGAGGTCAAAAGGTTGACCGAAGTTGGAGCTGTGTTGACTTTATTGTTGCTACCCTGCGTTGACTTTTTCTAGACTGCGTTGACTTTTCTGGGGTTGACTGGGTGACTGATTTGAGGACTGTTGTGACACATTCTAGGTTGGTCGACCAAGAAGACTTTGCTGGTTGAAGCATCCTACTGACCGCCGTAACACACCAACACATTCTCCTGTTTCTGGTTTGTCTTCTATAGATCCATTGGTATGTTCTATCAACATTTTTACTTAACTGTTTATGTGATTGTTGTTATAAAAAGTAAAGTTGCATCAAGCATAGAACATCTACAAAATTTACATGGTATTAGAGCTGAGGTGAAGACAAGCCCTAACTTATATCTGCAACAATCCGCAAGAGAGAGAAAAAATGAGTTGGACGAAGTTGTGAGGCACAAGTAGGATGACAAAGTGGCTTGGAAGGATGACACCACATGCTTGGAAGATGATATTAGATCTCAAATTGGAAGACCATGATCCTGCGCACTGCATGAGACTATGTCTTCCAGGTAAGGCCAAGAACCTCCATCCAATGCTACTGCTGCTGCTAAAACCAAGTATAAGAAGGGGGAGATCAAAGCAAAGCTAATGATCGGGGAATCCATACATAAAAGTCTGGTTGCCTACATATCTGAGCTAATTAGGTGTAAAAACTACAGTAAACTTGATAAATATATATTATTAATGATGAAAGATAAAGAATGATTACAATGAGGCACTATAGTCACAGGCTTTAAATATAGCCCTTTCTAACCACCCTTGGCGAAGAGGCATGATCTTTGATCATGCCCTTTCAGTTAATAACCTAAGATAACTAAATCTAATTAATAAATAATAAAATATACATAACATTGCCCCTCTCTTAAAGATGCTTTGTCCTCAAAGCATATGTAATCGATGGACAACGTTGACGAATGTCTGGTTTTCGCGAGCGGCGAGCTCTTGCTTCCCATATTTTAAAAAGGCCGTGAAGCATATTCTCGAGTTCAATCTGTTGTTGATCTGGATAGTGAAAATATCTGATATCGACAGGGTCGGATCCTGTCTTGACTTCTGGCGACTCTTCGTGGCTCCCTTTTGAAAATAACATTTCTAACTGCTGACATTGTACTGTAGATGTTGGCGCTCCTATTTGAGTCATCTTCGTCATCAGAGAGGAAGATACGACTTGATTTTTTGGGGCTTGGAATCCATACAACTTGTATTTCTGCCCTTTCCACTTAAAACTTATAAACTGCTTCTGATGGTTGGCAGAATAAGTACCTAGAGTTCGTAGCCACTGAATTCCTAAGACCACATCTACTCCTCGTAATGGAACGGTGTAGAACGGCGATTCTAGATGAAAGTCTTTAATCTGCAATTTGACTTTATGGCATTTTCCTACTTGTTCAATCTTCTTACCATCGGCCACCATTACCTTCATATTAGGCATGGGAAAAGCAAAGAGGTTGAGTCTTTTGGCCATGGTTGAATCTAGAAAATTGTGCGTGCTGCCTGTGTCTATTAGAACCATTACAATGTTTTTCTTAATATGTCCTCTTAACCTTAGGGTTTGAGGTTGTAATATGTCTGTCATAGCTGATAATGACACTTGTGGGATAATTTCGCCATCCACTTCTGGAGAGAACTCTAAGTTGTCTTCTAATCCTTCTATACATGAATCAGTACTGTTAGCATCGTTAGTTGCTTCACAACTGTATAGATTCTTCGCTTTTCCATTAGCACATCTGTGCTTAGGGTCCCAGTTTTCACCGCATCGTTTGCACTTGCCCTCTCGCATTCTTTGTTTTTCCAAACTAGATTTTTCGTCTTCACGAAGATGGACAGGGACATATTTTGTGTCATCTACATTTTCAGATTGAGGAAACCGTCGTCTCGAATATACTTTTTCTGGTTTTGATAATCTTTCAAATTTCTTTTCAGCAGTTTTTGCTTTTTGCCTTGCTACTTCTACGGACGTAATTTCATGTAGTTCTAGCTCTTCCTGTATGTGGATTTTAAGTCCTGAGATGTAAGACTGGATTAGACGAGATTCCGACAATCCCGGTACTCGTGTTGCCAAGGTCTCCCATTCTCGAGTGTATTCATCCACATCTCCTTTTTGGCGTAATTTGATAAACGTTGAAAAAAAATTTTCTTCTTTTATGCCTTGAAACCTTTTGAAGAACGCATCCTTAAATTTCCTCCAATTGATAGCGAGCGTCGTCTTTTTCCACCACATATACCAATTATATGCTTCTCCTTCCATTTTCATGGAAGCATGTTTAATTTTTTCATCATCACTAGTAATGTCATAAATTTCAAAATATTCTTCTGCCTTATTAAGCCATGCAACGCTATTCTTTTCATTACCATCAAATTTGGGTAGGTCGATCTTGGCTTTGCGCTGATATGCTAATGGTGGAACAAGAAGGGGATATTGATTAGCGAATGCATTCTAGAGTTGCTTATTTTGAAAATCTGCATCACTGTCTTCTTGATGATGTGGGGAATCGGTTTTTTCCTGATGCTCTCCGGAGTTCCCTGAATCTGCGGAATTGTTTTGTTGATTTTGTTCCCTGTTAGGAGATATTGGGGATTGTGTCTGACTTAACTTATCTATCTTATCATTTAGCTTATTGAAGAGTTCCGTCATATTGTTCATTGTTTCTGTGGTCTCGTGATGATTTAGCCACATTTGTCTTTCTATTCGATTTGTTGTATCATGAACCTTTTTGATGTCGTTGGAATGCCCTGCAACTGTACCTTCCAGATCGACTAATCGCTTTCCAAATTCTTCGGAGTTATTATTAATTTGTTTCTCAAGATCTCCTAATTTCTTCTGGAATTCCGCAATCGACATTGACGAAGACATCGAGCGTGTATGAGGTGGGGAATATCTTTCTGCCAGTTTCTCCTCTTTTTTCTTTAAAATTAATTAATTAATAATTAATTAATTAATTAAGTTTTTTTTTTTTTGAATTAATTAATTAATTAATAATAATTTTTTTTTTGAATTAATTAATTAATAATAATTTTTTTTTAAAACTATATAATTATTATATATATATAATTTTTAATTAAAAATTATATAATATATATAATTGTTATATATATAATTATTAAATGAAAATTATATATATAAATGAGTTATATAATTACAATATATATATATATATATATATATATAATTATCAATTTAACTATATAATATATATTTTATATAATTAAAAAAAAATATCGTTCTGAACCGGCACACCGTTTAGATTTATAACAAATCGCTTTTTTTTTTTCTGATGTCACCAACCGTCCGCTTTAAAAAAAAACGAGCCCCTTCAGTTTAATAAACCCACGATTTATAATATCACCGAACTTGTTGTTAAAAAAAACGAAACCTCGGGTCAGAGCAGTGACACGACGACAGCAGCTTGGATGTGGACGACACCAGCGGTCCGCTTAACCCAACGTCTTTTTTTTATTTGCTGCGACTGTAGTGACACGTAAACCTGTTTCACGCTGGAGTGTAAAAACTCTGTGCTGGAAATCTAAAAACATGAACAAAGATCGAAATTTGTAATTGGCGGAAGTGCAGGGTGTAATGCGTGAGGGTGCAGGGTGTAATGCGTGAGACGGGGAGGTGTAATGCGTGTAATGGGAGGGCGTAATGTGAGAGACGGGGAGGGTGTAATGCGTGAGAGTGCAGGGTGTAATGCGTGAGGGTGTAAGGGAAGGTAAATGCGTGAGAGTGCAATGGAGTGTAATGGCGTTGACTGTTTTATAAAAAAAACTTTATGTGAGGGGGTTGGGATGGGTTTGGTGAGCGTAGAGAAGATTGTAATTCTGCACTTGGTAAAAAAAATTCCTGAAATTTCCGTTGGAATTTTTTTTTTTTTTAACCCGATGATCCACAGATCCAGAAGAGCGATGGCTCCGATACCAATGGAGTGTAAAAACTCTGGTAAACTTGATAAATATATATTATTAATGATGAAAGATAAGAGATGATTACAATGAGGGATCGCCTAGGCTTTAAATATAGTCTCAAGGTGTCCCTTGGCGAAGAGGCATGATCTTTGATCATGCCTTTTCAGTTAATAACCTAAATAACTAAATCTAATTAATAAATAATAAAATATACATAACAGCTAGGCACATCCAAAGAGATGTATGATAAGCTGATACAAATGTTCAAAGTAAACAATGCAAACCAGGGGTTATTCTTCAAGAATCAATTGAAGAATCTGAAGAAAGGCAAGGATGAATCTGTCCAAACATACTTTCTGAAACTGACCGAGATCAGGAACAATTTGCTGGCTATTGGGGAGACAATAGTTGATCGTGAGATGGTACTCACCGCACTTGGAGGGCTCCCATATGAATGGCAAGTATTCAACACTACCATTCTCAATAATAATACAATTCCTAACTTTGATGAGCTACTGTCAAGATGCATGCAAGAAGAGACAAGAATGAAGGAATACGAAAATGACAGAAATGCTGCCTACGCTGCTCATTCTAGAAAGAAGAACTCTGGTGGTCCAAAGAACAAAAGAAGAGCATGGGCCCAAGGAAAGAAGGGCAAGTGTTTCACTTGTCATAGGCCAGGTCACTATGCTAGAGAATGTCCTTTCAAGAAGGATTCTCTCGATAGTGATGACAACAACAACAACCGGAGGAATGGAAATCAAAGAAACAACAGGTCCAAAGGAAAGAGGAAGGCTCCCTCTGGCAGAAACAATCAACCTTTCAAAAGGTCTAGAAACTCCAGGTATGAGGAGTCAAATGTTGTTGATAAAAGAAATGAATACATTCTTGTATTTGCCCTCTCTGCTGCATCCCCACCCGACACTATGGATGTCTGGCTGATAGATAGTGGTGCCTCAAGACATATCACTGAGTTCAAGGAAGCACTCTCTGACATGGTTGAGAAGGATACTAATCTGGAAATTATCCTTGGAGATAATGCCACATATCTCGTGAAAGGGACAGGGACTGTGACCCTCCACTTGTCTCAAGGACAAGTCCTACATTTGCAGGATGTACTCTATGTACCAAAATTAAAGAAGAACCTTGTGTCTATATCAGCCATGGAAGACAAAGGTTTCAATGTGGCATTCACTGATGGAAAGGTGCGCATGTGGAAGAAGAATCTCAAGGAAGCTATCGTGATTGGTTTTAGAGTTGGAACACTCTACCAAGTTGAAGGAAGTCCACTAGGAGCTATGACATGTGATACTATCCGACAAACTGAACTATGGCACCAGAGGTTTGGACACCTTCATTACAAGGCCCTTCCCGAAGCAAGGAAGGTGGTGACAGGGATGCCCGATTTTGGAAATAATCATGAAGGTGTATGTAAGGGTTGTGCTGAAGGAAAGCATACAAGGGGACCTTTCCCCTCAAGTGTCACAAAGACATCTGATATTTTGCAACTGGTCCATTCTGATCTATCTGGTATGCTACCCGTGACATCCCTGGGAGGATGTTCTTACTATATGACATTCATTGATGACTTCTCCCGCAAAACCTGGATATACTTCTTGAAGAAGAAGGATGAGGCTTTCATGTGGTTCCGTACCTTCAAAGCCTTGGTGGAAAATATGACGGGGAAGAAGATCAAGATTTTGAGGACCGACAATGGCACTGAATATGAGTCAAATGAGTTCAAGGACTTTTGCAGAGAAGCTGGCATTAAGAGGGAGACTACTACTGCCTATACTCCTGAGCAGAATGGCGTTGCTGAACGAAAGAACAGGACCATTGCGGAAGCTGCCCGTGCCATGCTATGTGACTAGGGTCTACCAAAGTTTCTGTGGGGAGAAGCTGCGAATACTGCTGTATACATTCAAAACCGATGCCCTCATTCCGCCCTGGACTCCAAAACTCCCGAAGAGGTTTTCACTGGTAAGAAACCTGACGTCTCACATTTTAAAATTTTTGGATGTCCTGTTTATTTTCATGTGCCAAAAGAAAAGAGAAGTAAGCTGGATGCTTCTGGGAAGAAAGGAATGTTTGTGGGCTACAGCGAAACCTCTAAGGCCTATAGAGTCTATGTACCTGGTCAAAGGGAAGTAGAGATATGCCATGATGTCACTTTTGACGAAGATGCTTCCTTGAAGAAAGTAGTAGATCTTCCGAGATCTGAGGAAAATCATGAATCAAGGCCTGGAAATCAAGAAGAACCGCAGGATGAGACAATCCTGATGTTGAAGGACCAATGGACCCAATCGATCCATCTCCTTCACTGAGAAAGAGACCATCATGGCTCAGGGACACTCTTGAAGATGCTGAGGGACATGCTGCCCTGAGGGGGACATTCCGAGAAAGCAAGAAGCAGTGTAGATACCAAGGGTATCTGGCTGCCATGAGTACTATTGTACAATCTGAACCTGGATCTTTTGAGGAAGCCATAAAGCATCAAGTCTGGAAGGATGCTATGCACGAAGAATATGAGTCCATAATGAAGAATGATGTATGGGATGTGGTTCCAAGACCGAAGGACAAATCAGTTGTCACCGCGAAATGGCTCTACAAGATCAAGCATGGATCTGATGGAAGTGCTGAAAAGTTCAAGGCAAGATTTGTTGCCCGTGGCTTCTCTCAAAAGGAAGGAATAGACTATGATGACATATTTGCACCTGTGGCATGATATACCACCATTCGATCAATCATAGCCCTTGCTGCTACGCAAGGATGGAGTCTTCATCAGATGGATGTCAAGATTGCTTTTCTGCATGGTGCAATAAAAGAAGAGGTGTATGTAGAACAACCTCTGGGGTTTGAAGTTCAGGATCGGGACACTCATGTCTGCAGGTTGAAGAAAGCCCTCTATGGGTTGAAGCAAGCACCCAGAGCTTGGTACGAGAGGATGGATAGTTACTTGATGAAGCTGGGCTTCACTCGAAGTAATGCTGATCCGAACCTTTACTTCAAGGTTGTATAGGGGAAGCCTCTCATTTTAGTGTTGTATGTGGATGACCTCTTCCTGACAGGTGCTGACCCTCTCATTCATCAATGTAAGAGGGAGCTCGCTGCTGAGTTCGAGATGAAGGACCTAGGACTAATGCACTACTTCCTAGGCCTGGAGGTCTGGCAGAGACTTGGAGAGATTTTCCTTTCTCAAGGAAAATATATTGTGAAACTTCTGGAAAGATTTGGTATGGTGGATTGCAAGTCCGTGGCAACACCAATGGAACTCAACTTCAAGAAGTTGAGTGGCAGTGTTGCTGGGCCCGTATTGGCAAATCCTACTAAGTATCGTCAACTCGTAGGGGCTCTGATGTTCTTAGTGAACACCCGTCCAGATATATGTTTTACAGTGAACACTTTGAGTCAACAGATGGTTGAGCCTCATCACTTTCACTGGGTTGGTGCCAAGAATCTTCTGAGATACCTTCGGGGCACGATAAACCATGGGTTGAGATACACTGCCGGGAGCGTGACACTCTGTGGATATACTGATGCCGATTGGGCTGGCAGTGTGGTGGATCGTAAGAGCACATCGGGATGCTGCTTCAATCTTGGTTCTGCTTCGATCTCATGGATGAGCAGGAAGCAGAAGTCGGTGGCTTTGAGCACTGCGGAGGCCGAATACATTACTGCTAGTATGGCCTGTTGTGAAGCAGTTTGGTTGCGGAAGCTCTTTAGTGAGCTATTTGGACATGTGCTAGATACCACTGTGATACTCTGTGATAATCAGAGTGGGATTCGTATGACTGAGAATCCTGTGTTCCACGACCGATCCAAGCATATTGATATCGGGTACCACTTTATCCGGGATATGGTACAGCGAGGCGCCGTAAGGCTCGATCATATAGGAACTGATGAGCAGGTCGCGGATATTCTCACTAAGCCCCTGGGGAAGGTCAAGTTCCTAACCTTCCGTGAGAGACTTGGTATCGTGGAATGACCCTATGATGTGGGTCCTGTTGGACGATGAGCTCGAGGAGCTCTGGGGGGCTTTGGGGACAGCTTCTCGGAGCTATGAGCAACCACAAGGCTAGGCTTGCCGAACCTTGTTGGTGTGCTTGGACCCCACCGTTGTGATTATTGAGTTGGTTTACCTCTCATTATCTATGCCCCGTATGCATCCTACCCATTGAGTTCGGGGCTCATGGGAAGTACCTCTCATTTGGCCAATGAGATGGGAAAGGCTAGAGACTAGTAGCAAAGACTGATGGACGCATCAGAAATTGTCGTACTCTCTATCTAGGATGGCACGGTCCAACCACTTGATCTGGGATCAAGTCTTGTGAGGTCTCGGACCTCTGCCTGACTTCGGGTCAGATGAACCAACTTCGGGGTGGTTGGAGACTCTTTGTGAGTCCGATAGAGGTTTTGACCTCTGGGCTGAATCTGTCAGCCGGGAATGATGTCTTTGTGACTGACCCACTTCTGTTCTGAAATAAAGAGGCCAACAAAGCAAGTTACGGTGGGATGACGCACGATGTTTGATTGCACTGGTGGATGGAGTTCTCCCTAGTTGAGAGGGAGTGTTAAATTTGGACAACTAGGTCCAAACTCCATCTTGTGATGCTCGGATGAAGATTCCAATATTTGTATTGGATTCCTCTTTCGGAGAGGTGTAAAATCGATATAAAATTGATTTTAATCTGATGAGCAGAACATTTATTTTGAATTTATTATTTATAATAAATTTAAGTGCAGGTCGGCCTTAAGGTTTTACACCACTAGCAAATGTGTCACACACCTCAATGATGGATATAAATACAGTCAACATTGGAGAGTATTTCACTCATCTCAACACACATCTCCTCCTTTTATACGAGCATCTAAGGAGCAAGAAGGACGAAGTTTACCGCAGCAAGAAGGACGAAATCTACTGCAGCAAAAAGGACGAAATTTACTGCAGCAAATTTCTGCAGTTAGGGTTTCTGGGCAAGTTTGACCAGCATTGACTTTGGTCAACACATGGTTAGAATTGGCTAAAATTTGGTGGAGAGTTCGATTTTTGAAGGCTGTACTCATTGGCACAAAAATCGAGGTCAAAAGGTTGACCGAAGTTGGAGCTGCGTTGACTTTATTGTTGCTGCCCTGCGTTGACTTTTTATGGACTGCGTTGACTTTTCTAGGGTTGGCTTTGAGTTGACTGGGTGACTGATTTGAGGACTGTTGTGACACATTCTGGGTTGGCTGACCAAGAAGACTTTGCTGGTTGAAGCATCCTGTTGACCGCCGTAACGCACCAACACATTCTCCTATTTCTGGTTTGTCTTCTATAGATCCATTGGTATGTTCTATCAACATTTTTACTTAACTATTTATGTGATTGCTACTATAAAAGTAAAGTTGCATCAAGCATAGAACATCTGCAAAAATTTACAGCAACGCTTCCAAGTTGGGAAAACATGTGGGCAACTCTTCGATAAGAAGAGTCAGGTGGATGACCAAGGCGAGCATGAGCAGCGGAGGGATCAAGATCAAGAAGGAGGAGGAGGAAGATGTGGCTCTCACTTCTAAGGGACAACATGGGCAAGATAGGAAGAAGAAGAAAGATGTTTCAAAGGTCAGATGCTTCAGTTGTGGTGAATCAAGACATTTTGCCACAACATACCCTGTTGACCGCCGTAACGCACCAACACATTCTCCTGTTTCTGGTTTGTCTTCTATAGATCCACTGGTATGTTCTATCAGCATTTTTACTTAACTGTTTATGTGATTGCTACTATAAAAGTAAAGTTGCATCAAGCATAAAACATCTACAAAAATTTACAGCAACGCTTTCAAGTTGGGAAAACATGTGGGCAACTCTTCGATAAGAAGAGTCAGGTGGATGACCAAGGTGGGCATGAGCAACGGAGGGATCAAGATCAAGAAGGAGGAGGAGGAAGATGTGGCTCTCGCTTCTAAGGGACAACATGGGCAAGATAGGAAGAAGAAGAAAGACGTTTCAAAGGTCAGATGCTTCAGTTGTGGTGAATTAAGACATTTTGCCACAACATACCCTATGAAAATGAAGGGTAAAGAAGAGTTTGATTCGAAGGCTGCCGTAGCTAAGGATGATAGTGGAGATGATGACAATGTGGCCATGAGTGCTCATGTACCTTGGGAGAAGAGGTGGGGCAACATTGATCTTTAGTTCATTCGAACTACAGTGTGGGGCGAGATCGTTGAGGTGCCCAAACTCTTGGATCACATAAGAGCTACGGGAGCCCTTAATGACAGTAGCAGGATGACTGGAGTCAGTTGGTGCGAGGGATGATGTAGCAACATTCGCAGAGCTAGAATGCTAGAGACTGGAGCAACGCAGAGCAGAGGCAATAACACCGTAGAGGTTGATGGACTTCAACGATGCAGAGGCAGTGCAGAGCAGCAACAACAACGCAAAGGCAATAGAGGGTTAGCGCAGATTAGCAGTAGAGGGCACTTCAGTATCGAGGTGCACCTAGACTGACTTATGTGTCAGCATTTTTGGGTGATGTTTTCAGTTGCTTACTTCTCAGCAATTGAGTTGCAGTGCAGTGGTTAGTAGTGGCAGTGCTATGGGCAGCATGGTGCAACATTTGAGAGGGAGTTGTAGTACATATGAGGCAGTGTTAGTGGCAGTAGTATAGAAGGCAGCAACGCAGTGGATGAGGGACAACAGCCAAGCATCAGCAGTGCAGAGGACCGATGCCATGGATCAGGGTGATGCTTCTGGTTGAAGTATAGCTAGAGCACATTCCTCGCTAAGAGGGAGTGTTGATTTTTGGGTAGCATCGGATGTGCTCTAGCTCCGAAACTTTGTGGAGGTGCTAGAACACATGAGATCTCCAAGACCCATAAATCATTTGGAGAAATTCCACCTGGAGCTTAAGTTATTCAAATAATTAATTATTTAATGGGGACCCTAAGTCTAAACTTAGGGAAATTAAATAATTAAAGTGAATTAATTTAACATGTCGGTGAGAATGTTCTAAGTGACAAGGATTAAGTCTTTTCTAATCTTAGCCGTCGATTAGAGATTAGATCACGACCGTTGATTCGTCAACATGAAAAATATTAAAGGAAGGCTTAGGGTTAGTTGGAGGACACACACAAAGACTGAATTTGGTGATCGAATTCTTCTGACGGAGCTGTCCTTGGAGGAAGATCAGATGTGAGTTATTCAGTGCAGTGAGGGGCAGTTCTGCAGCGGGATTTGCATCCAAGGCCAAGAATACAATAGCAGAGAGGCAGATCAGCACTAGAGAGGCATCACAGTCCTAGGAGGGGTGACGCAGAGCCAAAAGGGCTCACGCAGAGGGACACAGAGCTAGAGAGGGTGACACAGTCACTCGTCGAGCTGTGCTGGGGTTTCTGTGGGGCAGATCGGGCAACTATCCAATAGATCAATTTTTGAGCCGGGAAGGCTCATGGAGAGGGTGATGCAGCCGCTAGGAGAGGTGACGCAGTCTAGCTTGCTGTAGCCATCACTCAACAACATTGGGGACTGCGTAGTCACCTTTGGTGTTTCTTCATCCAGTTGCTGGATCAACCATAACATATGTCTCCGGATAGAGGTACTTCTGCCGAGGATTTTCTCTGTTGGGTGAACCAAATTTGGCACCCTAGTTTGTATTTAGAAATCTACTTAATAATATAAACCCTCAAAACTGCTGCATTGATTTTCCCGCATTGGGTTTTTTCAGGGACAATTGTCTGAACAATCTGTGTCCTTTGTCTGTGTGCTTTACTTATTTTTCAGCACTTGATCTGTATAATTGTGTAGGCTGCAATGTATTTACTTTGATGTTTTCTTGAATTATTTAAAAAATAACTTGTTAATTAAAAGAAAACAACTAGGAGAAGTAAATCAGATTTACTGCAGTAGGGTTTATGGTTTAGATTCTGAAAATTTCACATTAATTAGTGGAGGTTGCACTGTGACATATTCAGTGTTTGCAATAGATAAACTGCAAATATATTGTTAAGTGAATATTAACAATTAGGTGAATATTTTTCAGTTGTTGCAATAGGATTCTAGTTTTAGGAATTTTCACAGGTTAACCACCAAGTTGGACAAGGGGACAAGAGTACATTCCAAGCCCATTCTTAATGCTGAATCCTCCCCACTAATCTATGCCCAGGAGTATCCAAAATAAGTAAGTAAAAATAACAAACTACATAATGAAAGCCATACCTTCAGGGTTGGAAGGCGTACCTTCAAACTTACAATCATGGCATATGGGCGAGGATGCATAATGGTTGGCTCAGGTGGCGGAGATGTTGGCACATCGAGCTATCTGGTGGCTATAAGGGGCTGTTGGATTCCGATTGAAGACAATCTAGGACAAAATTTTCTCTTATGGTTGTCACCCACAAGTGGTGGGTAACAGGTACCACTATCCTCTTCTTCTTCTTCCTTTCTATTCCTATTGTCCAACACCATCATGAAAACCACAAGTGGAATGATACATATAAGCCAAAAGAACCCCATTTTGGAATATGAATATAGATGGACGACCTGCAATGAATTGAGCAAGAAGAAAGAATGGGAACGAGTAGGAGAAAAAATACAAACAACAATGACAAAAAATGAGGGAGTTTGGGGTTTGCACTTACCTCTTTAGCTCTTGTAGATGGCAACCCTTCTTTACTCCTCCAAGCTCCTCCTCCTTCACTCCTCCTAGCTCCTCATCCTTCACTCCTCCAACCTCTCCTCAAGCCTTTCTTCTCTAAGCTCTCTTCTCCTCTCTTCTCTAGGCTCTCCAAAGATGCTAGAATGAGGAAAAGATGGGGAAATGGCATTTATCCCCACCTATATTTTCCCTAACTCACCATAAACCCATCCTCAACCCAAGTTAGAGCCTACAAAAGATAAAAAAAGGAAAAAATTGCTTCACATGCGGAACCGCCTGTCGAGCCTCGGAACCATTTGGGATCCGCCCAGATCCGTGCCCTATTTGTCGCAGATCCAAGGCAAATCCCACTATGGAAATAGGTATCGGAAATTTGGAACCGCAGAACGGGTCCGCGCAGTTCCCGATTTCCATGAATCAAACCAAATTGGTGGAACCACGGATCCGATTTTTGGATCCGTGGTTCTGTCGGAGGATCGCCCAAGGATCCGTACGGGACGTGGTTCTGCCCTTGGATCCTTTTTGGGGGGGGGGGGGAGGTGTTGATTTTTGGGTAGCATCGGATGTGCTCTAGATTTGAAACTTTGTGGAGGGGCTAGAACACATGAGATCTCCAAGACCCAGAAATCGTTTGGAAAAATTCCACCCGGAGCCTAATTTATTCTAATAATTAATTATTTTAATGGAGACCCTAAGTCTAACTTAGGGAAATTAAATAATTAAAGGGAATTAATTTAAACATGTGGGTGAAAATGTTCTAAGTGATGTGGATCAAGTCTTTTCTAATCTTAGCTGTTGATTAGAGAATAGATCACGTCTATTGATTGTTCAATGAGAAAAGTATTAAAGGAAGGCTTGGGGTCAGTTGGAGGACACACACAAAGTGACAACACTTGAGTTAAGTCAAAATTCTAGGGCACGGTTTGCTGAGAATTTTTGAGTGAGTTTGCAGTGCAGTGAGGGGCAGATCGGTAGTGGGATTTCAAATCCGAGGCCGAGAATACATTGGCAGAGAGGCAGATCTGTACCAGAGCAGCATAAAGACCCAACAAGGGTGATGCAGTCTAGCTAGGCTTACGTAGAGGCAACACAGAGCCTCACGTAGTTCAGAGAGGATGATGCCGAAGTTGCGTAGGCCCAAAATGGGTGACGTAGGCCTAGCCAGAGCAACGCAGAGGCAATGCAAAGGCTGATGCAGGGCTAACGCAGAGCTGGGAAAGACAACGCTGGGGTTCCAGTGTGCCAGAAAGGGCTCGTTTTCAGCTGATCCAAAAGGTGTGAAGCAACCACACTGAAGGGTGACATAGTGACTACATAGGCACCTGTGGGGTTCTTCATCCTCAGCTGAATCAACCATATTTTCTGTCTCTGATAGATAGAGGTACATTTGCCGAGATTTTCTCTGTTTAGGCAAACCATGTCTGGTGCCCTTGATTGTATTCAAAATTCTGCATAATAATAAAAGCCTCTAAGAGCTACTTCTCGGCTTTCCCGCATGGGGTTTTTCCGGGGACATTTGTCCAAAAAATCTTGTGTGATCTTTGTCATGTGTGCCTATTTCTTCAATACCTGATTTGTATGTATGTGTAGATTTGCAATGTGTTTACTTAGTTGTTTTCTGAATATTTCTGAAAATAACTTGTAAATGTAAAAACACAAGTAGGAGAAGTATGTTGAGAATTTAGAGGGTTGGTGATTAATTCAAATTCTCTTCATGATAATTACTTGTGAGCTTACTTGAGTTACTTATGTCTTGTCTTCTTTCTCTGAGTTAGTCTTTCATCAAGTCAATTATCAAAATACACGAGACACAAAAAACTAGGCCTCTAGAGCCAGGAAAAACCTCTCCCTCTTGGAGAGGAAAACCCACAAAGAATTCTTCTTACAGATCTTCAAATGACAAGAACCATGACCAAGACTTAGACCCTTGACCTATAAATGCTTCTAAGACCTCACCATTGCTTCTTTGACTGCTTTCAATACTGATCCTTCATATTTACACCATCTTACACTGATCTGCTTCAACATTTAGAGAACTCGGTCTCTACTTCTATTTTCCTTGGGCTTATCAAAAACACCTTCTATATGTAGATCACTTTCTTTTGACTGCTGAGAATAGGAAGGTAAACTTTCACTATATCAGACTTCAGTAATTCATATTGTAGTATCTGCACATTTCTCCAGACATGATCTATAAATCTTCTTGCTAGATCTGCAATAGACATATCGACATATCTTCTTTCCACACTTGTACTTGTAGTTGTTGCACCTTCTCTTCGGGGTGATCTGTATTCTAACTTCAGTAAGCCGCAACCTTTACAAAGATTTGCACGCATTTCACTTCTTCTTATAATCCGTATTTCACTTCATAGGTGACTGCATTATACTTCAGTAATGATCGCATAATACTTCAGTGATTTCTGCATTTCATTTCAGGGATGACCACATAGAGATTTCCGTATTTCATTTTAGGGATGACCGCATCACACTACAAAAATTTCCGTATTACATTTCGGGAATGACCGCATATATTAGTCGCACTTCTTATTAAGTATAATCTGCACTGTATATTATGTATTGTTGACACTTGTTATAACAGAGATCACCGCATTACATTTCAGGGATTACAACATTACATTTCAGAGTTGACAACATTATATTTCAGTTGACCGCATCACACTTTGCTGTGCCACTTCAGAGAGATCCGCTATGTTACTTGGTGTGTAATTGACCGCAGAGGCAATGCATATAGAGGCAGTCTTCTTGCTTTTAGGCCGACCATCCACTAGCTTGTACGCCGACTTAAATGTGAGTGTGAAGACCGACTTCATCATATATTTCCAGCGTTGATATAAGAATTATTTCAATCCATTCTTCCACAGCTTTTAGGACAAGGTCTTGGAGCATTCAATGACGACAAGTTCCTTCATATACATGACATTGAATACATTTATAAACAGAAGACAAACTCTAGATAGACATCAAGAAGAATTCTATTAACCTAAGATAAAATCTTGCTCATGAAATCCATGAAGCAAGTACAACCAATATACATTTTATTATCTTTTTCTTCTTCTTTACATAATTACAAATTCAATATGAAGACCGATCCTAGGCACACTTTTCAACACTCCCTCTTAACTAGGGAGGTATTCATGTAGGTGGTTATTAAAAATGAAGAATCTCATAAGAAGATCTCGATTGGTAATCACACCCGTATAGATATCAACCAACATTGTCCTAAGTAAGGCTCCTGAACGTGCCAACAACCCATCTCTCAATGGTGACAATGGTCTATAAATGTTGGTGAGGCACATGGCTTATAGACACCAAAGACATGGTTTATAGAAATAGACACCATCGTCATCGTCTCTCTAAGGTACATACTCCACCGTGGTCCCAAGTATGACCTTCTTGGACTATTCTTCTCTTGGGTAGCTAGCCCTAAAAGAATATCGGTCCCCGACTACTCTTATCTTGAATGCCCTAACACATTCTCAAAGAGTATCAAATGCCATATGATTACCCAATCCTCCATTCTTTCTTACCAAGCGAAGAGCAGAATGATGTGTCTATCTCTCCCTCTTAGCCAGGGAGGACCTTATTCCACAAGGGAATGTACGTAAGCTCATTCTTAGGAATTACCCAGTTTCTTCCAAGTAAGAAACTGATCACCAGGCTCCCTCTCAATCAGGGACCAACAACAATGGTGAGACACCCAACTGCTCATGAAGAATTCCTCTCCTCGATGTCATGGATTTCGATATTTAGGAATCTTCAACTTTAGCTCCATAGGGCACAGATCATCCAACACTTTCATTCATGAGTCATGTCATCTACCAGAAAGTGATTCGTCTACCTTTCTCATCTGGTTCACCGTTATGCCATGCTGCTTTCCTTTGAATCATCTCCAAGGATCATACATCCTTTCTCATGATTAGCAGCCCTGCACAAATTCATCCAGATAAACATATACATATGAACTTTTTAAAACAAAAGTTACCTTAGTGATGATGTTTCACCATGACATCTTCCTGTAGGCATCGACTTCCTTTATTTATATTGACACGTCTCCTAATGATATGTTTTTTCAAGGGTCTTCTTCTTTACCAGACTTTTGTCAGAGTCTACATATCCTCCCTGGAGATCTCCTAGTCACATCTTCTTGGATTCCGGATGATAACTGCCTCTTGACATGGTTGCATTTCGTGATCTCTACCTTTCTGCACATTCTTCATTCCCAGGAACTTATATTATACAATTCCTTGTTCATTAATCACCTCATATTCTGCATGAGGATATATTATATTGATTTCATCTGACAATGCGTCGAGAGATCCTCCTCCATAGATTAAAGTCTATTACCTGCAACCATATGACATGACTTCGCAGCATCCAGTGTCAGTATATAAATATATACATACCTAACACCTTTTTCATTTAAGTCATCCTTTAGTAGTTTTGCCAGAATGAATAGCTTCATACCCTTGGCTTGCTTCATCAATATGTCATCCCATCCCAGAATTCTGTTTTTCATGATGACCCTTGATCTTGATGACTGTCTTCCATCAGTATAGTTATCAAAGTGGTTTTCCAAGAGTTGAAGAACTCCTAACATGCTTTGATCAGGATGCTACACTGCTTTCTATCATACAACTAGTAGAAATCACTTAAAGGAGAAGATGATCTTAATCATAGTGGAGATCTCTCACTTCTTTCTTAGATTTCTTTGCATCAGGTTCTTCTTTCATTTCTGAGACATGGGCTTCTTCCCTATTTCTCTTGTCCTTTTCAAATATAGGACAATCTATTTTATAATGCCCAAGTTCATCACATACAAAGCATTGTGCTTTGTCCATACTATTCTGAGGACCAAACTTACCGAATCTTCCTTTCTTCCTTGACGTGGCTGCAAAGGCTTGATTCCCTTCACTTGATCTTGTAACACCTTTGGCTTTCAATCTTTTTTCCTCTATTTTACATAGAGACCCTAAATCGTGAAATGGTGTGGCTTCTATCTTCCCGTATAATCCTGAAGTTTCCCCATTCTCCTAGCACCACTGTAGTCATCTCAAAGTCAAACATTACTTCTCCTAGTTCCTGTAGTTGATTAAAGAGATTGCTTCTCTTGCAGTACTCACAGAGAATAACTCCACCAATTTCTCATATATTGGCTTCTATCTTCCCGTATAATCCCGAAGTTTCCCCATTCTCCTAGCACCACTGTAGTCATCTTAGAGTCAAACGTTACTTCTCCTAGTTCTTGCAGTTGATCAGAGAGATTGCTTCTCTTGCAGTGCTCACAGAGAATAGCTCCACCAATTTCTCATATATTCCCTTTTTGATGATTTGATACATCGGAGATGAGAGAGTCTTTTATGGATTTTGTAAGAATCCTTTGGGTTCTTATATCTCTCTTCATGTATTTGGCATGACTTCATTGTCCTTGTCTTCTATGCAGGAAAGATTGAAACCCTAACCAGTTTATTTCTTTCTTTGCAAAGAAGACATTTTAATAGATTCATATGAAGTCATAAAGATACTTACTTAAGAGAGTGACTTTCTCCTTCAGCAACTTCCTTGATGATGTTTGAAGATGAAGTCAAGAGTTTCTTCTAAGATAGAAACCTTCAATGTGGATGTTCTTGAATCCTTAATGATAAAGTATATCTTCAGAAATTGAAGTCCTCGTTTTAAAAATGTCTTGAATGTGAATCTTTGATGACACAAGATTACTTTCTTGATTGAGTTGATCCTTTAAATGAGATAGGAGATCTTGAAGTAGCTAGAGGGTCTTCCTTGCAAACTGATTTGACTTTTCAACCCAAACTTTGATCTTCGCTTCCTGGAGTGTCTCCTTTGGCAAACAACCCTTGTGTTTAGCACCTTAGCTATGAAACCATGTTGAGAATTTAGAGGGCTGGTGATTAATTCAAATTCTCTTCATGATAATTACTTGTGAGCTTACTTGAGTTACTTATGTCTTGTCTTCTTTCTCTGAGTTAGTCTTTCATCAAGTCAATTATCAAAATACACGAGACACAAAAATTAGGCTCCTAGAGCCAGGGCAAAACCTCTCCCTCTTGGAGAGGAAAACCCGCAAAGAATTCTTCGGATAGATCTTCAAATGACAAGTACCATGACCAAGACTTAGACCCTTGACCTATAAATGCTTCCCAGACCTCACCATTGCTTCTTTGACTACTTTCAATACTGATCCTTCATATCTACACCGTCTTACACTGATCTGCTTCAACATTTAGAGAACTCGGTTTCTACTTCTATTTTCCTTGGGCTTATCAAAAATGCTTCTTCTATATGTAGATCACTTTCTTTTGACTGCTGAGAATAGGAAGGTAAATCTCTAATTTACCTTCCTTTCACCATATTAGACTTCAGTAATTCATATTGTAGTATCTGCACATTTCTCCAGACATGATCTATAAATCTCCTTGCTGGATCTGCAATAGACATATCCGCATATCTTCTTTCCGCACTTGTACTTGTAGCTGTTGCACCTTCACTTCAGGGTGATCTGTATTCTAACTTCAGTAAGCCGCAACCTTTACACAAATTTGCACACATTGCACTTCTTCTTATAATCCGTATTGCACTTCATAGGTAGTCGCATTATACTTCAGTGATGACTGCATTATACTTCGGTGATTACCGGATTTCATTTCAGGGATGACTGCATAGAGATTTCCGTATTTCATTTCAGGGATAACAACATCAGACTACAGAAATTTCGGTATTATATTTCAGGAATGACTGCTCTAGAAATTTGATAACCAACCCCGGTTTCCAGTTTCTCCTTATTTCTCCCATAAAGTTAAATGCCCATTACCATAGCCATACATTCAACAAGCTGGAAAAATAAACATTTTTCGAAAACACTAATTCTGAAAATTTCACAATGCTAAAATGCAGAAATAAAAACTCAAAAAATAAATCAGCCACACATAGAATTTTGACACGCTGATTTTTTGTCAACTTGACCCTGAAAAAACCCCCTACAACTCTTGGGGAAAACCAATTCGAAAGCTTCTTCTTATTTCTGGAAAATGCTTTTGCGGTGAACAACAATATGAGAGTAAAAATTACAGCAAACACTAAAAACCACTTATCTCGATTTTCGTGCCACCTTCCACCTTGAAAACCGTGCCAAACAACAAATAGAAAATTACAACATTAAATGCTGTCCTTGCTGCCTCGAAAAACGTGCCAAAACTACATGTATGGATTGTACGGACAAGATAGCAGCCCCTTCCTCGATTTTCGTGCCCAAAAATTCTGCCTCGAAAACCATGCTCCTTTGTTGCTGATTCTGCTCCTTGAAAACAGTGCTGTCCTTTCCTCGAAATGTGTGCAAACTGTTGTACGGATTTTCTGCCTCAGTAACCGTGCCAATAAATGCTGCTGTACGAATTTTCAGCCTTGGGAAGTGTGCCCTCCTGCTGTACGGATTTGCTGTGTGTCTTTTGCTGCTCTCCCTCTGCTAGAAATTTCTCTTCAACTTTCTCCTCCTCTCTCAATCTGCTCATGAAAGAAAGGATGACCTTTTCCCTCCTTTTCCTCCTTTAACCTAACCCTAAGTGACTTTTGGGGAATCCCTAAATCCAATGGCTGAGATAGATTGAGATATAGGGCTGAGATTAAATGCTCATTTAAATCTCACTTTCTCTTGCCTAAATTCTTACTTTAATAAAGACCCACTTAGTCATTTATTTCCAAAGTCACTTTTCCTTTCTAATTTCACATTGACTTTATTAAAGTCACTTTAAAATTAGACTTAGTAACTTTATCACTTAAAGTCACTTCTAAATTAGATTTGACTTTATAACTTTATAAAGTCACTTTAGGAGAAAAATTAAATTCTTTTGGACACTTTTCCCTAGGCCAAAGATCAAACCCTTAGGGAACCACTTGTCCTCCGGTAACCAAATTTCAACACTCCCTCTTACTGAGGAAGGTGTTCCTCACCACACCCATCTTGTCTCTGAAATAGACATGCTTGCCCCATGGTAAGGCTTTGGTAAGAATATTTGCAACCTGCTCATTAATAAATAATCTTCATAGCTCCCTTAGAACGAGAGTCTGCGATGAAGTGATATACGTCTTGAAATCGCCTTTGACACAATATGGGCTCTTGGATTCTCTCGCAAGTTTAGACACAGCTACGATTATTACAATATATCAGAAGATGTGGTTACCAAATAAGCCAAACAACATCTTGCAAAGCCACATGGCCTCACAACTAGCTAGTATTTGTTGCCATGTGCTACGCCTGCTTTGAACTCCAATGCTGCGGCCCTGTTTGCTTTCGTTCGACCGACTTCTTGCATAGACCCAACCCAAAACAACACCCTGAAGTGCTCTTCCTATTAGAAGCACAACCTGCCCAATCAGAATCAATGTAACCTGGCAATCTCACTCCATCCCTCTACCTATAATCTAGACCATACTCCACTGTCCCCTGTAAGTACCATACTCCACTGTCCTAGTACATGAACTAGCTCATCGTGTTGACTGCATGAAGCTTCTTCCAGTTGGTGATCATTGGTGTCGACATGGGTCTACAATCCTCCATGTGGAATCTGCCAAGGATTTCCACAATATACTTCCCTTGCCCCAGGAAGAAATGCCCCTCCTCTAGCCACACCTCCAAACCCAAAAAGTAATGCATCAAGCCAATTTCCTTCATCTCAAATTCCGATGCAAGATCTCTCTTGCAGTGCTCTATGAGTCTCTCTGCATCTGTAATGACCAAGTCATCCACATACAACTCGAGAATGAGAGGCTCCTCACCTATCACAATAAAGTAAAGGTTCGGATCTGCATCACTCTTTGTGAAAGCCATCTCCTGCGAGGATGTATCTATCCTAGAGTACCAAGCTCTAGGAGCTTGCTTCAGGCCATCAAGGGCCTTCTTCAGTCTGCACACATGGGACTCGTTCCCATGCACCTCAAAGCCCTGTGGCTGCTCAATGTACAACTCCTCCTGTATGAAGCCATTGAGAAATGCGGTCTTCACATCCATTTGGTGGATCTTCCAACCCATCTCTGTTGCTATCGATATGGAGCGAATCGAAGTATATCGAGCCACGGGAGCGAAGGTCTCCTCATAATCAACTCCCTCTACCTGGGAGAACCCTCTAGCCACAAACCTTGCCTTGAATTTCTCAATGCTGCCATCTGCAGCATGATTTACGTTGTAAAGCCATCTGGAAGTAACCACGGATTTGCCCTCAGGCCTCGGCACCACCTCCTAAACATCATTCTTCATGATAGAAGAATACTCCTCCTGCATGGCCTCTCTCCAGACCTGTTGGTTAGCTGCTTCCTCATAGCTAGAAGGCTCAGAGTCAATGATGTTGGCAACCATTGCCATATAGCTACAGAACCTCTCAGGTGGTCTGCTCTCTCTGACCGGCCTCTTAGGCCCAACAACAGATGTGGCCTCTCTCAAGGTATCCTGAAGCCACTTGGGCTTCCTCTTCCCTAAGCACACTTCTCTCACTAGAGAATGAAACTCCTCTTGCTCATCATCAGGAGTCTGAACTCCTGACTATTTGTCTGCTGTCCTCCTGCGTGAACCTAAATCTATGGACGCTGAAGTACCGTGTGAACTGTCCATTAGTGGACTCCCTAGTGAACTGCTCTGCAGACTGCTTTGCATGCTGCCCGAAGCACCACCCCTCTGACTTTGTGAGCCACTGCTCACTGACGGACTTGACACCGTAATCAATGTACCTCCGGATCCTCCTGATCCCTGCCCACTGGATCCCTGTGCCTGACTCAGCTGCTCCTGAAGGTCTGGTCGATCCAGATACTCTAACTCCCGTGACCTCCTGAAAGCCCTATCCTCCTCGAACTTCACATCCCGCCTGACAACAGCTCTCCTCTGTGCGAGAATATAAATCCGAAAGGCTTTCGAGGTCTCACTGTAGCCCACAAAGATACCCTTCTCTGCGGTGGGCTCTAGTTTGGTCCTCTTATCCTTGGGTACGTAGGAGTATGCAATACACCCACAGATACGAAAATGACCAACATCAAGCTTCTTCCCAAAAAAAATCTCCTCCGGAGCCACATGCCCCAAGGCATGATGTAGACTCCTATTCTGTAAATATACAGTAGTGTTGCAGGCCTCTGCCCACAAAAACAATGGTAACCCTTGATCATGTAGCATCGCTTTGGCAGCCCCTTTGATGGATCTGTTCTTCCTCTTCGCAACCCCGTTCTGCTGGGGGTTGTAAGGAACTGTGAACTCCTTTTTAATGCCTGCCTTCGCACAATAATCAACAAACTCTCCAAGGGTGTACTCACCTCCATTGTCTGACCTCAAGGACTTGATCTTTTGACCTGTCTGAGTCTCCACAAGAGCTCTGAACTCCTGAAATCGCTTGAAGACCTCATCCTTGGTCTTCAAGAAATAAATCCAGGTCCTCCTGGAGTGATCATCAATGAATAAAACATAATACTCATATCCACTCAAGGAAACATGAGACATACGACCGCTCACATTGGAATGAATCAAATCAAGTATCCCAGTCGCTCTGCTGTCACTGCAGGGAAAAGGGGATTTGGCAAACTTGCCAATCACACATCCTCTGCATGTATCAATGTGATCAGTACTGAAATCTGGCACATCTGTAGTGATCTCCCGCAATGTCCTCAAGGATCCATGATACATGTGCCCCATCCTGCAGTGCCAAATCTCACACAGCTCTGAATTGCTAGCTCTGCTGCTGGTACTACTACTCAATGCCAAAAGGGGTTGAAATGCAAACGTGTACACCTTTGCATGGCGTACACCTATCACTCTAGCTGAATCAGCTTGAGCGCCCCTGGGATATATAAGCACTTGTCCTCTCCTGAACAATATCTCATACCCTTTGTCCTCCAATGCTGAGACGGATATGAGGTTCTTCCTCATCCGTGGCACATATAGAACATCTGACACCTTCGAGAGAGGTTTGGGTTCCCTAATAAATGTCAATGTCCCCACACCGACTGCTCTAACAACGTTGTCATCTCCGAGTACTACCTCTATATCAGTGCCACTCTCTGAAAGCTCTGAGAAGTACTCACGGACTCCTGTCATATGACATGAAGCCCCATTGTCAACATACCAGATACCTGAAGATGCTCCTCTAGTGGAGGGAAATGCACACTCCCTCTCAACCTCCATGGCAGGTGATCTTGCACTAGTGGACTCACAAGCAATGAACCCAAACTCTCAGTCAAAGCTATCCGTAAAGTCCTCTATCTCTGCTCATGCTGCCATGTTCTTGTTCTTCCCCTTCTTCTTTTTCTCCGGACACACAACTGCATAGTGTCCCATCTTCTGACAATTCCAACACTTCACCTTGGAATAGTCCTTCTGCGTGTTCCCCTGTTTACCTTTACCTTTGCCCCCACCACTGCTTGTGGAAGCTTGCTTCTTTCCCTTGCCTTTCTTGCCTCCTTCCAATAGTGCTACATCTGCATCCTGCTCAATTGGTTTCGCTGCCCCAAGCTGGTTCTTTCTGATTTCTGTCTGTATGCAATCATCTTAGAACCTCTCCCAAGAGGGAAGGGTCTCACGTGCACAAACCCTATCAGCGAAGTTCAACCATGAACTGGGAAGGCCATTCACCGCAATCCGCACCAACTCAGTGGGTGGAATGACCTCTCCAACTGCTGCCAACTCATCTCTCACATTAGTAATCTTTGTGAGATATCCAGCTGCACTATCAGTCTTACCCATCTTAATGGTCTTCAGCTTCTCCCTTAGGACCATTTTCTTGTTCTCATTGGTACTCTGGTAGAGATTGGTCAATGTTGTCCACATCTCATGAGCAAGTCTCTTTCCTCTCACATGAGGAATGCAACGGTCTTTGATTCCATCTAGAATCAGTCTCTTACCCTTGTTACTCTTTTTATTAAAGGCTGCCAACTGAACAACATCAGTAGGCACATTAACAGAGTTTTGTGCGGTATGCACCATGGTATCTCAAACTTCTGCCTCCTCAAAGATACTCTGCATTCTCTCCTTCCATACACTGTAGTTACTATGCCCATCTAACCTATCCTCCACCCTCAAGCCCAAATACATGCTTGCTGTCCTAGTAAACTGAAAATAACACTACTGTAGTAAAGGTAATAATTTCTGTGTGAAAAATCAGCTTGCTGTAATTTCTGTGAGAAAAAATCAGCTCGCTTTAATTTTTCTTCTTGCTGTCCCAAACTGCACTTTCAGCAAAATAGTTTTGATAGCATGTAAAAATATGATAACCAACCCCGGTTTTTAGTTTCTCCTTATTTCTCCCATAAACTTAAATGTCCATTCCCATAGACATACATTCAACAAGCTGGAATTATTTTATTTTATTTTTTTATTTTTTTTTTATTTTTTTTCTGAAAACACTAATTCCAGAAATTTCACAATGCTGAAATGTAGAAATAAAAACTCAGAAAATAAATCAGCCACACACAGAATTTTGACACGCTGATTTTTGGTCAATGTGACCCCGGAAAAACCCCCTACAACTATTGGGGAAAACCAGTTCGAAAGCTTCTTCTTATTTCTAGAAAATGCTTTTACAGTGAACAACAATACAGAGTAAAAATTACAACAAACACTAAAAACCACTTATCTCGATTTTCGTGCCACCTTCCATCTTGAAAACCATTGCAAACAACAAACAGAAAATTACAAAAAAATTACAGCATTAAATGTTGTCTTTCTTGCCTCGAAAAATGTGCTAGAATTGCCTGTACATAATGTACGGATTTTGTACGAACATGACAGCAGCGCCTTCCTCTATTTTCGTGTCCAAAAATTATGCCTCGAAAATTGTGCCCCTTTGCTGTTGATTTTGCTCCTCGAAAACAGTGATGTCCTTTCCTCGAAATGCATGCAAACTACTGTATGGATTTTCTGCCTCAATAACCATGCCAATAAATGCTGATGTACAAATTTTTAGCCTTGGGAAGTGTGCCCTCCTGCTGTACGCATTTGTTGTGTGTCTTTTGCTGCTCTCCCTCTGCTAAGAAATTTCTCTTCAGCTTTCTCCTCCTCTCTCAATCTGCTCATGAAAGAATGAATGGCCTTTTCCCTTCAGTTGAGATAGCTTTAGATCTAGGGCTGAGGTTAAATGGTCATTTAAATCTCACTTACTATTTTTTAATTCACCCCACTTTAATAAAGACCCACTTAGTCATTTATTTCCAAAGTCACTTTTCCCTTTCTAATTTCACATTGACTTTATTAAAGTCACTTTAAAATTAGACTTTAGTAACTTTATAACTTAAAATCACTTTTAAATTAGATTTGACTTTATAACTTTATAAAGTCACTTTAGGAGAAAAAATAAATTCTTTTGGACACTTTTCCCTAGACCAAAGATCAAAGCCTTAGGGAACCACCTGTCCTCCGGTAACCAAATTTCAACAACCACATGTATTATTCGCACATCTTATTAAGTATAATCCACACTGTATATTGTGTATTGTCTGCATTTGTTATTACAGAGATCACCGCATTACATTTCAGGGATTACGACATTACATTTAAGAGTTGACTGCATTATATTTCAGTTAACCGCATCACACTTTGCTGTGTCACTTCTGAGAGATCCGCTATGTTACTTGGTGTGTAATTGACCGCAGAGGCAGCATATATATAGAGGTGGTCTTCCTGCTTTTAGGCCGGCCATTCAGTAGCTTGTAGGTCAACTTAACAGTGAGTGTGAAGACCGACTTTATCATATATTTCCAGTGTTGATATAAGAATTATTTCAATCCATTCTTCCACAACTTTTAGGACAAGGTCTTGGAGCATTCAATGACGACTAGGTTCTTCATATACATGACACTGAATACATTTATAAACAGAAGACAAACCCTAGATAGACATCAAGAAAAAGTCTATTAACCTAAGATAAAATCTTGCTCATGAAACCCATGAAGCAAGTACAACCAATATACATTTTATTATCTTTGTCTTCTTCTTTACATAAAATACATAATTACATAGTCAATATGAAGACTGACCTAGTTATGCTTTTCAACAAAGTAAACCAGACTTCAACAGTAGAAATTTTTGTTAAGTAGTTTTAGGAATTTTCACAAGAGCTTCGTACAAAAATGGTGTCAATACTTCTTTAACAAATGCCTCAAATTCTCCTATGTTGAGTTGCCAACATTGCAAAGCTTTTATCATAGGTACATTTTGTTGAGAAATCCAGGGCATAGAGATTAAGTGATTTCTCTTGTATTAGTAACTGCTTGTGAGTGCTTTTTACTTCTTTAGATTAGGATCTTCTTTAGCTTAGGTTATTAGTGTTTTTCTCATCAAACAACTACCAATGCATAAACCATAATGAGACAAGAGACACGGAATATAGGCTATCAGCCAGGGCCAAAACCTCTCACTCTTTGAGAGGTAAACCCGAACAAATTCTTCTTATAGAGATTCCAACTGATGAATACCAAGTCCAAGACCCTTGACCTATTTGCCACTCCAAGACCAAGACATAAAGCTTCCTCTTCCTTCTTGAGTCAATGAAAGTCAAACTCCTTGTTCCTTCCTCCTTCATGGCTACTGTCCAGATTTCGGCTTCCTCCTCTGTTTTAGATCTGCAAACCCTTAACACATGAGAATGATCAACTCTTGCTCTTAATTATCCTCGCTCTAGATGGAGTCACTTCGGCTTGCGATCTTCCTTGTGCTCTCTTAATTGTCTTCACAATGTGACTGTGGTAACTTGATCTTTTTGCAGTTGGACAACATCAGATTCTCGCACTTGTGGTCTGTTTCTAATCGCAAAACAGACCCAAAGATAGCACCAAATACTTCGCTTTTCCTTTCAGTTTCTTCGTTGGTTGATAAGGCTTCTTTTCTGTGATTCTCACACTTCTAATTGTAGACCGCACCTTGATCGAATTTCTGTGTTCTGAAATAGGACGAGTTGCCTATTTATAGTGGTTTGCCCTCGTAATAAAGCCGACCTGACAGTAAGCTCAGCTGATGTTTCATTTGGGGAATTTTCATTATTCTTTTTGAAGCTGACATGAGGAGGATACTTCGCTTTGTCTTGGAGGGCTTATCCTATACATTTAATGACTCATATACAACTATAATATGCCCAATAAGGGTGTTTCATACATGAAATAGACTCAAATTGACTTTTATGACTAGATGACAAATCCTAAAGCCTCACAATGGGAGGCATAAGTAAAATAAAATTCCTTGCTCATGAAACTCGTGAGACAAGCGTAATAATAATTTTATTTTTCTTCTTCTCATTAATTACATAAAATCACAATTACACATGTCATTATAAAAACTGAACCTAATTACTTTTCAACACTCCCTCTTAACTAGGGAGGTATTCATAATGGTACTTGGTCATTCTCAATCTAAAGAATATCTCATAAGAAGAATTGGATTGGTAGCCCATCTATATAGCAATCATAACAACTAGCATTGTCACATAGAAAGGCCTTGACTAACAACTCTATCTCTCCACGAGATCCGAGCACAATGCTGGCGAGACCAAAAATGTATAGACACCCTCATCATTGTCTCTCTTGGAACATACACCAATTGGGTTTTCAGGGTGTGTTCCACTAGGACTATTCTTATCTTGGATTCCCAGTCCTCAAAGTATATTAGTCCTCTATGACTACTCTTATCTTGGATGCTCTAATACATCCTCAAAGAGCATCGGATGCCAGATGTTTACCCAAACCTCCATTCTGTCTTCCCAAGTGAAGACAAGAATGATGTGTCTATCTCTTCCTCTTAATTAGGCAGAACATATCTATTCGAATAAAGGAATGTACTCATTACTATGGAAGGAATGTATTTAAGCTCCCTCTTGGCTTAGGAATTTCCAAGTTTCTTCCAAGTAAGAAACTTGTTTCCAAGCTATCTTTTAATTAGGAACCTACAACAGAGATGATGGGGCAGCCAACCACTTGAAGAACTCCTCTTCACGATGTCATGAAGTTCTTTTCGTTATCTAGGAGTCTTCATGTTTGGGACTTCTACATAGGGCATCGACCATCCATCACTTTCATCCACGAGTCAACCATGTCATCATCAAAAAGTGATCCACCAGTCCATATCTGGTCTTCCTTTATGCCATGTTGTTTTCTTCATGCCATGTTTACTTAAGTATCTTTCATCCTACTACATGTGCATCGGTGGTGGAAAACATCCATAAATCTTCCCTTGACATCTCTTCAGAAACCCATCCAGATATAAAAAATAAAGGAATGAACATTAAAGTCAACATTGCCTTTGAGATGGTCTTTCATCATGACATCTTCTAGTTTGCATTAGCATCCTGCATACATATCGAGACATCTCCCAGAGATATATATTGTTAAGGGTCTCTTTCGTTTTCAGACTCCATCAAAGTCTTCATATATTTTATGGAGATATCTAGTAAATTCTTCTTGGTCTTTCGGATTTTAATTGACTTTACCATGGTTGTAGATTCCACGATCTCTTCGTTCTTTTTGTCACACATCTCATTCCCAGGAGATTCCATTTAGAGTTCCTCAATTGTTGTCAACCACCTCATACTTCATATGAAAACATATCATGTTGATTACATCTAGTGAATGTGTGACCTGTGCATTCTTGCACTCCTATGAGGGAGGAGATCCTTTCTTTTGATTATGCTCTCAAGATAGAACATTGATCCATGTTACCTGCAACCATATGACATGACTTCCACAAAAAACAAATATAAGCATACATATCTAATTTTCCTTTTGGGTCATCCAGACTTCCTGTAGCAACTTCCTTGCTTGAAAGAGCTTCAATCCTTTGATCTGCTTGTTTATGTCATCATATCATGATCCCATGAATTCCACAAGTTTGGAATTCTTGATGAAACACTTTCTTTTCCTCGTGATTAGTGAACCTTTCAATGAAGATTCCATTAGAGAATCTTGAGGATCTAAAGTATCCCTATCACTAGATGTTTCCTTTTGACAGATGTATGATGGACCTAGTACTAGATGAGCTTGCCACTTATGTTCCCAATGAGATTTCCAAGAACTATATCCTAGACTTCATAGATTCTAACCATCTTTGAGGATGTCCCGAGCTCTTGCTTCCAATGCTTCTATGATGCCTTGATGCATCCCATTTAGTGAATCATAATAGACATATCTTACAACAAAAGACTTAGGAACTTGAAAAGAACATAGGTGAGGAAGATTATCTCAGTCATAGAGATCTCTTACTTCCTCTTTCTTGGACTTCTTCTCAACTTCCTCTACTTCTATGATGATATGGGCTTCTTCTCCTCCTCTTTTGTTGTCCTCCTTGATCTTAGGACAATGTCCATATTCCTGACAGCCATAGCATTGAATTTTAGACATGTCCCTCTTCTTTTTCCAAGAACCAGACTTTCCAAATTTTCCCTTTCTTTTTGTTATTGTAGCATAATCTTGATTGTGCTTACTTGTTCCCAAATCAGATTTAGCCTTTAGTCTAGATTCTTCAATCTTGCATAGTGACCATGGATCCTGGAATGGGGTAGCTTCTTTCTTCACATAAATGCTTGAAGTAAAGTTATGCCATTCCTCCAGTAGTGCATTTAATACCACTGTAGTCATTTCACTATCAGACATGACTTCTCCCAGTTCTTGTAGTTGATCTTGGATCTTAGATATCCTCATAAATTATGAGGCTAATCCATCTTCCTTAGACATCTTCAACTTGTAGAGCTCTTGCCTTAATGATATGACTTCTCCATCAGTGCTTATGGAATATAGCTCTACCAGTTTGTCATAGATTTCTTTTGAAGTTGCAAGTTTAGATACATATGGGATGAGGGGTTCCTTGATGGATTCTATGAGAATCCTTTGAGCCCTAACTTCCCCTTTCATATACTTGGCAAGAGCTTCAAAATCTTCTTCTCTTGGTTTGGTGATAGATCCTTTGACATGTTCCATAACCTTATTTTCAATGAGATTCAGATCTGTGCTTTTCTTCCATGCAAGACAGTTTGAAGCCCTAACTAATTTGTGGTTTTCCTTGCAAAAAAACATTTTGACAGATTCAGATGTGGACATAAAAATATACTTACTTGATAGGATGCTCCTTCTTCTTGTTGCTTCCTTGATGTTGATGATGATATATAGGATAGAAAACTTCTCCTTGATGAAGGTAGTTTTCTTCAAGAATGATCCTTTATCATAGAGATGATACCACCTTTTGATCTAGCTTCCTTTGGATGAGTAGTCTTCAAAACACTTTAACTTGAGTAGATGTAGGGTTTTGGCGTTCTCCTTCTTAATCATGATCCCAATACTTCTTTGTAGATTTCTTTGATCTAGGGTTATGTTGATCTTTTGACTTCAAGATGATTTTCCCTTTGATGCTTTCCTTGAGATTTGATCCTTGAGTGTCCCTTGATAAGATGCCCTCCCTTGACTTAGTCACCTTAGCTCTGATACCATGTTGAGAAATCTAGGGCATAGAGATTAAGTGATTTCTCATCTATTAGTAACTGCTTGTTAGTGCTTTTTAATTCTTTAGATTAGGATCTTCTTTTGCTTAGGTTATTAGTGTTTTTCGTCATCAAACAACTACCGATGCATAAACCATAAAGAGACAAGAGGCACATAATATAGGCTATTAGCCAGGGCCAAAACCTCCCACTCTTTGAGAGGAAAACCCAAACAAATTCTTCTTATAGAGATTCCAATTGACAAATACCAAGACCAAGGCCCTTGACCTATTTTCCACTCCAAGACCAAGACACAAAGCTTCCTCTTCCTTCTTGAGTCAACGAAAGTCAAACTCCTTGTTCCTTCCTCTTTCACGACTACCTTCCAGATCTCCGCTTCCTCTTCTCTGTTTAAAATGGGCAAACCCTTAGCACATGAGAATGATCAACTTTTGCTCTTAATTATCCTCGCTCTAGATGGAGTCACTTTGGCTTGAGATCTTCCTTGTACTCCTTCCTTAATTTTCTTCACAATATGACTGTGGTAACTTGATCTTTCTGCAGTTGGACAACATCGGATTCTTGCACTTGTGGAGTGTTTCTAATCCCAAAACAGACCCAAAGATAGCACCAACTACTTCACTTTTCCTTTTCTTTTCTTCGCTGGTTGATAAGGCTCCTTTTCTGTGATTCTTGCACTTCTAATTGCAGACTTCACCTTGACTGAATTTATGTGTTCTGAAATAGGCCAAGCTGCCTATTTATAGTGGTTTGCCTCTGTAATTAAGCTGACATGACAATAAGCTCAACTGACGTGTCATTTGGGGAACTTTCATTATTCTTTTTGAAGCCAACATGAGGAGGATACTTCGCTTGGACTTGGAGGGATTATCTTATACATTTAATGACTTGTATACAACTGTAATATGCCCAAGAAGGGTCCTTCATACATGACATAGACTCAAATTGACTTTTATGACTAGATGACAAATCCTAAAGGCTCACAATGGGAGCTATCACTAAAATACAATTCCTTGCTCATGAAGCCCATGAGACAAGCATAATAATAATTTTATTTTTCTTCTTTTTTTCAATTACATAAAATCTCAATTACACGTCATTATGAAGACCGAACCTAGTTACTTTTCGAGACACGACACAACAAGCTTCCTAGTTACTTTTCAAGACATGGCACAACAAGCTTTCTTCAAGAAGCAATCTTTGAAGGATATGGTTCAAAGTCCTGATCTCATAATTGTAGAAGTATTTCCATATTACTGTCATTTCTATCTGAACTTAGAGCACTGTAGAAAGCTTGTTACTGCTATATATGGTGTCCTCTGTTATATTTGCAACTTCTATACTTGGACCTTACTAATGCACAACTAAGACACAAATTGTGGCTTCAACCATTAAATCGATGCCTCTATCATATGTTCCAATTTTTCAACAACAAGAGTGATAGACTTCAAAACATGATTCCTCAGTTCATGAACCCCTAATCGCATACTATTGTCAGTATGTATATATGAGAGAGTCATCAATGTGTGCAAACCACGATGCCACAAAGTATATCATTGAATTATTGTCTATTCATAAGTCTCTGTAGAGACAGAGCTATTGTATGAGACCATGGCCATTGTATTATAGTGAGACAATAAAATACCGTAGTGCGGAACTGTCTTGTAGAGCGAGATATCCACTAAATGCAAAACTACTCAAGATCACGTATAGAGTGATCATCTACAGTTGCGATACTATCTTTGAGCCATAATCATAAGAATGTGATCTTACAGTAAGGTTGGCTTTCCACAACATATCAATTATATAAATGTCACTCAGAGTATTCGATGGCCATGATCATAGTGCCATTGACTGACATATCCCCAAACTTACATAATGATGCTTCTGTGATATGTTTGCAAAGCAACAAAGATCATTGGGCCATTATTTATATTATTGAGCCCCTCATAGGTATATAGTATACGGGTTATAGTGAGGTAGATTCTTTAATGATTTTTTAAACTTTTTTTGAAAAAATCGAGATTTTTAAAGGATTTTTTCCAAAAATGTATATTTTTGTATTTTTTTTAAAATTTTTCCGACTTTTTCAAAAAACTCTTGACTTTATCGAGTTTTTCAACTTTTGGACCCTTGCCAATTTAATCCCGACTTCGACTTTTTCCACATTGCTCTGTCTGACTGAATTTTTCTCCTGTTTTTGGCTCATTGATGTTAACTTTTAGGGCTAGATTTTTCTCTGTTGAAGATAATTGCATTTATAAACATTTTGTTGAAAATTTGGCAGCTCAGGGATGAATATTTAAAAATAGAAAGTCTAAAATTAAGAAGTCTCAAGATAGTAAATTTCCTGCATCAATTTGTAATCAAGTATTGTTTGATGGAAAAGCACCCTTCTGATCATCAATCAATCCTAATAGTTCAATTTCGACTTAATCGTCAATATTATCATTAATATTATTATTATTCTTATGATACTATTATGTTATTATTAAAAGGAAATTCAAGTCACTCAATCACGACTCTCAATAATGTTCTCTCACACTCTCATTATTGGCACGGCATATTCCTCTTACACTCTCATTAATGCTCTTACACTCTCTTACATTCATTAAAGCATGTCATAAAAGATTCTCTTCCACTCTCTCACACTCAATAAAAGCATGTCATAAAAGATTCCTCTTATGGGCTCTTTCATGCATATATTACACTCTCTCTTAAAAGCATAAGTTACAAAGGCATGCGTACCTCCTTAATGGAATGAGTTACATTTCCTAAATGGGCATGAATTACACTCCTCTTGGCATGCGAGTTACTCCTCCTTTATGGCATGAATTTGTTGCTCCTTGTATATATGTGCCTCATTCTTTCTCCCCTCACTACTTGTGCATTGTGAAAGAAGAATTCGAACTTGAGAAAGAGTTGGAGAGAATTGAAGAAGATTGTGAAAGAGAGACTTGGAGAGTAAGAGCAGAACTTGGTGAGCCAAGGTTGATTCAGTTGAAGGGAAGGTTCATTTATTCTATGCATCTGTTGCTGCTACTAGTGATCTTCATGCTACAACTTATTCATATTTTGGTGAACTTACTCATTCTCTTGATCTTTCATTGTTCTTTTTTATCTCTTCTGAAGAATTGATTTCTAATAGAAGAAGAATCTAATTGGGTTTTCTCCTTGTGGGTTTTTGCTTGGTCATTGGATCTAAATTTTCTATGTCACATTGTATTTTTGGTTGTCTTCTATTGTTTATTCGATTTATGTTCTATCTACAATTACTTATCTAATATTGCAGCATAAAGAAATTTTGTAGTAAGTGATTCTTACAACATAGAACATCAAAATTTCAACACATTTTCACATTACATTCACCTCATAACATCATATCATCATTAACAACTATGTATAGAGAACAATAATATCAACAATGCAACGGAAGAGTAAAGAACAATAGAAGAAAAACATACACAATGAGACACCGGGAGTTAGGTCAAAGATCAGGGAAAAACCCCACAAGGGGGAAAAATCCAACTAGATTCTTCTTCCATTAGATATTCATCAATTGTTCAGCTGAGATAGAAAGTGCAATGAGAATGAGATATTTCAATCATATCAGTCCTCCTAGGGCCACCCCAAGTCATTTCACAACTTTGTTTGTGAATTGAATGAAATAAGTCCAAGAGAGCTGCTACAATATTATATTTGCTATAGCAACACTATCACATCTACCATCCATCATGTTATCACTGTCATCAAGGTCACTGGCACAACCATACTGTCATGTCATGGAAACTGTCATATCAAGATCACTGTCATGAATGTTGTATAGAGGTTACTGCCATATTTGCCGAAATGGGGTGTCTTCCATATAACAAGGTCACTGCTTCCCCATCACTATCATCACTGTTAAGAGTCATAGTTATTGTCAAGCCATACATCAAGGATGCTTTACCAGTCATAGCCAAACATCAATTTCATTGCTATCATGTGTCACAAGAACAAAGTCATCATCATATATCATAAGAGCGAGATCACTAAATCATAAGAGTGTGGTCACTGACATCATAAGGTAAGTTCACTGTTATCATAATAGTATACTAGCAAAGTCACTACCACCATAATATATTATAAGAGTGATTGCCCAAATGTCACTAGTTAGTTCTATTAGGTTTGTTGTTGGAAATTGTAATTAGGTTCGGTCTTCATTTGATGTATTTGAGTCATCATGTAATGTACTTGTCAAAAGAATAAAGAAAAGAATTATTATTATTATAATTGTGACTTATTAAAGCATGGGTTTCATGCTTGGGTCACTATGTTTTAGGTCAAAGTCCCCATTGAGGACTTCTAGGATTTATTCTGAGTTAATAGAGTCATTGTACTTTCAAAGAGATCCTTGTTGAGCTTTTGAATCATGTAAAAAGGTTTAATATTGAGTCAAATATGAATTATGTGACCTCCACACCAAGTTGGCTCATGTAGGCCCAAGAGACACCTATTCGACCTCACTTGGAGCCAATAGAAGGAAAGAATTCAAATTCATTTGAAACACACACTCTTAAAGCAGTTCGATATCTCTTGAAGCCGTGAAGAAGTTCGAAGTCTGTTGTCCGGAAGCCGAAAGAAGTGGGAGTTTTGGGAAGTCTAAGGAGAAGAAGAAAAACGAAATTTTGGTGCCTCTCTCTCTCTCTTTCGGCCTCTGGATTGGGAGATCGAAGTCTTCCAAGTTTCACTGTTGCCAGAAGACGTATGATGCCGTAAGTTGCTGCCTAGTCGAAGTTGCTAGAAAGGGGTCGAAATTCTGGAGGCTGACTTGGTGTGGAGGGAAGGTTTGGTCTTGGTCTGGGTGAAGAGTCTCAAAGAATACTATTGAAAGGAATACTTTCTTGACTGGGTTTACCCCTTGAGGGGGTTTTTTCCCTGACATGTGCCTACATCTGGTGTCCATTGTTTTACGTGTTGCCGCTTTGGTAATTGCTTGATGAACTAAAAGAATGAAGATATAAAGAATCGTAATAATAAGAAACATCACAAGTAATTATCAAGAATAAGAAAATCTTTCCGCCTTTTTGAATTTCTAACATGGTTTCAGAGCTTTGGTGAAAGAAGTAAGAAAAAGGCATTCTTCAACACTTAATCAAGGAACCATTCGAAGGATCATCTTAGGGAAGGAATCTTCACTCTAGGAAGATGTCTAACATAATCAAGGGAGAAAACAAACTTGAAGGAACCTCAAACTACAGGTCCTGGAAGAAGAGAATTGACCTCATCCTTGAAAAGAATAAGGTAATGGACTTGGTCAAAGGAAATGTAAAGAAGCCTACAAAGGATTCCAGTGATGGTGACAAAGTGAAATTCAGGGAACTGGAATTGGTGGCCATGACTTTAATGGTAGAAGGAATAAAGGAAAACCTTGTCCCATTCATAGCCAACATCGACCATGCTTAGGAAATGTATGAAGCCTTGTTGAAGTTATTCACCATTAAGAACATTGGTCAAGTAGTAAGTTTGAAGAATGAGCTAAGGACTACAAATATGGCTAAATAAGACATAGTGGCCTCCTTCTTTGTGAAGATAGCAAGAATCAAGGATGAACTTTTGGCCATTGATGAAATTGTTCTAGACAAAGAACTCGTGATAATTACCCTATTAGGATTGCCACCTACTTAGGGTGCATTTGCTGCAGGACTTAATAGTTGGAAGGAAGCTCCCACCTTTGAAGAACTATGGATTGCCTACAGTCAAGAAGAATTAAGGATCTGATTAGTTGCCAATTCTGAAGGAGTATCAAATGTCTACATTGCTCAACATAAAGGAAAGAAATCGAAAGGACCAAGAAAGAAAGTTTACATGTCTAAGGTAGAATGCTATCAATGCCATAAGAAGGGTCACTATAGGAGTGACTGTCCCGACAATCTGAGAAACAAGAAGAGAGAAAGAGATCAAGCCAACATTGCTGAAGGAGACTCAAAGAAATTCAAGTCCGAAGAATCTGACATTAGGGACTTACACTACTAAGTCCTTTGCTTGTAGCTTTAGGTATCTTACTTCATATTTTTGATGTTTTAGAATTTATAGGTTTCTCACATATTTTTGGAAAATACATTTTATTGTATTTATAAGTTTATAGGTATCCCTCAAGCTTTGGGGGGAGCCCTCAACAACTCCCAAAGATATGTATGTCGTCTCCTTTCAATTTTTGGTTTCATGTACTTATTCAAGCTTTGATTATATTAATACTAATCATCTTTCTCCCTCTATTGTCTTGATTAGGAAAATATCCGCTATATTCTCAAGGTATATCAAGGAGGATCTCTCAAGAGAAGGTTTGTCAAGGAACAAAGGTATGTCTTAAATACATTGATTTCTTTATATGAAAGGTTTATTCACTTGACAGTCTATTACTAACATTGTTATGTCTACCCTAGATAGGTTCTGGAAAACCCGAATCGAAGGGTATGCTAATGTGAATTTCTGAAACCCTAAAAATGTTTAGGCCCTAGGGATATTGTGAAATGCTATTTGAAGTTTTACTGATGATGTCATTTTGGTATGATTAGGAAAACCTAACTTATTAGGGTTGAATGATAAGGTCTAAAATTTCAACCCTTTGAAGTTCTGGTAATGTTGGGTTTGCTATGTTCCTACATTGAAACCCTAACTCATTAGGGATTGGTGGAAAGTGTAAGCAAGACCCTTATAATGTCTTAGAAATATTTTCCTTGGTATGTGTGTGTCTGTCTGATCAAACCCTAGTCTAATCTTCTGTCTTACTCTATTTGATCTTTGTGAAGTTGGGTTTGACTAACAAATGATATCAAATGCCTATGCATGATTATGAATTCCTAGATATGTGTGTTGACCTGGTTATTGATGGTCATAAGCTTTGGGATTTAATAGAAGTCCCTGTCTGAGATTCTAGGATGATGATATTTGGAAATCTAGGGTTTTATAGCTAAACCCTAGTAGTAGTTAAATTGTCTAGTATGAGTGATGTAACGATCTGAAAGATCTATTTAATGATTGTTGAGGTTGTGAAAATGAAATTCTAAGGTTTTAGAGCTAAACCTTAGTAGAAGTAAAAATATCTTATGTATATGATGTTTTGAGATTTGTGTAAGATTGTTGAAATATGAGTTTTGATGATTGATTGAAAATCTAAGGTCTGCAACTAACCCTAGTGGAAGTTGATCATGATAATCATTGAGATGTGATTGACCTTTGATTGATTCTCTTGTATGAAATCTAGGATTTGTATAAAATCTTAGTGGGAAGTCTAATATATATTACTTCTGAAAGTTATTAGATATTTCTCTTTTGACTTATTTTTAGGGACCACTATCTGACAGAAATAATCTTTTGTCATCTTGAATTCTGAAAATTGTTTCTAGGGTTTGCTATATGTTGTAGTAAGGTATGTTATACATTTGAAAGAAACATTGAAACCCTAGATAGAATGAAAGTTGTTATGAAGTAGTCTAGGGTTTATGACAAAGTCCCTAGCAAAATGTTGAAGAGAACATGTCTCTTGTTTGTAATTAAGTTTGGGTTTCTAATATGTATATAGTTGAAATGCTTACGTGATTCTGATATGCCTAACTTCATGCTTCTATAGATTTGGTTGTACTTGCTACCTAAGTTGTGCAGGTACACAATCTTCAATATGGTGAAGATGCTCGTTGATGTGATAAGCATGATGAGGCTGATGATAACTCCAATGAAATGGTTGGAAGCCACGAAAGATTCTCTGATGTCGTAAAGTAGTAGAACTTCCTAAAGTTATGAGGGAGCCTGGATAAATTCTCCCTATGATAAGAAGATGGTTAAGAATATTCTTTGTACAAGGATGATTAGATCCTCTCTGATTAAGAGGGAGTGGAAAATATAATTCTCTACTCCATGTGTCATGCACTAGACCAGGACTAACAACCGTAAGTTTTAGTGAAGGCCATGGGTAAGAGAAGAAAATTGGAGAATGCTGTTGAAGAATATGTTGCTACATGAAAAGTAGGATGGAGGAATATTCTGTCCGATATTCGGTTGATAGTCCTACTATGAAAAGGTTGAGAAGCAACATCAAGTTGTCTGAAAGACCCCGAAGTTTTGTATTTGTTTATGTACATGTGAAAGTATATTATTGATTGGGGTTGTGTTTGCACAGATGAATCTCTCGAAGGATTTCTTAGCATGCTGGTTACCAATCAATTTGATTGGGAGAGATTGGTCATCCTTGATTTGCTGGATCAAGGGGTGTTGAGGCTTTGCAAGTGAAGCATTGCTTGGAAGACATTGGGCCGACACTTTGTTTTGATGTCTGGCAGGGAGGGGTGCATCAGGTGGATGTGCACCTAGTTCCCTGGATTGATGGTTAGCAAGTAAGCCTGATGGTACCTAAAGTGGATGAAAGCTTGAGTCCATCTTAGTCAACCTGGATAGATTGCCTTGGTCAGGAATCTAGTTCGTGGCATTGCAATCCCTACATTGTTGAATGTCCAATGGATAGATTGCCTAGTCCATGGCATTGCGGTGCCTAAAGTTCTTCATTGTTCATATGGTATGAGATCTTCCATTGTATATGTATATGATGAATACCTCCCTAGTTAAGAGGGAGTGTTGGAAATTGTAATTAGGTTCGGTCTTCATTTGATGTATTTGAGTCATCATGCAATGTACTTGTCAAAAGAATAAAGAAAATAATAATAATAATTATTATTATGATTGTCACTTATTAAAGCATGGGTTTCATGCTTGGGTCACTAGGTTTTAGGTCAAAGTCCCCATTGAGGACTTCTAGGATTTATTATGAGTTAATAGAGTCATTGTAATTTTAAAGAGACCCTTCTTGGGCTTTTGAATCATGTAAAACAGCTTAATATTGAGTCAAATATGAATTATGTGACCTCCACACCAAGTTAGCCTAGAAGAGATCAAGTCGGCTCATGTAGGCCCAAGAGACACCTATTCGATCTCACTTGGAGCCTATAAAAGGAAGGAATTCAAATTCATTTGAAGCACACACTCTCGAAGCAGTTCGATATCTCTTGAAGTCGTGAAGAAGTTCGAATTCTGTTGCCGGGAAGCTGAAAGAGGTGCGAGTTTTGGGAAATCTAAGGAGAAGAAGAAAAATGAAATTTTGGTGCCTCTCTCTGTCTGTTTTGGCCTCTGGATTGGAGATCGAAATCTTCCAAGTTTCACTGCTGTCGGAAGCCGTATGATGTCGAAAGCTATTGCCTAGTCGAAGTTGCTAGAAAGGGGTCGAAATTCTGGACGCTGACTTGGTGTGGAGGGAAGGTCTAGTTTTGGTCTACGGTGAAGAGTATCAAAGAATACTATTGAAAGGAAGAATTTCTTGAATAGGTTTTCCCCTCGAGGGGGGTTTTTCCCTAGCATGTGCCTACATCTGGTGTCCATTGTTTATGTGTTTCCGCTTTGGTAATTGCTTGATGAACTAAAAGAAAGAAGATATAAAGAATCATAATAATAAGAAACATCACAAGTAATTTTCAAGAATAAGAAAATATTTTTGCCCTTCTAATTTTCTAACAGTTGTTTCCTCCATGGAATGAATCACTGCATTAGGGCCTACAAGATATCACATCAATAGAGATTGTAAACCCTTAGAGTCACAGAGTTCATGTCTCAGAAATATTGCAAGCCATACCTTAAACAACATACTGAGATACAACATGTATATATTAGACACACTGATATCCACCAAAATGAGAACGCAAGCCACAAGCTACAATATTTGAGCTGTTGTAATATAATTGAAGACCAAATTGTAGAATCACATGAGCATATGGATTTGATGAGCCATAATATCTCACATTGTAATGTGAGTGATAAAGCGAGACATAATTCACTGTAAATGCGAGCAATAGAGGAGACCGTACATCTCTGTAATGCAAACCATAGAGCAAGACATACATCACTATAATGCGAGCTACAAGAGTGAGAGCGAGCCACAAGATTTGAGTATAGAGCGAGCCATAAGCATTGTAGCACGAGCCACAGAGTGTAGTATAGTGCGAGTCACAGAGGAAGATATATTTTGGCCATAACAAATATCTAAGCAACTATAGGACGTGCGTAGGTATATAGGTATGAGACATGTTGCAGACTATCCTAGCACATAACTTCAATCCACAAAAAAATGACAGTCATACGAATGCGTCGAATCCCACAGATATAGGTGCCATAAAACTGATCCAAACTATAGAAGATAGGTGTGAATTACTTGCCATAAGAACCATAGATAATTGCCATGCGAAGTCACTATAATCCACCACAGATGCGAACTAATAGATGTGAGCTAGGGAAGAGATGTGAGCCAATAAAATGCTAGTCTCCAATGTGTTCCAAATTTGAGATGCCAAGGGCTCAATTTATATTTGATTCCACTTGTGAAAGGTCACAATTTATGATTAGGCTAACATGAAGAAATAAAGCCGACTTGTGGAGGGACAATTTAAATTCAAATTTGATTTAAATATATTTAACAAATAAGTGCTAGCCCAATGTTATCAAATAATATATCAAGGAGGAGTGTCTAAATATTAACAATAATAATATTTCACTTTTCCCAATATAAATTCTATTTGAGGCTCAATGGGCTTTCCTTGGGATAGCTGGGTTTCCCTTTAGCGAAATTCGTCGCGAAGCTGCCCAAATTTCAACACTCCCTCTCAGTTACAGAGGAATTTCCATCTGAATCATAAGTCTCTACTTGGATGTCTCATCATTGTTGCATCATGTCTCATCTCGTCTCATCTTGTCTCATTGAAGAATGACAATCCAAAACTAACGGTAGGGGAGATCGATTAGATCCTCTAAACCCTATTGGTGTCCAGGTCAAGCTTCATAACCTCATCTCAGCTACATCAGCAAGTCATCCAACTCATCACATCTCGTTTCAACTTGTCTCCTTTGATGATCAACTAAACAATGATGTCTGTATTTAAATAAGAAAAATCATCATAGGGGAGATACATCTACCACCCTATATCCAATGATAATTGGCGAGATACAACTTACCGGGCAAGGATCACAACCATCCCATTGTCAAATGACAATAGGCGAGATACCACTTGGCAAAGTCCTGGTGAGAATGTCAGCAGGATGCTCATCTACTGAAGCCTCACTGCTTCAATTCCACAACAAATCAATATCAGAGACTCATTGCTTCCTCTGCACCGTATCCTAGATGTAGTGATATCTAATATCAATATGCTTGGACCAGTCATAAAACACGGGATTCTCTGAAAGTCAGATCCCACTTGAATTTTCGCAATATATCAAAGTTATGTCCAACACATGTTCAAACAACCCTCCAAATAGATTTCTTAATCACACTTCCTCAACTATCCATACTAGCATTAATTTTCTCTGCCTAAGATGTACTCAAATCAACAGACTTCTATTTCCAGCTCATCTAAGAAATCGTGGTAAACCTCAAGCTACAACAACACCCAGATGTGCTTTTCTTGTCGACAACATTTTTAGTGTCAATCAACATCGGTGTATCCATCTTGTTTTCGACAATGTGCCTCAGTGCATAACCAATAGTTGTCTCAACACATGTTTAGCAACAACCAAATATACATGTCCATGCTCAATCAGGCTCAGAGTACATGCTACAATGTAGGGATCCATCTGGCTGCTAGCTTATCGTGGGAGCCATCAAATTTGTAATTGAAGAGTCTCTCTGAACTGCTTTAGTGATATTCACCATGCCAAGCGTTTGACAACATACTTCCCTTAGCAAGGAAGTCCTCATCTTCTCTTCTAATCTCAAGATGTTGATCATCTGGACTCAGGGATTAACTTTCTCTGGGATTGAATATGAAGATGATCTGATCCTGTCATAAATAAACTGTTAGCATATATAACCAAATATCAAAGACATACCTGCAACCTTGAAGAGAGGTTGGTGTCCGCATCAGATGACCATCAATCCAAATATGCCACGACCAAAGGGCTTGCTCAAGTCCATATGGGACTTTCTTTCATTTGTAATGATGAATCTCTTCTCATGTGCCTCATAGCCTTGAGGTATCACCAAGTATGCTTCTTCCTTACATACATAATGGAGGGAGCCAACTTCACATACATCTGATAATAATGCATCAGGTAACGGAAGCCAAGATTTTATCACGACACTATTGCCGAACGGGGACCCATACTCCTTGATGTATACCCAGCTTTAGACTTATCCATATGTGACCGAACCAGTCTACAGGTCAGTCAACAATTAAAGGCTAGGTTGGCCTCTGTTCCAGTTCCAAGTTCCTGTTCCAACAGGGTTGACTCCCTGGGGGTTGGTTCAAACAGCTGACCCCGAAAACAAAGAGAATCATCTATTTCCCCAAATAAACTTATTTCAGCAATGTTGTTCCTTTTCCAAAAGTATGTTCCTTTGCCTGTCTCCCCCTGTTTGCCGCCAGTCGTTACGAATCACCTAAACCTAACAAACATAAATCATCATCGAGGTTTCACCTCATACGCCAAAGGGGGCCCCATAACTGGAAACACAAAGTAACTATGACTATTTGCACATTCACAGTAGAGATGCTTTATATCCATCTAGGGGGAGAGTTATACCCCCACCTAGGCATGTTGGTACAATACATGCGGCCAGACATGGCCAACAATACGTGTTTTAGCTTTCCCTTTTCCTTTAAAACAAACTATTCGAGTGGTTCTTATCAAAATGGGGTTTCTTGTAATGGTATTAATAATTTGGATTCTGGTAATGGTAATGGTGTTTCTTGTAATGGTGGAGCAGATAATAGTGGATATCTTGGTAGCAAGATACAACAGCATGGGGATGATCCAACTCTTGGCTGTGATGGTAGCAAGGTCAAGGTACATCGAGTTGATCCTTCGACTCGGAAACAAATTCTTGATGTATTCCGGAATACTTTCTACAACAAGATTGATGTGTCTAGTTCGATACACAAGATTGATGAGGAGTCTAGTTCGAATCACAAGATTGATGATTCTGTGTCTAGTTCGAGACAGTCGAATGTTACTCTCTATCACAATGAAGTGATTAGGTTGTTGGTTAGCTCCAAAGAAGCTAAATCTCCTGGTGAATCTTTTAGCCAGGAAGAGTTGTTGATTTTACAGAAAAGAATAGAAGATATGACAATGCATTTCAATGAAAAAAGTGTTTTTAAAAGTTTTCCTGGCTTGTTGAAACTTTTAATTGGTCCTGAGCTTATTACCGCTAAGAAATATCTACAACAGGATGTGTGTCATCTATCCGACCAGGATATAAAATATATTCATATATTGGGTCAATATATTCTGGAGGCAGTAATGGTTCATGTACTTGGGGCAGTGTTCAATCCTTTACAAGATTTATCCGTCGTTAGGGTCTCTACTTTAATCCAACAGATTGATTCTGCTATGCGAGTTCAAGCAGAGAGTTTACTAAATAAAGAAGCGGGTAATGTTAAGTTGACTATAAACAAAGGTCGCAAATGAAAAGTTTATAGGAGTGATTATGCTATCGGGGTCAGCTTGGTTGAGTTCTTGGTTGAACGAAAATTGCTTGTTCTTAAAACAGAAGCAAGCCATACAGATGTTTTACCTGTTTCTAAAAAGGGGAAGGGTTATGTAGCCTCAAATTGTTATGCCATGTTCAATTTTGACTTGAGTATACTTCCGGTTACACTCAGTCTTCCCATGCTTGTCAAGCCGTTACCTTGGAGATCAAAGGTAGATTCACCTTCAACCTTTGATGATATTGAAGGAGGGTACTTAAGCGGTCTCTCGGGAGAACTCTATAATAGGTTTCGGTTATTAACTTCTCGTAACTATGATAGTTTCTATATTAAGCTTCGTTCTTCACGGTGTATGTGCAATGCCTTGAATAAGCTTCAATCCCAACCCTTTGTGGTCAACAGTAAAGTCTTGTTGTTCATTAAAGAGAATCGTTCTATCTTAGAGGATGTGGGTCTCCTTATGGAGAGACGTCTAGCTCATGTTAAGCTAAAAGATGCTTCTGACCTATTAAGGTTCTGTTACTTTAATGACAGAGCTGTTAAGACAGTTTGTAGTTGTAGCGCATTGTTAACTGACTTAGTCAAGCGGGTGCAGCAAGCAAGGTATGAAGACTTCGTATTAACTCTTGCGAGTGCATACGAAGGTTATCAATTTTATCTTCCTGCGTTCATTGACTTCCGTGGTCAAATCTACCGCGCTGGTGTATTGCATTTTCACGACAGAGACTTAGCTAGAAGTTTGATTTTATTTTCATCTTCTGCTAAAGTCTCAGAAGAGGCGGAACTACTAAGCTGGCGTAAGGAGCTTGCTATAAGAATGCAGTTAGCACGTGCAACATCCTTTAAGGTTAAGAATTATTCTTTGTTAAATCAATCTTATGGATGGTATATATTGGCCGGTCAAAAAATGGTTGAATCGGACAAAACTTTAATTCAGTTAGCACAGGAGGAAGCTAATGATCCATTTCAGTTCGCAGCCAAGGTTATTTCAAACGAAAGAGTGAGTGACATCGAAGAAAGAATTGGTGTTTTTCATAGTGTTCCAGTTACTCAAGATGCATCAGCGAGTGCTTATCAAATAATGAGTTATCTATTGCTGAACCCTGAAATGGGTAGGCGAACAAATCTGATTCCGTCTCCTGATAATGAAATACAGGATTTGTATTCTTGTTTGAAAGATGAACTTAAGGCTTTCTTGCATGAAAGATTGGATACTCATAAGTATGCTATCATAGAATCTCTGTTAACAAGAAAGCAAGTCAAACAAGTCTTTATGCCATTGATATATGGTAAGACAGTTCTAACCATGGCTAATGATATTCGTGAATTTTATGGATCATTGCTAGGTAGTAAGGATTACTATCAAATTGCTAAGCTTTGCCAGGAGTTTTGGGTAAGTAAATATCCTAACATAGCCAATTTGATGAAGTTAATTAACCTAATTGGTTGGGTTTGTGCCGTCTTGGGTAGACCAGTGGAATATAGTATACAGTACTTTACCACTGTTCAGGATTATTATCGTAGCGATAAAGCTGAGATATGGGTCTATGATAGAATCTGCTCGAAAAGACGTCAGGTGACTCTCAAAGTCCCTACGTTGGGTAGGGATAAGCGCAAGACTCTAGTGGCTACCTGCGTCAACTTTATTCATCAGAAGGATGCGTTTATTGCTATGAAAGTGGTGGAGCATTTGATCGAAATTCAAGCGCCAGTATACACGGTACACGATAATTTCCTCACAACATCTATTTACGCCGCAGGGATTCCAAGAATTTATACTAAAGTGTTTATGGACATGGGTCATCCACTTCGAATAATCAATGAATTTATTGAGGAGAATCTGCTCCTACCTACAGTAACAAAAGATGGACCAGACAATGTGTACTATGACAAGGTGCATGATCCTATTCCAGGTGAGTATCTTAGAGATTAATATATATGGAGTCTTTGTTAAAAGGTACCATGAAATGGGATAACACTATAGATGAGATAGTGATGCGTCACAGGGAATATGCAATTACAGTGCATCATGCTGAGAAGTGGGATGAATTTCATTCACTTCTCAATAGCTGGGAGTCTCTATCGGTTAACTACAACGTGCACTACTAAATGAAGATGAATAACGTGACAAATAATCAATTATAACATAATTTCAGTTTAAGATATTCAAAAGTAGTGTTCAATGGTTATTTGAGCCATTTAAAAAGGTTAATCAACCTGGAAAAATGGCAGGATCCATATTATGGATTGAGACAGGCTGAATATGGATTTAAATCTCCTTACCTGCGCTGTACTGAGTCAGAAGTGATAGCATTGGCTATAATGCGATTGTTAATGAAGTATGCTTACAATACTGGGTTTTCTTCTGGGAAATTTACCATAGGTTATGTCATTAAAACACCAACTGGAGATGTAGCATTTACTGTTGGTAAGCAAGCTATTTCTTTAAATGCTGCTCCTGAAAAGGGCTTATATGCTACTATTTTGAAATTAGTCATGCAAAAAGCTGAGGATTACGAGAATGATGTGCTATCAGGTTTATTTATTCGAATGTATATGGGAGGTATGCAGGACAAAGAGTTACCTCTTCCTATCTTCGACGAGGAGGTTGATACCCAAATTTGGGAATTACTTAATGCCGACATAGGTGATGAACCACAAGAAGTTCAAGCTATGGGTAGGAAACGACGTTCTTATCCCGATCATTTAACTGCGCTCAAACCTACGAGTAAGGAGAGGAATCCTTTCATAGTTGCCGATATAGAGACTGTTCTAGTCAATGATAAGCATTTTCCTTATGCTGCTGGTTTCTTAGTGGTTTACCCGGATAAAGATGTTGATACTTATTTCATTGAAACACATTTCAGTGAAGATGCATTATTCCTATCTCAATTTGAAGAAAGGAGTGATCGAATGATGATAAACTTTATGGAGAGTTTAGCAATTATTGCAGATCAATTGAATATTCGAACGGTTTACTTCCATAACTTATCTCGCTTTGATGGTCTTTTCTTAATTAAATATTATGCTTCTCATCATGGGTATAAGTACTCCATAAAACCTCTTATGAGGAACCAGAGGCTTTACGAGTTAGTAGTGTATCGGGGTGATAAAGTTGTGTTACGTTTCAGAGATTCATTAACTCTACTCCCAAGTAGTCTGAATACATTGGCTAAGACTTTATGTCCTCAATTAGGCTCTAAAGGCTTAATTCCACATGAAGATATTCAAGTGGATAATATGGAGAATCGTAGAGATCAATTGTTGGAATACCTGAAACAAGATATACGTCTGTTAGGCGGTGTGATGCAGAAAGCCCAAGAGATTTATTGGACTCAGTTCAAAGCGGATATCGTGAAGTGCTTGACATTGTCTTCTCTGGCTCTGAGAATTTATCGTATTAGCTTTTACGACCCAAATAGTTGGCCTATCTATCTACCAAGTAGTAACGAAGACACGTTCATTTGGCGTGGGTACTACGGAGGCCATGCTGATACGTATATACCATATGGTGAAAACTTATATTATTATGACGTGAACTCCCTATATCCATATGTCATGAAAACATTTCATATGTCGGGTGGAAAACCAGTATGGCGTGGTGATTTGGAGGGCGAGGACTTGTCTAACTTGCATGGATTTCTCGAGGCTTATGTGGTTTGTCCGAGTACAATTACTCGACCATTCTTACCATATAGGGATCATAATAGTACTTTACTTTTCCCAACAGGTAAATTCGTAGGTGTTTATTATAGCGAAGAGTTAAAATATGCGCGCGACTTGGGTTACACAATTATACCACTAAGGGGCTACTTGTTTGATAAGATGCCTAGTCCTTTTGACAGCTTTGTGTCATCCCTCTTCTCCCGAAGAAAAGAAGCAAAGGTATCTGGTCATGAAGCTATGGCTTATGTTTACAAATACTCATGAACTCCCTATACGGTAGATTTGGTATCAATCCAAAAAGTACTATCACAGAGGTATGCGATAGGGTAAGATATGACGCTTTGACACAGAGGGATAATCTGATCTTCAGGGATAAGCTTAGCGAGCATTACTATATTGTAAGTTACGTTAGCAATACAGGACAAGTTGACGACTCAGGCTGGAATCCTCCAAAGATAGCGGCTGTTCAATTGGCAGCGGCTATTATGGCTTGTTCTCGTATTCATATGTACAAATACATTTCCAGACCAGACTGTTACTACACTGATATTGACTTAGCAGTTCTAGGAAGTCCTCTTCCAGAAGAGGATGTCTCTTCAGTTGAGTTGGGTATGGTCAAGCTTGAGTACTCTGTCGATAAAGGGATCTTCTTGGCAGCTAAGAGTTATTGCTTAGTAACAGCGGATGGTAATATCCTTAAGCAAAAGGGCCCTACTAGAGGCTTGGTCAGTCCTGAATGGTTTGAGTTACAATATGCTGATCCTTCTCGAACTGAGCTGATGACCGTGGCATCTAACTTCATATTAGATTGGCATACCCTCGACATCGCCAAAAAGGAAATCCAAGTACGCCTTGGAATCCAAATTGGTACCAAAAGGGATCCAGTCTACGATAATAACAATGTTTGGGTAGGTACAAACCCTAAGGATGTTATAGACTTCGGTGGTCAAGAGAGCACTATTCTCAAATTGGAAAATAAGATTCTTCAGGAGCAGTTAGAAAAGAAAGAGAAAGAATCAACTCAGATGGATGCTAAATTTGATGGTATGGCTCAGATGATGGCTAGTCTGCATGAATATAATGATAGTCTGCGTGAAGAGAATGCTAAGATTATTAAAGAGAATGCTAGTCAAGCTTAGATAATTGATGGTATGGCTAAGATGATGGCTGGTCTGCATGAAGATAATGCTACTCAAGCTTAGATGATTGCTGGTCTGCGTGAAGATAATGCTAAGATTATTAAAGAGAATGCTAGTCAAGCTCAGATGATTGAGAGTCAAGCTCAGATGATCACTAAACTAGAGGCTAAACTGCTTGAACTCAAAGATAAGATTCAGCAGTCAGTCGTTAAGCATCTAGAGGAACCAGTGATTTGCCCTATTACTTCATCCCCAATAGTAAACCCTACTAAGTACAAGCACCCAACATCGGGTCATAAGGTGAAGTCGGATAATAAACTCCGAAGGCAGTAGCGACAGAGGGATAAGAAGCAGCGATGGAGGGATAAGAAGGCTAATAAGGATAATGAGCCTCCGTAAGTAGCAAGGATAGGATACCGGGCCTCACATGTGTCTAAAGTAGCACTCAAATGAATGGAAACAGCCTTTCAGGAGCTTCTCACTAACCAGTCTGAATGTGTGGTCATCAGCCAATAGAGAGTTGATGGCTGACCACGATCTATATGCATTATCAACCAATCGAGAGAGTGTAGAGGCGTAGGAAAGCTCCTCATTCTTAAGAGCTTGAACTTCTTCATTTCTTCATTTCATTCTTTATATATGTCATTATGCATTTCTTCCAGTCATGATGCTAACGCAGGCTCGACCATCAGGGAAAGGGCTGCCATCAATAAGCCACTTCCTCCCTCGACTGACGTCCCCGTGCTGTTTGTCATTCTTTATATATGTCATTTCACTTTGATTTCTTTATGGGCGTTAGCCGATCCTCTTATATCTATCTCTTTCATTCTTTGTCCATAAAGACTGGTCTGGAGCTCTGCTCAAGCAAGTACTATGGTTTATTCCTTCGTACAGTGGACTGAATAAACTCCACACAGACATCTAGCCAGCCGGCCGAGGGTTCTTCGATCAGCCAGTATCTTGGACCATCCATACAGTAATCTCAGCCAGGTTCCCGCTCAGCCCAACCCAGCATGCCAGGCCTTTTCTCTCTCCCCGTATCGGTCTTAAATGCAATGCCGCAAAACGAGGGAAAGAGGAAATGGTCATGTGATGACTCTCTAGCGATCTTAGGTATTGGCCCGGTTTGCTTTGCGTTGCTCGGCCTAATCTAAAGAGACAGAATAATCTATCTTGCATGGGGAGCATCCTGCCTGAAGTGGTAGCTCGGATGCTCGGTGATATTCAATACCTCAACCAGCTTGCTTCCCCAAAGCAAAGGAGTAGAGTTTCCTGATTAATCCGTAGAACGACGGTAATGGATTGGATTCATAGTAGGATTGGTTCTATGGGATCCATGGATGTGGAAAATGACAACCATGACCTGTCAAGCTTGCCTACCTGTCCTTGCCTACCTACCAGTCAAGTCAAGCTTTCATGATCAGGCTGGGTACATCTATAGCTAATTCATATCAATCATTAGAATAGAATGAAGAAATAGGAAATGATCCTGCGGTAACTAGAGATCTAATAAATCATATCAATTAGCTCTAGATGTATGTACCCTTCGGGAATCTCATTGGCCTTCCTTCGGTAACTAGAGATCTAAAGATAGATCTATAACCCTTCCCGGTAAATGATAGGGGGAGGGAGATGTACCCTACGGGGTGTACCCTACGGGCTATATATCTGTAGCTAAGGAAGGCGAGCTTTATTGGCTTTCAAGGTCAAGCTTGCCTATCCTGCTTGCCTATCTTGCTTGCCTATCTTGTGGGGAAATGCCTCAGAAAAGGAAGATACCCCAAAAGGCCAAAAAGAAAGAGAGAATGCCTAATTACTTATATCAATCGATATTTTCTCATTCTTTTTCAAAGGAGGGAGGGGATCCCACAAGCCAGAGAGGCATAAGCCTAGCCAAGCCAGCCAGAGAGGCAAGAAAGGATGCTTGTAGCTGAGAAGGCAGGGCAGGCAAGGGGCCTTTCTCCAACAAGCCTTTTATGGTGTTATGTCTTCCCTTCCTTAATATAAAGCAGTCAATCTTTTTTCATTTATATAGTCAGCCTGGACCTTAAAGAAAGGCGAGGGAGAACATGAGATAGTTGCTTGAAGACAACCTTCCTTCTCATTAGTTCACTCGGCTATCAAATCTCATTTTGTCGTCTTTGATCATGGAGTTCTGTTTTTTCTTTATTCACTTCTTCTCTAGAAAGTTCTATCTAGTTCATGATACTAGCCCCAATCAATATTTTATTGCCCCTATGGGCAATCTTGTACGTATAACATCAAGTGGGAGTATAGTGAGCATACACTTATATATATATATATATATATATATATATATATATATATATATATATATATATAACGTTACCCCAATACTTCACCTTCCTTTCTGTAAGGACCTTACCTTTCTTCCCAAGAAATACCTCTTTTGAAAAGGGCATAGCATGTCATTGGGCATTACTCAACCAGTAGGCTCCTCTTCCCTCCCTTGATAAGTACGTACAGTGAGCGACAGCGAATGAATTGGTTAATGCATATATAATGATAGATCAACATGTTACTATAATCTGTAATAGTGAGTGGTCAATATTGGAGGGTGGGTCGTTTGGGAAACCCAATCATATTACGTATATAACGAACGAGCTCTCCATGGGACCCGGTTCCTTTCAATCACAGGTTTTACGACTTCCTCCCTATCCTCACATATATTATATATGTAATTATGCCTTAACAGATAATGCATATATTATATATGTAATTATGCATTCATTGTGACTTGATCAAATTGACTGTAGTTCTTCCCCTCAAATCGCTAGCTGGAAGGTAAGGTTATCCATTATTGACTTCTTTGGTGGGGGGGAATATCATCATATCACTAGATATGGATAAGTATCCCTTTACAATGAAATGAATGATTCGGAAAAGAGTGAAACGTTATGGGCAACTAGATAAGGGACCCTTTAAGGGAGGGAGTATAAAACGTCCCCTTAAAAAGAAGATAATTATCGACCACATCGTCTGATCTGATAAACTAATAATACAATTGTAAAAGGGAATGTCTGATTCATAACCCTATCTCATTAATAAAAACCCCATCCCTTTCATTTCATAAAAACCCTCTACCTTTCATATAGTAGGCGATGTAACCAGTTCTATTAAGAAAGCTACTTCCGGTAGTTGAAAGCTGGCAGACACGGGCCAAACATCCAGATATCCGAGAAAGCATTATTCCCTCACCCACGGTGAAACTAATCAACTCAACTATCGGGGTGAAACTAGAAACTATCTAGCTACCAGCTTCATTCAACTGGTGGGACAAGAACAACTGTTGGGGGCGCAACGTGAGCTCTCTATCCATCCATTAGAAAAAGCAATCCAATGAAGGACTACTGAGGTTGGGTCACTGGTTGAACTCCTTCCCTATGGTTTATTTCACTCCGAAGCTTTCTTTCTTCCGTGGGTGGCTAAGATCAAACAACGATGGGACAATAGGGTTTTTATTACAAGACAAGAGATTAGAAGTTTTTCTTTAAGACTTAGGCTTCTATCACTTTGCTTACCAGACACGGGGACCACCAACAGCGTCATTAACAACACGGAAGGAACAACAATAAGAATGGTTAACTACTGCTTAAGCAAATTTGTATGTACTGGTGAACCGACTGAAAGCTAATGGAAAACGCTAGCTCACTGTCCAATACAACAATACCAACAATATAAACCATACCAACCTGAATGAAGCTGAAATACAACTATATGCTATGAATCTGCATGCGATGAATCTGCAATACAACTATATGCTAAAGAAATCACTTGCAATGCTAAGACAAGAACTGACAAGACTAAGACAATCACTGGCAATGCTAAGAGAACCTGAAATGCTAAGGGAAGCCAAGGAACCAATGCTAAGCTAATCACTACTGCCACTGACTAGGAAATACATAATTACTTGTAATATTTCATTTAAGAGCGATATATAGATATATAGATTATATATTACGAAGTAATATATATAGTTATAATAGTAGATTGGATTGGTAGACTTGATAGAATTTATAGATTGGATTGGTAGACTTGGTAGAATTGGTAGATTGAATTGCCTCTAATAAAGTAAGTTGATTGTTGAGGTTGTTAAGATGGTAGGTTGTTTTTGGGATACTGAACTCAATGGGATAGTGAACTCAAGGGGACCCAATCCAATGAAGTCCAATGAAGGCTTCCCATTCTCGAGCATCCAATTAGAAAGATTAGAGAGGGACATAGAAAGAGAAGGTAACTGAGGGGACATAAACACTGAGACCATGGTAGTCGACTGGGGAGGTGCGCTTGGATAGTGGGCCTTTGAACAGGATGGTACCCCAGAAGATGGTAGATGAGGGTGGGACATCATCGAATGTGGAGGCGTTTATGAAGCAGCCACCTAAGATTCCGACAGCAAAAATCGGGACTTACAGGTTAGGTGAAATGAGTGGGCAATCCTTCCTTGCCTTACTTACGCTTTTGGTTGTTGGCAGTTTAAAGCAAAGCAGAATTACCAAATATCAGAATCTCTTATTTATAGTACATACATACCATTGGAAAGTCCATTCATTATAGAGATAGAGATAGATAGATAGATAGATAGATAGAGTGATATGGGGATAGAGATATATGGATATAGAGATAGAGTGAGTATGAGTGGTAGTATCAGTAGTAAGTATAGACTGGTTGGTACTAGTATGAGTGGTAGTATCAATAGTAAGCAGTATTCAATATGAGTAGTTATCAGTGTGGTAGGTATGTAAGTAATCTCAGTAGTATGATTGGTGGAGTTAGCGTGAAAGAGTCAATGCTAGTGAGACCGAGGGCAGGGTGGAAGGATGAACCGATGGGATTGGATAGTGGGGTTCGCTCGGTCTTGCTTATTCATGGATTTCAAGCCATTCAATGATATTGGCACGATAGCTATATTGAGTGAGGGGGTATATACCCGAAAGGAGGCAAAGCGCATCTACCCATTAGACCGAATCTATTCATTTCTTCGCTCTCTAGTTAGTTCAATCAATCTCATTATATATGTAATTATGCATGTAGGAAGTCAAGGTTGAAGAACCTCCGCCACAGTCAAATGGTCAATCTCGTAGGGACAAAGCATCAAACCTCCGCATTATTGGGTGGGGGTGAGCAAGCGAACTCTCGACAAGGGGGCCGCCATCGAGAGAAGATGCTCCCTATAGCATGGCTCGACTAACTCATTTCATCGAAGCAGAGCAACATATATAAGAATTGGTCTTTAGGCCTGTAGGCACCTCACATAACTGGAAATATCGTACCATACCAGGATTACTAGGTCGGATATAACAGGAGAGTGCCTGTCCTCTACTATGATAAAAGACATAAGTTACGAATAGGCTCCTTAACGAAGAAGCGGTAATGTCTTGTAGAAATATATTGTTTGTTAATTGACTTCCCCATGTCCGTAACTAACTTACTTACCTGGTGAGTCCAGGCATACCTACCTAGCTTGAGTTAAGGTCATATCACCTACCTAAACTAACCTTGATTGGGGGAAAGATTAGATCGATTCTCAGTTCACCTTCGAATGAATTATGGGGTGAAAATGCATGCTCAAGGTGTGTATCTTCGGGGTGAGTTAAGGCAAGATCTCGACGAGAGAAAGAAACTTCCCCTTCCAGCCCCAGGTCAAGATCCAAAGCTACCAGTTTGACGTATTGAATATCCAGTTCCAGTAGCAGCATCATAAGCATCAAAGCCAGAACTATACCTAGTAGCATGGGAGGCAGAAGCAGGTCCATCCCCAGTAGTAGCAGTTCCATTTCCAGATTGAGAGCGAGATCAATACCCTGCATCAGTAGCAGCACTAGCTTACCCACTACCACCTCCACTACCAACACTAGCACCATCACTAGTAGCATCAGTAGCATTAGCACCAGCAGCACCTGTAGTTTACTTCGTTGGCTCAGCACCAGCACCGGAAACGTCCATAGCAAAGGTAGCAGCATCTCTTTCCTGTTCCATATCGATATTAATACCCAACAGCTCTTTCTGTCGATTAAGTGGATTGAGCAATTGCTTCTTTTTATTTTGTTGATCCAACACGAGCAGTTCCATACCCAGGTGAAGCAGATCCTATCGATGAAGCCAAAGTAGATCCAAGTCCATTACTATATCCACCAACAACAGGGGAAGAGGTAGCCGAGACAAAGAAAGAGCTAGGACAGCAGAAGTAAGGGTGGCAGCACCTTGCCCAACACCATCTACACGTTTTCGCAAATCACACATCCAATGCTAGGGACCCATCCGAACCTAGCAACTCACACCTACCCGTCCAATCCTAGGACCCGTCCAGTAGTGCATCCAACCAACCAAAGTAATCCACTCCTAGCACATCCAATCGCGAGAAAACCTACCTATCCAATGCCTAGGGCCAGGAACCGCCCTGATAAAGCACAGAGCCCGCTCGTTTCAAACACATATACAGCCAGCCATATTACGCCTTTACGAGAATCTATGCTCCAACCATGCCGTGTGTGCCCATAGACTATGGGAGAGCAAGTGATTTCAAATAAACCAAATGTGCGTAAAATGAAAATATGCCGAGAGCAAGAATGATGCATGCCAAGTGAAGTTCGGAGAGTGTCGTGTGCTTGGATGAGGGAAAGTGTAGCCCAATCGTCTACTCACTTTAGTCCTACCTCTGATTGATCTCACAGCCGTATGTATGTCAGCACTGGTATCCACAACCATTTCTCAACCAATTTAGTTCCCTAGCCAGTGAGGGAGAAGGGGTTGAGCCAGGTGGATAGATGCTCATAAGTAAAGGGTGACTAGCATGATGCTGTATCCTCCTATCTATCGCGTGAATTTCTTAATCAAGTTGTATAGGGCTAATAGGTCTAGGCAGTAAGGAAGAACCTTAAAGGCTATCAGGAATCGACTTTCCTACTGAGAAATGTACGTTCGATACCACGACATTATGAATCGACCTATGCCAATGACGCTTTTTAGAGCTCTACAATCGCATTTTAGACGGTTTTCGGATCGATCGGACAGAATCGGGCACCCAACATCATGGTGCCTTAATATTTGAGAGTAGAGAGAATCTTCTTGCTATGCACTTCCTTGCCTCCTGCCATTAGATGGAAATATAACCCAACATGCTCTCACTAAGCCACTTGCCTAAATAAACATGCACATTTGATACCGCGTAGAACATTATGACTTGAACCATGTCAACCCCCGATCTTATATATAGAGAATCGCATCTCAGAATTTTCTTTTTATTTACCAGAATTCCTACCAACAGACCCAACTTGCTTCTGTGGTACCTGCTTTACTTTTACTCACCACTGCGCACCTCGCATTATGCTGGCTGCACCCCCTTGCTCTTTTTTGATGGAAGAACCTTACATGCTCTCAGTCATTTACTTGCCTTCAGATAACTGCACGACAGAGACCTTGGGAAAATATGACTCAACCCATGGAAACGACGCGGTTTATAGCTCTACAATCGCATTTGACGCACTTTTATTTATCACCATTACCGACCCAACCGAGCCAGGATAATCATTGCCTTCTGAATATACGAACTGAAACTTAGTTACACTTATTATAGATGGGATGCATGGAACAATAGGGAATTCCTTGAAATTCTCTCATTCAGCCGCTTGCCTTAATATAATTTACAGTTAAAGACCACGTGAAGGGCGAGGCCTGGTAGGGACTCACTATTCATATGGTGAGGAGGGAAAGATGTTCAAAGTGCCGCGTTATTGGGTGGGGGAACAAACAGAGAAGTACGGTGATTGGATTTGAGAGAGCGTAATTACATATATAATATGGCTGGCACTAACTATCTGCTACTAATACCCATTCCAGTTGAGGAACTTGAACCCTTGCTTAAACCCTTAGACCTTCTAAATTCCCCTAGTATGAACACGGATAAATGAACCAATTTCAATCCCCTTCCCTTCCTTCCTGGTAACATGTCTGTTTGCCCCCCTGCCTACCTTCCTTCCTTCGGGGTTCCTCTCTCTAACCCCTCCTTCCGTCCAACTGCTTCCCCCTTGATTTGGAACCTACCTGTATGCTCTATCCGAGTCACCCACTAAAAATGGACATACACTTCGATCCTTACCCTCCTTTAGCTTTTGGAGCGCTTATGTGGGTTGATGAGTAATGAGCAACAATGCTAGAGATAGACTCGGGAGCATGGAACCTGTCGCTAGCCGAGACACTCGATCATTCACCCAACTAGCCAAGTTTTATGACAGGCTTGGACTTGCGAGATAGGTCTTCACACAATACACTTGAGGTTCCACTAACGATATGGCACCATGAAGTCAGTTAGGCCCTTAGTTAGTGAGTCATTACGGGAGTGGAACTAGAGGCCTGGAACTTGAATAGGTCTGGACATAGACTTGGAACATCAAGACGTACTCGTCATGACCTGCTAATGATTATCGCTGCTACCACTTGCCTTTACGTTCTATCCCCCATTCCCTTCAATCCGTATCATTCAGTTCTATTTTCAATCACTCCATGCCAGGACTCTTTTCCGCTACTCGATCCAAGAGTCCTAGTCGCCGCTATATAGTCAATTCAATAGCGATTGGATTTGATTGCTTTATTATACCTTCCCCACCCGAACTAGTGAAAGTCGGGGTAGGGGTTGCACAAAAGAGAATAGATGAAGGAGCGAAGTTGCTTGTCCGCATCGGGCAAGGACACCCAGTCTCCACGCCACGATGAGGGAACGAACCTACACTATGGCATTATATTGCTTCAGGTCACTGAACGAGACTAAACCGGAGGTCCTACAACAACACATGGGAGCTAATCCAAGGGACCTAATTGAAGGGGGACTAATCTGTAGGACCTACTCAATGGGACTAAGCCGCAGCGAGGGGCCTAATATACAGGGGGCTACTCTATGGGGAGGGGAATAAGACACAAAGCGTACTCACAGGGCCTACTCGAAGGAACCTAAGGGGACAAATCAAAGGGGAATAAGACACAGGGAAGGATTGGCACCCTATAGTGGATTGATTGAGGGCCCACATTCGCAGAGAGCGGCGCATACAATGGATGCTAGATAATGATTGATTGACCACATATTTCAGGTGGGGCGGTCCCATGGACTAAAGACATCGATAGAGAGGGGCATTGTGGATGCTTGATTGATTAATAGTCCCATTGATCCAACAGATGAATGAGATGGTACCAGTGATCCAGCTAATGAATGAGATAGTACCTTATTACCTTACCCTCTTGCCTGGACCCTATAGCCTTACTCAATAAAAGGAATGACAATGCTTTTACATACGTCAGTTCACTCTTTTAGGATAATGCGCCTACACTGGCTATACAGAGGGAGGAAACATTCACAAAAAGCCTAGAACTAAAAGATCATCACTAAGCCCACCTGGAACTACTTGAGCTAGCACAGCAAGTGGGACCTTCACCGAAAGCCCTAATCTAGTCGTCTTCTATCCTGTGTTGCACATATAGTTTCTGAGCTTTTTCTTGTGCCTCTCCGCCTATGGTCTGATGACGTTCAACAACATCTTGTTGTTCCTCTATAACTGGTACCCCTGGTGGGGTAGTGACTTCCTCGTCGTCTAAGATGTTCACAATCTTGTTTTCTGAGTAGCCTCCTGTGGGTCAGGAGGAACACGAGTCAATAAAATAACTGTAGGAGTTGTCAATTTGACCTCTTGTTGTTGTACGCTACATCCTCCATTTAAGGTTGCATCTGTATGAAGGCCCTTGAACACTGCTGCCATTTCTGTTGCCTGTGTGATTGAACGGTGGGTTGTGCCTGGTGGATGTTGTGTTCGTGGCTTCTTAATGGGATTTGAGTTAGCAATTCTACTAGTTGTGTAAGGCCTTCTTACACCTCCTTCTTGGACCAAGACTCCTTTACCGTTGTGACAATTGTTGGGAAAACAGGCTTGAGCGAACTCCCTTCCCTATAAGGTTGAACCCTCTTTGAAACAGGACTCGGTGGTGGCTATGGCAGTTGCTCCTTTCTCTTCCTTGGTTGCGTGGCATTAGGGTTAGCGATTCCCAGACTAGGATCGAGACTCTGTCAAACTCTTCATCCTTGGGGTGCAGCTTCTTCTTCGAAAACAGGAAATACTTTCCTTCCACTGTCGTGGCCGTGGTGATCCCCGACCAACTTTGGACTTATTATTGAATGGATCGGGCATCCAAAATGTAAGGAAGGGAAATGAGGATTTGTTTCCATAGAGTTTCATTGAGATGAAGGGAATTAAAGGATACTTGAGGGAGATGAAAATTGAGTTGCAACGAGATGCAAAGCCTGTTAAACATCCACCCTATAGGCTCAATCCTAGAGTTAAGTAGAAAGTGAAGAAAGAAATTGATAGGATGTTAGCTACGATGTTGATATTTCCAGTTGATAAATCTGATTGGATCAACCCTCTCCCTTTTGGTCGAGCGACTATGTTCCTATTGTTATTTAGAGTAATAAGTATACTGCGGATATTTTAGTCTGTGTTGACTATAGAAGCCTAAATTGATCATGTGTTCATGATCCTTTCCCTACTCCGTTTAGTGATGAGGTACCAGATCAAGTTACGGGTAAAGAAGCGTATTCCTTTACTGATGGGTTATTAGGATATCACTAGGTAAGGATATTAGAAGATGAGAAAAGGAATATGACATTCACCACAGAATGGGGTTCATTTTCCTATAATGTCATGCTGTTTGGACTTCAAAATGTACCCATAGTTTTTTCATGGATTGCGATTGCTGCTTTCAGGGACTTCATTCATAATTTTTTGGAGGTCTACATGGATGATTGCACTGCCCATGGTTTCTGAAAAGAACATGCTAGTTTACTTTGCCTCATGTTTTATCAGTGTTGATAGTTTCAAATCTCTCTGAATCTTCATAAATGTATTTCTTATGTTCCTTTTTGGCAACCTTCTAGGTCACATTATCTGTAAGGAACGAATCTTGGTAGACCTTGCCCAATGCGGACAAGCTACTTCGTTCTTTGCTCAAAGTGTTGTTATTGTGAATCTACCGGCTTGTACAAGTGTAAGGCAATTGCGGTCCACATCGGGGCATACTGGGTACTATCGAAGATTCATCCACAACTATGCTTCTATCACTACACCCCTGTAACAGCTCCCGAAAAAAGTATAAATGTTCATTTGGACTCCCGAATGCAAGGCAACGTTTGCATTATATTCCCTAATTGGAACATAGAGTTCCATGTGCATGTGGATGCCTCTGGGATAGCACTGGGAGTTGTCCTTGTGCAACCTGGAGAAGGCAACATTGACCATCATGTTTACTTTGCAAGTAGGAAGTTATCACAAGATGAGTGCAACTATACAACCACAGAGTCGGAAGGCCTAGCTATGGTATATGCTCTGCAAAAGTTCATACACTACTTATTGGGTGTACATTTCAAGTTCTACATCGATCATTCTACCTTGAAGTATCTGATCAATAAGCCTATTTTATAAGGTAAGATCTATAGATGGTGATTATGGTTCCAGGAGTTCTCTTTCAAAAAGTTGTGGTTAAACCAAGAAAGCATAATATGGGACTAGATCATCTTTATCAATTGGAGTTAAGTCAGGAGGTGTTGTATATGATCAACTTCTAGACTCATAATTGTTGAAAGTTGAAGCTGTTCTAGACTGTTTAGTTTAGATTGCATTATTTTTAGCCATTGGTTCAGCACCAAAAGATTCTTGAAAAACCCCAAAGTTCCACCTTGTTGTCAAAACTACGAACTACCAATTTATGGATCATGAATGCAAGGATATTCTATGGGAGTGTCATCAAGGAGTTGCGAGAGGACACGTTTATTGGAAAGCTACAGCTAGGAAGGTATTGCGAGCTGGCCTATGGTGGCCAACAGTCTTCAAAGACGGGAGTATGCCAAAGTCTGTGATGTTTGTCAATGCATTGGGAAGCCTTCTAGAATAGATGAATTTCCCCTACACCCAGTTGGAGCATTGCAACCATTCGAGAAGTGGGCTATATACTTTGTTGGACCTATCAATCCACCTTACAAGAATTCAAAAGAAAGGTACATAACTACCACAACTGACTACCTCACTCGGTGGGATAAAAATGAACCAATAAAGGACTATTAAAAGGAACATGCAACCTTCCTTTGCTTGAAGGAGCTTCTGTCACACATGGAACCATAAGGCAACGTTACCTCCTGAGGGCTGGGAAGATAAACCAGTGACCTAACTTGAGGGCATCACTCGATGGCTCAGAACGGTGATGGAGACCTCCTGAGGGGCATCTCAGACTTGAGATCTTACCTGACTTGAGGGGTTGGACCTTCGGTCACACATGAAAGGAACATGCAACCTTCCTTTGCATGAAGGAGCTTCAGTCATACCTGAGGCCTTAAGGGTGTACTTTCACTGTGGGGAACCCTTTCCCAACTCGTTATTGCTGAACATCAAAGCTCAATATTGCCGGTTCCGGTGACCATTGACAACCACCATCAATGGTTGTTAATCCTCTTGTTGATGTACATCCCTTCGAACCTTCCTTCTGTCACAAATGGAACATGGAACATTACTCAATGGGGAAAAAACCTCTCCTAAGGGGTGCCTACCTGATTTATATTAAAGTCAGTCCCGATTCCTAAAGGGGCCTACCTGATTTATATTAAAGTCAGTCCTGATTCCCATTCCCTTAGGAGGCCTCATAGCATCCCATTCATTTTCATAGAACCCTCCTCGAACCCTCCCTCCTAACAACGTTACAACTCACACGATGAAGAACTCCCCAAAGGCCTCAAGCCTTCGAACAAATCATTATCCACTTTAGGTTCCTAGAGCCACCTGTCGGCGGATAGAGGGACTGTCCTGAACTTACCACTAGGATTCTTTATTTTTTACTTTCGTCTTGATGGTAAGTCCTAAAGGGGGATCGATTGCGTATATGGATTTTTTTTCATCCGCCATTGGTGCTTCCTCCTCTGCATCCTCTACTGGAACGCAGTCCCCTTCATCAAATGTGGGCTCGAGCCTCCGCTCTTTGCTCCTGTATCGATGCTTCCAATAAGTGATGTATTCTTGTCTCTGAATGTCATAGACTGATCTGCTCCACAGGCTGAGCCAAGTCTATGAGCTCTGATACCTCTGTAATATCCCAAAAAGGGAATGGACAACAATACAAAGCAACATAAACAAAAACTATAGCAAATGGAGATGCACCATAAAAATTACTGCAAACAATTCAGAAACGCTGAGCCATTTTATTATATTTCCGGAAATTGGGAATGAGTACAAAAGGTGATCAGAATGATGGCACCTTGTCCTGCTCAAGGCAAGCTGAAATATCTCTCCAAACCATTCTATGGGATGGATGCTCCTCTAGTGACTGCGTAACTCTCTGGGCTGCTACTGCTGCTGGAAAATGCTGCTACTGGCTGGAATGGAGCGGCTCTTTGGCGATGTTCCCCTGCTTAGAAAATTCTAAAACTTTGGCTATGAGCTCTCCTCCTAAAACCTAGAAAAACCCAGGAAGGAATTCTGGAAAGGCTAAACCCAGAATTTGACCCCCTTGGGAAAATTACTCACTCTTGGTGAGTACGCTGGCCTCTGAGCTGATCTGCTGGAAATACTGGCCTCTCACTGCTCCAAAACTCCACTTGTGAAGGGCTGATCCCCTCACACTTCTCTCAGACTGAAACTCCTAAGTCTCCCTCACTCCTGGAACTGCTCTCCTCTAAGTCTGCGTAATCCCTCTGAGTGACTGCGCTGCCTGGTGAACTACGTAACCCCTGAAGGCTGGCCCTTTGATCTCTTCTCTAAAAACTGATGATGAAGCTCCTCACCTGAGCAGGCACTCGAAGTGCCCCGAGGCTGAGGTTGGGATCTCCGCTCGGAGACACCAGCGTGCTGAACAACACTTGCAGACTTAGCTAAACAACGTAAGCGTGCTCAATATCTGTTAGAAAAAAATTCTGAAGATAAATGATAGAATGAATGAGAAGCTAGGCCCTCACTCCCTTTTATGCTTGACGTCCCAACATTCCCTTGGGCCCCACTGCACTGCGCTGTCCTCTTTGCCACGCTGCCCTTGCCTACTTTGCGCTGTCTGGCCCACGCTGCCACTGGGCTGCCTGGCCCACACTGTCCTTGTGCTGTTCCTCTTCCTGCGCTGCCACTTGGTCCCCCTGAGGCCCTATGCTGGATGTGTTATGTTGGCCAAGTAACTTTAGGAAGATTATTTTCTCCTAAGTTGGGTTATGGGTCCATGTACCCTTTTTATTTATGGTTGAACATTAGAAAACAAAAATTTGAACAAAATTAATATTGCCAATTAGCTGCTGCTAATTGGGAATATTACAAAACCATAGAGCATGACATACATCACTATAATGTGAGCTACAAGAGTGAGAACGAGCCACGGGAGTTGAGTATAGAGCGAGCCACAAAGTGTTGTAGTGCGAGCCACAAAGTGTAGTATAGTGCGAGCCATAGAGGAATATATATTTGGGCCATAACAAATATGTAAGCCAATGTAGGACATGCACATGGATATAGGATGCGAGACATGTTGCAGACTATGCAAGCAATATGTTACGTGAGCACAAAACTTCGATCCACAGAAAAATGACAGTCATAAGTATGTGTCCAATCCCACAGAGATAGGTTCCATGAAACTCGTCCATACTATAGAAGATAGGTGCTAATTACTTGCCATACGAACCATAGATAATTGCCACGCGAAGTCACTATAATCTACCACAGATGCGAACTAATAAATGCGAGCCAGGGCAGAGATGCGAGGAAATAAAATGCGAGTCTTCAATGTGTTCCAAATTTGAGATACCAGGAGTCCAATTTATCTTTCATTCCACTTGTGAAAGGTCATGATTTATGATTAGGATGACATGAAGAAATAAGGCTGACTTGTGGAGGGACAATTTAAATTCAAATTTGATTTGAATATATTTAACAAATAATTGCTAGCCCAATGTTATCAAATAATATATCAAGGAGGAGTGTCTAAACATTAATAATAAAAATATTTCCCTTTTCCCAATATAAATTCTCTTTGAGGCTCAATGGGCTTTCCTTGGGGTAGCTGGGTATCCCTTTGGGGAAATTCATCCCGAAGCTGCCCAAGTTTCAACAGTTGACTGAGGGTTTACCGCAGGTCAACATCTACTCTTTGAGCGAGATTTGACTAGATTCGTTAACTGAGGTTTTGACTCAATTTTGGCCCTTCTGTTCAACTACCTTAGGCTGAAATTCGGCCCTTCTGTCGCAGACTTAATTTGACTAGTGTTGACTGTTTTTCTCTCTCCTTTGATTGGTTTGACTTGGCAAATATGGAGGTCAGAAAATTGGAATCTTGTTAGGAATATTCTGATGTACATTTGATGAAGTAAATTCTCTCTCATAAGGAAAGATTGTTGAGTTTTCCCCTCATGGGTTTTTCCCTGGCTGCTGGCCTAAATATTGGTGTCTTTTTTCTCGTCTTATTGTTTACTATGATTTCTGTTGCTCTATTGTAGAAGTGAATGGTTGAAGTTTTTCATGTATAACTGCTTAATGATTGTATCATTGGAAGTAGTTATCAGATTGAAACGTTGTACTAGTGTTGATTGCACTAGAAAATCAACACAGTGAGCTACAAAAACAGACTAAAAAAGGGCTGAAATTTTGCTAGAAGAGAGGCCACACCCATGTACATATTTTCCCACAAAAAGTGACTCAAATTTATCACAGACATTTGCCAAGGGAGGGCCAAAAACTTCAGACAAGACTTCCCATGAAGATTAGGTCAAAAGATGAAACTTGTAAGCTCAGAAATTTCAGCCTCCACAAAAGTTTTGCTTGATTCTACAAGGGCTTCAGACAGCGGACTTAGCTCTTTTTTAGAAAGGGCCGAATGGTCTCAGCATTGGCTCAATACCTCAGCGAAAACCATATCCCAGCAGACATAAACATCAAGCCAAAAACCCTTCAGAAATTCGACCTACTCCAGATTGGCATGATTACTCAAGGTCGTAATCACAGAAATAACTCACAGTAGATCAGCGTTTGATGTTTGGCCCTGTGGAGAAATCGAGTCTCCTTTTATACTGAAGAAGAGGGGCTCTTATTGAAGCCGACTTATGCAAATGAGAGGGAAAAATTTGAAATTGAAATTTTAGTTTTTGGAGCCAAAAATCCCAGTCATTTATGCCAATTTTAATTTAATTTTGGCTACTTTTTCCCTTTAATAAAATCTGCTTTTGACTAGGCCCTTTTTATTTTTAATTTTAATAAAAACAAATTGTTTGTAGCATGTCCTTTGGGGCTTCTTGACCAAAGATGGGGCTCCAATCTTTAAAGAGGCGTAACTCCTCAACCATGAAGAATTAGGAGATATACCACCTACCATCAGAATCAGCATGATGAGGAGAATCAAATGACGATGATCCTGACAACAAAGACCCTGATATTCCTTGTCATTTTGTCATCGAAAGTGGGGCTTCTTCTGGCTGCTGCTTGGGTTGACATCAATGACAACCATGGTTCAACAGCTTTGCTCCTGATAATTTTTGGAAAATGATGCTCTGGATACTCCTGCTTTCAAATATGCTCCTGCTCCCTGCAAACTTGAACCTGAAAGGAATTCATGGGTCTAGAGAGCATAAGATATGATCATAGGTATCCCATGATAGTTGCAGATGATGTTTGCAAATCCCATAAACCCTACGGGTTATGATGTTAGAGGTGTAATATAGCAAGCAAAGCAACACTACAGAGTCTAAACTTAATTTTTTTGCAAGTAGTGTTCTTGGAATATTTTTTAATAGCTACTAAGCCACTATAAGATTTACCATATGGTCAACTACATAATGTGAAGATATTAGCTTTATTGCTTCTCCCATCTCAGTAGATATCTCATAAAATATTTGTTTATTAAGTAGTATTGGTGAAACCTATGAGATCATATTTTGTGTGCCTCTTGCTGTCCTGTTTTATGTTCTCAACATGTATATTTGTTGAAAACAATTACAGAATTCCTAGTTCGTTATTCATTCATAGAAATCATCTATGTTTGATCTCTATTACTGTGAAATTATAAAAGAATCATAGAAATGTTCTCGATTTATACGAATTTAAGATGGTTTTAGTTCAATGTTGAGCACCTTACTCAATGTTTTATCCTAGAAAGTGCTAAATGTTGCAAAAAATAAAAAATAACACAGAGTAAGAGTTGTGTGATTTGATTTATCACATGAGTATGTTGACATACAATAGGAGAAAATTTTTCAAGTCGATGTCAAATCAACATATGATAGAAGGGGTTATATATAATAACTTAATAAGACCAATTTGATTTGGTGCTTGTGAACTATAGATAGTCAGTACATAGAACAGGTCCTGCATGGTAAGATAAAGCTACTTAATATGTCACTGATGAACCATCTTTAATAATTGAATGCAGGTTGGGTCAGGGTCGGGATAGAGCATTGCAATACCTTCAGGAGACTCCTCTTCTATGTGTTGAGATAGAAAAGGTCCGTAATATGCCCTCTTAGTTTTCAGACTAAATAAGCAGAGAGCTTCCTTTCCATTGTTTTACTTTTCAACTGACCTTTTGCTGATCTCCATAATAAACAGAGTAATCTATATAAGTCAAATTTCATTTTCTGTGTCCTTGTTTTACTCAAGAAGGAATTCTACTACAGTTATGATCATTTCGTGCTTATCACACTGCTGATCAAGGCATTTGAATTTCTGTATGTTCATGTTTATTCTTTATTTTACTTTAGCTGTCATGTAAGGATGCTTGAAACATCTATCCACCATTTGATTGGAAAACATTGTAACATACATAAATACTCCTATAATAATCAGTGTTTTAAAACTCGGACTTGGAGTTGAAATTGGGTGAGAGTCAGCTCAGACTCAGATTAAGTTATTTCAGTGAGTCGGTTTAAAAAAATTATATAAAATATTTAAATTTTAATGAGAAAATTATATTTTAAAAATTCCAAACAATGATTTGAAAAAAATAATTGAAATTTTGAAAGAAGGATTATGAATAAATGAGTAAGAACATTTACATGAAAAACATAAGATGTTCCACCATCGGTTATATTGGGATCTTCATCATTAGTATCACCCTTTGCCTCTACCTTGCTCCTTTATGGACATCAGGGAACACCACCCTATTTTCATGATACTAACTAAATCAAACTTTATAATATGGTAGAAAAAGCTTAACATGCCTAACCAATGATTTTGGTTTGAGTGAAGGGTACATTTTTGCTAAGGCCACGGTAGAGGAGTTCACCAATCAATACCACCAACATCAAGATACAGAAAGGGGTTGGTTCTCTTGATTAATATCAATCCCATACCTTCACACATAATAGTATACAATGAAATGTAGCAATCCTACCAATCCTAAAATCTTGAAAATCATTAAGTCTGTTGAATTTTGAATAGGATATGAAATTCTACTTTCTCCGTATGAAGTCCGATAAGGTTGAACCCAATCTCAAACATCTTGAAACAATTAATTGTAATGTTAAAAATTTAAATAATTTCTTTTTACTTCAGGAATTTAACATTACCATTAAATGCGAGCATTGGTAAGGTTTAGGAGTTTGGTTTTTTGTTTTTTATATATAAAAATGAATTTTGCTTTCTCAGTTAGCCATAGTGGAGTCCTACTTCTACTCGGTCAGGTAGGTATGGACTTGTTCAAATAGGGACAATTTGGTATTGAACTAGCCAAATGATGATTTGACTTGGTCGATTTGGTACTGAACTAGCCAAGTCATGCTTTGACTTGGTAGATTTGGTATCGAATTGGCTAAGCCATGCTCTAACTTGGCCAGTTTGGTACCAAACCGGCCCATTGAGCTGAGCCAATGGCTAAGTCAACCTAGTCACCTATCAACTCAGCCAAGTTGAGGACGTACAAGTTAATTCGGACCCAGTTTTAAAACATTGATAAAAATAATAATAATAAAAATGTGATAGTATTAAATCTTGATTTTTCATAGTTCTTATAAACTGATAATTACTTCAATGATTTAATCAAATTTTCATATTTTCATTCATCATTAAGAAATTACACAGAAGATATCAACAGTAGAAACATTTATGATAATAGGATCACAAAGAGACAACCAAACAAGAGACACAAATATTTTACCTGGGAAAACCCATATGGAGAAAATCCTAGCCACCTTTTCCTTAAAGAAATTATTCAGTTCAACAAGAGATACATCTAATCTTTTCAGTCAAAACAAGGTCAACCTAATCATAAACAAAGTGCAGGTCACACCTGGTCAAACTGCCCATAACTGGCCTCAAACAACGAAGGTCAAACTGTCCAAGAGATTCAGCCTTCTTCCTGTTTCAAAAATTAGGCCTTCTGTAGAGATTAGGTGGGACTCAAAGCCTCAGAAATTCAGTCTGCTTCAAAGATTAATTTTGCATCAGATTTTTCATAAACCCGTTCAACTGGCTCTCTCTCAAACTTGGTCTGCCTCAGAAGACTTTGGTTTGCTGTCACAGAAACTTCTTCTTCTTCAAATGAGCTCGACCTTCCTTCTTTTCCTTTGTATGCATAAAAATAAGATCTTACTTGATTCAAGTTGGTCTCCCAAATGGGAGGACGAAATGACCTTTATATAGAGATCTAATGAACCAAATTGGTGTGACAATAGGGGCAGGCTGACCTAACTTCTTAGAGGGCCGACTTTATGTTTTGGAGCTAAAAATTCAGTTATAGAAATTCAAAATTCCCTCTCTTTTGAAGCCAACATGAAGAACATGCCTTACATATATTTGAAGGGCTAAAACATTTAATTCTGAAGACCGGCCATAGCTACAATATTTCAACAAAAATGTCGTGTCTATTCAAGTAGGTGACAATTCATTGTATATTTAGTATTGATAGACATCACATGATATTGTAATCATCTCGTATTATATATTTAATACAGTATATTTATTTGTATGGATTCTATTATGTTATCGTATTTATTTTGGATATTTTTTATACTAACCATTTTGGTTCATTACAAACGTGTTGAATTTTCTACAAGATGTACAGTAGATACAATTTTCTGCTAGATAATTACTTCCTAATGATTTTCACACAGTATTCTTATGCCGCTTACATCATTGAGTAGTTACACTTTAGAAAATATCAATTGTAAATGCAGAGGAAACAGTAAGGATCATAGAAGGATAGCCGTGCACATTAGAGACAATTTTTTTACTATGGGAAACCAAACCTTGGGAGAAAACCCAATAAATTTTCTTTTAGGAGAAATTATTCTTCAGCAAGGTTTACAAATCAACAATTTTTTCTAGAAATTTGTGCCAATATCCAAGTCAAATACCAGGCAAACCTAGTCAAATTCAACACTTGGCACTTCACAGTCCTCTGTTTTCGTGCTGTCAGTACTCCTGTCATCCTCTTAACACTCCTGTAACATCCTATCCAAACTTTGGCCTATGGCCTGTCTATGCCCTGTGGCTAGCACTGCGGCCTGTTTGTGTCCTGCTCTAATTAACCCTCCAACATATCTCAATTCCCTTACTCGACCTCCTTTGTTGCTAGTTGTGGCTCTCTTCCTTTTCTATTCACGAAGACTTGTTCTTGCTTGGTGGTAAAAATGAAATGTCACATCATCTATATATACAAGTTGAATGGGGTGAAATAACCCAGTGGACACGTTCCTTCACCTTCCTGGGTTGACTTGAGTTTTTTGGGCTGACTTGTCATTCAAAAATAATTTTTTTATTTAATTCATAATTCTTCTAGGCTGACTTAGGCATGGAGAATACCTCTCGATGCTACAAAAAATCAACACTCCCTCTTAGTGAGGGAGGTATTCTCCTTGGCTGCAAACAAATTTCTCCTTGGCTGAAATTTTTCCTCCAGAAGAAAAGTTCATGAGCTTGTTATGTTGATGTAGTGTCTTTTCACATGCACATATTTATATCACTCCATCTTGGAGTAGGCATTGTGAGTGTACTAGGCCTGTTGTTGCTCAGATTGTACAGACACGATGCGACAATGACTCAGGGTGGGGGCTATCACTTTGATCCTCGACCTCTCCCTTCTAGTTGTCTCCCAACAATAGGCTATGGGGGGTAGTCCCTATGAAATGTGAGAATGCAGAACTTGTTGGCAACCAACAGGTCCGGGAGACACGATTGAATGGCCTAGCCACTTGGTTGATTTTAGCCAGTTAAAAGATTGGATTGAATTATTTATGAGACCAGTGCCTTATGGACTCAACTACTTACTTTAGATCGATTAAATACTAGGTGACTGGATGAACAACCACTGCTTGAGGAATGCTTGGCTATCCTAGATGAGATGCAAATCCTATGATCTAGGTGAGATGCAAAGAAACTTGATTTTTTTTAATTATATGCCTAGCTAATTGTATCCCTTAATCCTTATCTATTTTGAAAATGGTGTAAATTACCAGCAATTGTTGGCTAGAAGGAACCCTTGTTTGAGCCTCCATAAGTGCCCAGAAAATTTCTACCAAATTAATCTTGGACTCTCCACCACACACCCAGAAAAACCCAAACAAGGTTTGGTCTAGTTCTGACACTCCAAAATTACCACCAAATTCTATGGGCTCCTCCACTGCCAGGAAAATACAACCTACAAGAAATATACTTTTGCAACCCCTCCAAAAGTCTGAGAAATCTCCCCTAATCAACCCTCTGGCACCCCCAACTCAATTCAACCCCAAATCCTTCAGCCAAGCTTTCCCCACAAATATCTCCACCAAGAACTGCGCAACCCGGGACAACTACTACGCAGGCCTCTGCAAGATAAATTCGACCTGGGCAAAGCACACTCTCCAAGCCTGCAAATTCACCGGAAATCTACTGCAAATTGACCAAAGAGTGGACCTGCAAAGTCTCAATGCTCTCACCTTTGGAATACTCTCCCACAAGGCTGTGTAGCTTCCTTTTCTACGTCCATTCTAAAGCAAGGGAAACTCGTACAACTTGGAAACTGCTCCCCAAGCCTCCATGAAAATTATGGCAATACCTTCCTAGGGTGGCACTCAAAGTCCACCAAAGAAAGGGTGAGATTTCTCATCAAAAATCTCTGGTGGTAAACAACACTTGTGACCTAGCTAAACAACTTGAGCAACAATGGTTTAATTGTCAAATTAGTGTAAAATTGTGTAGATGTTCTATGCTTCATGCAACTTTACTTTTCACTACAGCAATCACATAAACAATCAAGTAAAATGCTTGATAGAACATACCAGTGGATCTATAGAAGACAAACCATAAACATAAAAATGTGGTGGTGCGTTACGGCGGTCAACAGGATGCTTCAACCAGCAAAGTCTCCCTGGTCAGCCAACCCAGCGTGTGTCACAACAACCCTACACAGTCAACTCAAAGTCAACCCCAGAAAAGTAGCAACAGCACTAGCACCAGCAGCAACAGCAACAGCAACAGCTGCAACAACAGCAATAGCTACAACAGCAACAGCTACAACAGCAACAGCTAGAACAACTGCAACAGAATTCTCTTCGTCCTTCTTTTCCACGTGTGAACCGAAAATTGCCTCCAAGGAGCTCGAACCAATCAGAAGAGGAGAGATGATGTGTGAGGATGAGATGATGAAATGTCCTCCAATATTGACTCTATTTATATCAATCACTGAGGTGTGTGACACATTTGCTGGGGGTGTAAAACCTTAAGGCCGACCTGCACATATTTTGAAAGTATTAAAAATAAATTCAAAATAAATGTTCTGCTCATCGGATCAAGATGATCTTTAGATCAATCTTGCACCTCTCTGAAAGAGGAACCCAATAAAAATATTGGTGTCTTCATCTGAGCAGCACAACATGGAGTTTTAACCTGGTGCTCAATTTCGCACTAAATCTCAACTAGGGAGAACTCCATCCACCTGTGCAATCAAACATCGTGCGTCATCCCGCCGTAACTTGCTTTGCTGGCCTCTTTATTTCAGAACAGAAGTGGGATAGTCACAAAGACATCATTCCTGGCTGACAGATTCAGCCCAGAGGTCTGAAACCTCTATAGGACTCACAAAGAGTCTCATATATACTAACCCGAAGTTAGTTTTCATTGACACAAAGTCAGTTTGGAGGTCTGAAACCTCACATGGACTCAAAGAGTCACATACCAACCCGAAGTTGGTTTACCTGACCCGAAGTCAGTAGGAGGTCTGAAACCTCACTAGACTTGATCCCAGATCAAGTGGTTGGACCGTGTCATCCTAGATAGAGAGTACGGAAATCTCTGATGCGTCCATCAGTATTCGTTACTAGTCTCTAGATTTTCCCACCTCATTGGCTAAATGAGAGGTACTTCCCATGAGTCCGGAACTCAAATGGGTAGGATGAATACGGGGCACAAATCATGAGAGGCGAACCAACTCAATCATCATGACGGTGGGGCAGAAGAACCACACGGTTCAGCAAGCCTAGCCTCGTGTGTGCTTATAGCTCCGAGGAACTATCCCCAAGGCCCCCCCAGAGCTCCCAAAGCTCATCATCCAACAAGACCCTCAGAATAGGGTCGTTCCACGATTCCAAGATTCTCACGAAAGGTTAGGAACATGACCTTCCCCAAGGGCATTGTGAGAATATCTGCGACCTGCTCATCAGTTCCTATATGATCAAGCCTTACGACGCCTCGCTGTACCATATCCCGGATAAAGTGGTACCAACCATCAACATGCTTGGATTGTTCGTGGAACACAGGATTCTATGACAAACAAATCCCCCTCAAGTTATCACAAAGGATAATGGTGGCATCTAGCACATGCTCAAACAACTCACTGAAGAGCTTTCGCAACCAAGTGACTTCACAACGGGCCATACATGTTGCAATGTATTCGGCCTCAGCGGTGCTCAAGGCTATCGACTTCCGTTTCCTGCCCAAAGCAGATCTACTTGTGAAGTAGCATCCATATGTGCTCTTGCGATCCACCACACTGCTAGCCTAATGGGCATCAACATATCCATGGAGTGTCATACTCCCGGCAGTGTATCTCAGCCCATGGTCTATCGTGCCACAGAGATATCTCAAGAGTTTCTTGGCACCAACCCAATGAATGTTATGATCAACCATGTGTTGACTCAAAGTGTTCACTGCAAAACATACGTTTGGACGAGTGTTCAATAAGAACATCAGGGCCCCTACGAGTTGACGATACTCAGTAGGATTTGCTAGCACGGGCCCAGTAGCGCTGCCGCTCAACTTCTTAAAGTTGAGCTCCATCGGTGGCTGTAGCAGCGGAACTTGTAGATTTGGTTTCTGTAGCAACAAGACTTGTAGATTTGTTGGCTTAATAGCAAAAATAGCTTTAATTATAAAAATACACAAGAGGTATTTATAATAATAAATATTTATTGATATGATATGAATAAGATATAAGATGATTGAATGATACAATGAGGCCCTGCTTTTATACCCATGCAAGTGACCTTTCATGAACAGGCATGTCTTTTAGACATGCCTTTTCAGTTAACTAATGACTACTTAACATAATCCTAATTGATTATTTAGTAATTACATTTATTTGTATTTATTTCATTAATGACTATATTTATTACATTAGTTATGAATTAGGTTCATAACAGTGGCGACACAGACTTGCAGTCCACCATACCAAATCTTTCCAGAAGCTTCACAATGTATTTTCCTTAAGAAAGGAAAATCTCGCCAGGTCTCTGCCAGACCTCCAGGCCTAGGAAATAGTGCATCGGTCCTAGGTCTTTTATCTCGAGCCCAACAACGAGCTGCCTCTTGAATGAGAGGGTCAGCACCTGTCAGGAAGAGGTCATCCACATACAACACCAGAATAAGAGGCTTCTCCCTGTCAACCTTGAAGTAAAGGTTCGGATTAGCATTACTACGAGTGAAGCCCAGCTTCATCAGGTAGCTGTCTATCCTCTCATACCAAGCTCTGGGTGCTTGCTTCAGCCCGTAGAGGGCTTTCTTCAACCTACAAATAGGGTGTCCCGATCCTGGACTTCGAACCCCAGAGGTTGCTCCACATATACCTCTTCCTTTATCACACCATGCAGAAATGCGGTCTTCAAATCCATCTGATGGAGACTCCATCCTTGCGTAGCAACAAGGGCTATGATAGATCGAATGGTGGTATATCGGGCCACAGGAGCAAATATGTCATCATTGTCTATGCCTTCCTTTTGAGAGAAGCCACGAGCAACGAACCTTGCCTTGAACTTTTCAGCACTTCCATTAGATCCATGCTTGATCTTGTAGAGCCATTTCGAGGTGACAACTGCTTTGTCCTCCGGTCTTGGAACCACATCCTAGACATCATTCTTCATTATGGACTCATACTCTTCGTGCATAGCATCCTTCCAGACTTGATGCTTTACGACTTCCTCAAAAGATCCAGGCTCGGATTTGTACAATAGTACTCATGGTTGCTAGATACCCTTGGTATCTACTCGGCTTCTTGCATTCACGGAAAGTCCCCCTTTGGGGCCATATGTCCCTTAGTATCCTCGAGAGTGACCCTGAGCCATGATGGTCTCTTCCCTAGTGAAGGAGGTGGATCAATCGGGTCCATCGGTCCTTCAATATCGGGCATCGTCTCGTCTTTCGGTCCTTCAGGCCTTACTTCATGGTCTTCCTCAGATCTCAGAAGATTGACTACATTCTACAGGAAAGCATCTTCGTCAAAAGTGACATCGTGGCATATCTCCTCTTCCCTTTGACCAAGCACATAGACTCTATAGGCCTTCGAAGTTTCGCTGTAGCCCATAAACATTGTGGTCTCCCTCTTGATGCTAGCTCCTTTGCAAAAGTTATTGAACTCGTTCGTCTCATATAATAAGAACATTGTCCCAAGGATGTCACGGGCAACATACCAGACATATCAGAATGTATCAATGCAATACATCAAATGCCTTTATGACGCTTGAGGAGAAAGGTCCCCTTGTATGCTTTCCTTTGGCACAACTCTGACATACACCTTCATGATTATTTGAGAACACGGGCATCCCCGTCACCACCTTCCTTGCTTCGGGAAGGGCTTTGTAGTGAAGGTTTCCAAACCTTTGGTGCCATAGTTCAGATAGTATCACATGTCATCGCTCCCAACAGACTTCCTCCAACCTGGTAGAGTGTATCAACTCTAAACCCAATCGTGATGGCTTCCTTGAAGCTCTTCTTCCACATGCGCACCTTTCCATCAGTGAATGCCACAATGAGACCTTTGTCTTCCATGGTCGATATAGACACAAGGTTCTTCTTCAAATTAGGTACATATAGTACATCCTGCAAGCGGAGGACTTGACCTTGAGACAAGTGGAGGGTCACAGTCCCTGTCCCTTTCACGGGATATGTGGCACTATCTCCAAGGATAATTTCCTGATTAGTATCCTTCTCAACCATATCAGATAGTGCTTCCTTGAACCCAGTGATGTGCCTTGAGGCTCCACTATCTATCAACCTGACATCCATAGTGTCGGGTGGAGATGTAGCAGAGAGGGCAGATACAAGGATGAATTCATTTCTTTTATCAACAACATTTGATTCCTCATACCTGGAATTTCTCGACCTTTTGAAAGGTTGTTCATTTCTGTCGGAGGGAGCCTTCCTCTTGAATGTCATTCCTCCAGTTGTTGTTATTGTCATCACCATCGAGAGAATCCTTCTTGAAAGGACATTCTCTAGCATAGTGACCTGGCCTATGACAAGTGTAACACTTGCCCTTCTTTCCTTGGGCCCCTGCTCTTCCTTTGTTCTTTGGACCACCAAAGTTCTTCTTTCTAGAATGAGCAGCGTAGGCAGCATTTCCTTCATTTCCATACTCCTTCATTCTTGTCTCTTCTTGAAAGAATGATTGAACGGACTCATCCTGCCTTTCCTCGAGATTCTTCAATTGATTCTTGAAGAATCATACTTGATTTGTGTTGGCCTTGAACAAGGATCAACTTATCATACATCTCTTTGGATGTGCCCAACTCAGATATGCAGGCCACCAGACTCTTATGAATGGATTCACTGATCATCAGCTTTGCTTTGATCTCCCCCTTCTTGTACTTGGTTTTGGCAGCAGCATTAGCAGTGGATGGAGGTTCTTGGATTTACCCTGCACATAGTCCATGACATCTTGGTCTTCCAATTTAAGATCCAATATCATCTTCCAAGCATGGAAGTCATCATTCCCAGTCAGTTTGTCATCCTCCTTGAAGCCATAGTTTGTGGAACCCTTTTTCTTCTTCGGTGATTGCTACAAATAGGGCTTGTCTTCACCTCAGCTCTGATACCATGTAAATTTATATAGATGTTCTATGCTTGATGGAACTTTACTTTTCACTACAGCGATCACATAAACAATCAAGTAAAATGCTGATAGAACATACCAATGGATCTACAGAAGACAAACCAGAAACAGAAAAATGTGGTGGTGCGTTACGGCGGTCAACAAGATGCTTCAACCAGCAAAGTCTCCTTGTTCAACCAACCTAGCATGTGTCACAACAGCGCTCAAAACAGACACACGGTCAACTCAAAGTCAACCCCAGAAAAGTAGCAACAACGGCGGCAACAACGAAAGCCTTGTTTGCTGTGACAACAACAACGTGGCAATTGCAACAGTAGCAACAATTGCAATAGCAACAACAACGACAACAAGCCATAACGAAATTCTCTTCGTCCTTCTTTCCCATGTGAACCAAGAAACTACCTCCAAGGAGCTTGAACCAATCGAAAGAGGAGAGATGATGTGTGAGGATGATATGAAATGTCCTCCAACGTTGACTCTATTTATATCAATCACTGAGGTGTGTGACACATTTGCTGGGGGTGTAAAACCTTAAGGCCAACCTGCACATATTTTGAAAGTATTAAAAATAAATTCAAAATAAATGTTCTGCTCATCGGATCAAGATGATCTTTAGATCGATCTTGCACCTCTTCGAAAGAGAAACCTAATAAAAATATTGGTGTCTTCATCTGAGCATCACAACATGGAGTTTGGACCTAGTTGTCCAATTTTAACAATTAGCAAAAGATACCAATTTTTGCCCTCAACCTTCTATTTATAATTGCTGCCCTCAACCTTCTATTTATAATTATTGCCTTACCTTTCCTTGTGGGTCCCTCCTCCAAATATTCTAACCGCCCATCACAAAATTGATTTTTATCCCAAGTGTGTATTCCTTGAGGGTTGGCCTCCACATTCCACCAACTTTAATATTTGCCCCACTTTGCCTAAGTTGGTATCCAAAAATGTGTTAGCTCCAAAAAGGCAAAAATGGTAAATCTCCTCTAGCAAAAATTTATTGAGAAGGGACATTACGTAAAATATCCATCCAAGTGATAAAAAAAATTGATAATTTTCCTGACATATTCACAAGTCAGTTGCATCAATTGGGCATTCACTTTTTGGCTTGTTTTATGAAAATTTGATGATTGTCATAAGCATATTAAGGTCTGATCATAATAGTGGCATTGGCATCTAAAAGATCTTAAATCATTGAGAATCTTGTGTTGGAAAATTAGTCTAGCATTTGGGCTGCCTCATTTGCACTTTTTCACTCATGCACTTCATCTTTGCATCCTAAAGTGCTCTAAATTTAATTTACTTATTTTTGTCATAACACTTGAGCCTAAGTTTCATAAGGTTTCTAGCATTGGTTCATGTATTATTAATAATCATAGCTCATTGTGGAAAGGTGTTGTTTACAATGATCATATTGTTTACATTGAATTGTTGAAGTGATTAGGCAATTGTTGTTTCTTGTGAGTTTCATAATCTTCAAAGTTGCAATTTCGCACTTAATAAGCTCACTGGCATAAGCACATAATCCTAATATCTTGTTGATTGGTTAATACTGCTTAAATTGGTAATTCAAGGAGTTATTGGATATTCGCATTTCTTTTTAACATTGAGGATCTAATTACATGAAATTGGCATTGTGATATCTTCTACGTTGCATGGGTTCCCGCACCCAAGGGTGGGGTTCTCGAACTCGTCTCGGGTTCCCGCACCCAAGTCCCGGATTCGAGTATGGGTTCTTCTCAGAAGAACCCAAACGAACTAGGTTCTTCAAAAAAAAAATCAGGTTCTTTTCATTGAATGGGTACAACGAACCCATGGGTTGGGTACTTAGAACCTGAAAAATGGGTTCTTCAGGTTCTTCATGACTAATTTTCTCAAAAAAAAAAATTAAATGATTATAATTTAAAATTTTTAATTAAATTTTAATAAATATTAAAATTAAATTAAAAAATGGATTTTCCAAACTTTGAATCCATTTGGGACTTATCGAGCGCGATGGCATCTAGGGTTCTCGCCTTCTTGGCCGTCGTCACGACACAGTGCCCTGCAACCCATGGCGGCCTTAGACCTTCGGTACTTGCACTCCCTCCTGGTCGCAGCTGCAGCGACTGCGTAGGATGCGCGAGTCTCACAAACTACACCCTCCAGGCCGCAGATTTTCTTCTCTCTGTCCTCCCGGCCGCAAAAGTCAAAGAACACCCCCGAAATGTGCGGGACGAGGGCGCCCCTGTAGACGGCTACGCATCTTCACCTTGGCTCATCGTATTAGGCCAGCATATCTGTGTGTAGTCCATCTGCGAGCCCGACTCTGGCTGCCCCTGCCTGCATCAGCTCTTCCACTGCCCCTCGCTTCTCCGTCTTTCCCCGATAACCTCTTATCTGGGCGATCATTTGACAAAGCATCTCATCAAGAGCAAGGAAATAGTCCTGCAGCACGCCGAGCCATCTGGACCTGATCCAACTATTTGCTCTGGCAGCAAGGAACCCCCAAATCCTCCGCCCCTATCTTTTCAAATTCAGATTGCTCCCTTAATGGGCAAAACCATGCTTCTTTGGGTACAATCCACGGACCGGGTTCTTCACCTCACAAAGGCCCTTGAACTCGGGCTGGGGATCCCCTCTTCATCCATGCGACTACTACATGAAGGTAAACAACTCGAAGACCCTTTCCCTCTCTCCTTTTACAACATAGAAAAGGATGCATCAGTGATTATTTCCCTCCGTCTGCGGGGAGGTGCTAACGAGAAAACCTCTGCTGCCAAGGGTTTCTCTTACAAAGACGTTGTTCATCCCCCTCCTCTCCATCTGCTCAAACCCCGGAGGATCCCAAGCCTTTCTTGGTAGATAAAATGGAGGAAGTGCCATCTATAGAAATCTCCCACCCGTATTTGGACGACCATCTCCAACTTTATGCAGAAAATGCCTTCGTTTTCAATGGACTTTGGCCTCGCACAAAAGATTTATACCAATGGATTCACTCCACTTGGACCAAAAACTGCAAGGTCATTTTCTGCTCCAAGGGCTTTTTTATTGTCATTTTTGCTCACAGCAAGGACTACCAAACAACTCTTACAGGTGGTCCTTGGTTCTGGGGAAAAGTTGGACTATTCCTAACCCCCTAGTTCCCAAACTTCGATCCCTCCATGGCAGTCATCACCAAACTTTCGATCTGGGTAAGGCTTCCAAACTTACCTGCTCACCTTTGGCACTGTGCAGTCTTCCAAGCCATTGGAAACACTCTGGGACGTTTTCTGGCAACAGATCCCTCGAGAGGCCTAAAAGGCATCTACACCTATGGCAGAATATGTGCCGAGATTGACATCAACAAAGGATTACCCGACCAAATCATTCTCAAAGTCGCGGATTTCACTTGGCCTCAGACTTTAGACTATGAAAACACAGTGTTCTGCTGTTAGCATTGCCATCAAACAGGACATCTTCAAAACTCTTGCGCCATGTTCCTCGCCCAAAAGAAAAGAGGCACTCGCAAACCGAAAGATAAAAGCTGCAAACCCTTTGATCCGCCTCCCATGGATGACATTGAGTCCTCCACCTCAGATGAAGAAGAAAGCGGACTAGAAGATGATGCTTCAACTCAGCAGTAATCGCATTCCTCGTTGGACCCTGATTGGCCCCTGGCCTCCTCGAATCTCCAGAAATGTATGCATGAGCTCACCTCCTTCGACTCAGATAAAGATTCTCTTCCTTTGATCAGCAACAATCTTCAAGTGGTTTCAGTACACCCACCCCCTGGCGGTTGGGTTAAAGTCACAAAAAAGGAAGGAAAGAAAAGTTGTATTGCGGACTCTACCCATTCTGGGTAGGGCCATATGTCTGTTTGTCTCACTTAGCTCTTCTTGTTCTCCTTCTGCATCTCTTGACAGCACCACGAAACCGTGGGGGACCGTTGATTTCTTCATGCTCCCCTGGCTTCCTGCTGCTCTTGATTGTAAAACCTTCTATACTATAAGCTTTTAATAGAACCAGTCCTTCCTAATTTACAAAAAAAAAAAAAAAAAATTAAAAATCAAATTAATTGTTGAACAATGAAATTCTTAAAAGTTTAAAATTTTAATTCTTTAATTAAAAGTTAAAGAACCTATTCATCGACTTACCTGTTCATCGCATCCCTCATTGTTCATCGCATCCCGCCGACGCATACCCGTAGGCCCTCACCTGCAGGCCCTCATTGTCGAGACTCGACGACATACTGGCAGGTGCATACCCGCAGGCCCTCACTGTCGACAACATCCGGCATACCGTTCGACGGCATCCCTCTCACTGTCGGCATACTAATTCATCGGCATCCGGCATAGGATTCATCGACGGCATACCCCTCACTATCGACGCCATACTGATTCATCGACGACCCCACTGATTCATCGACGACATCTGCATATTGTTCATCGACGTCACAATGGACGACACAGCGGACAGCATCAGTGTTCAACGACGTCCTTCCTCACTCACAGGCGTCCTTCTTTACTCACCCACCGACGTCCTTCCTCATTCACTGTTCAGCACAATGTCTGCTTTCACACTGTCCCTGCTCAGTGCTTTCAAAATTCAAGATGTCACTGCGTTCAACAGTAAATACGCGGAGTGGCAGCCAACTTAGTGATCACTCAAAAAGAGGGCAGCTAGGAGCATATTCACTGATTCAAAGGGCTGCATATTCACTGTTCAGAGGGCAGCGTAGGAGCTCACTCACAGTGACAGCCTACAAGTATTCAATGTTCATTAATTTAATTTTTAAATTTACTATTTCTCATTTGCAGAACAAATTTTGAAATTTCAATGACAAATGTGAATGTTGAATGATGTGCATGTTTAAATCTTTAAAGTTTAAAGTTTATTACTATATTAGTTATTTAAAATTTTAGTTGTTTTGTTTAATGTTGAAAAATATACAAATTGTCAAATTCATATATATTATAAATTTATAAAATATCGTATTATATACGATATATAAATTATAATATATATTAATACAAAAATACCCCAACAAACCTACTCACCCAGTTTCAAAAAATGTCGTCCCCGTCCCCGAACCCATGTTTCCTGGCAACATAGGATATCTTATTGTCCAAGGAGCATTAATCATCTAATTGTCTATCTCTTGATCAATTGTCACTAATATCCTTTTCATTCTTGTGTTATCTCATATAAGTATTAAGGAGAACCTTGGTTAATTGTTCTAAGTAACATTTTGGAGAAGTGCTCTAATCTCTTTTTCTTGCCATCGTTGTCATTATTGTTTCATGGTTAATATCTATTCGTAAATGATAATTCTATCTTGGGCATATTGGTGACTTATTGTTAAGAGCATCTATCTTGGTTCTTGAGTAATTATCCCTTGGTTAGATTTGACACATCTTTTTGAGCAATATTGAAACTGAGCATTTCGTCTTGTCTTTAAGATTGTATTTCATTTATTGTTAAGTACTCTTTGTCATAAGATAAATCATAACCAAGTACTTAAGAACATAATCAATCTTAACTCAAGAGAACTCAAACCAATTTGCATTTGCATCCTAGGCCTATATTTCCATTAATTAATTTACCTACAAGTATAAGCTTGGCTAATAGATAGATAGGAACATCCTTCATCTCTTAGCTTGCAAACGTTAGACCCTCTCTAGTGGTTAAAACGATGACCTTGCAGTCATCACAGCTACAGTCTCTGCAGCACCGGAGGCAATGGGTACGTTACATTTCAAGGGGAGGTATTGTTATCCAATCCTTTGCTTGCTTCGCCTTGACTTCTTTCTGCAACCTACTCTTGAGACTAGCTTGTGGGTTTTTCGGGAGGTGGTCTAAGGTAGATGCCTTTCTAGGTTTGGATAAGTATTTTTGGGAGAAGCTACAGTTGTATTTTCAGGGGATTCCGTGCATCACATAGGTTCATTCTCAGCGTTTCTAGTGCAAGAACAATTGCCAATTTCAGGGTCTACATGGAAGGATAGTGGTCAAAGTTTCCAAGCTCTTGGGGTCATCTCTTCCACCTGGGTTTGCTCTAGCTTGCTTATGCAAGACTTGGTGCACTTGTTCCTTTCTATATGTACTCCTTACAACTCATAATTTAATAAAATGGCTCAACTTATTTTCCCAGTTTCTTGGTGTTTTTGATGGTGTATGCGTATTTATGATTTTATTTGCTATAGCCTAGTTCATTTGTTTGTTATTAGCTGTAAATTTCAATTTGGAACATTACAGTGGTATCAGAGCATGATCTTGGCTAGCTATGGGAGCTAGAAGGATCATGAGGGCGTTGGGCGTGTATGCATTGTGATGGGTGGACCATAGAAAAACCCATGGCTCAAGGGAGAGTGAGTAGCATTGAGGGAAAAATGACCCTCACCCACTTTGATGGTTCAACTAGGAGTTCCGTCAGAAAATGGGTACAAGAACTAGATGCATATTTTCGGCTAAACCCTGTGAGGGAGGCGGATGCTATTGACTTGACACTTTGCACCTGGATGGAGATTTTATGGAGTGGTGGTACTGAGGGTTGATCCCTTTGGGTCATGAACGTTTTACATCCTACATAGAGTTCACACAGATGCTCGTGGAGATATTCGACCATGTAATGTCCCTTCCTAAATTATTTTGGAACAAGATTAATTTCTACAATTTTGGAGGAGACGAGGCCCATTTGATTTTTGACCACCCACATAAGGAACACGCAGTCCCTTAAGCCAATGATTCAAAATGCGTGAGAGGGAAAATCGAAGAATTGGTGAGGGACCCACAAAGGAAGAAAGACTCCACGAAAATTATAAAAAGGAGGCAACACACTTGATTTGGCATCTTTGGCTTATTGAACTTGACTCTGTTGCTCGAGCTTTTTAGCCGGGTCACTTGTTGTTTAGCAAGAGATTTCTAAGTGGAGAACTCTCCCTTTCTTCGGGGGACTTCGAGTGCCACCCTAGAGAGGTTCATCCACAATCATCTGGAGGATATTTGCACAAAGATTTCCAACATTTGTATTTTGTTTTCCCAGGTAGTAAGTATTCTTGGAGGATGCAGAAGGGGATCTAGTGAGGCCCTTTCAACATTCTTCCGAAGAGCTATGGCCGAGAGAAATTAGGAGAAGAAGGCTCAAGAGATTTTTTGGCCATTTGGTGAGTTTGAGGGCTGGAAGTGGCAACAATATTTAGAAGTGATTTCGGAGTCCCTGGGGCTAGCGCAAGAGAGAGAAACTAAGCACATGTGGGAGATAGAGACATAGCCATTGGAGCTATTTCTTGCTGGGAGAAATAAGGGAAGTGTTGGTGGAGCTGATTGCTACATTTCAGGAGTGTTTGGGGAGGATTTTACTGGTGTCTGGACAAACATTGTGCTTTAGTAGCCATTGGAGAGCGTAGGGCTTTTGGGGGTCGATTTTGGAAAGTCAAAACTAGGCCAAACCATTTCTGGGTTTTGGTGGGTTTGGCTTGAGGAGCCTAGAAATAATTTTGCAAAATTTTTTGAGCACCGGAGGTGGGGTTTTCAGCCATATCTTTGCTGCAGACAATGCAAAATTGCTGGGGTAGCGTAAAGCAACAATTGGACAATTGATTGCAGCTTCTGAGTCATCATTGCTTCACCTGGGCTTTGCTCCGCTTGCCTTTGAAGCAAGCCCAGGCACATTCCTTCCATATATTTGTACTCTTGCACTAGTTTATAATAAAATGTCTCAGCTGCTTCCATATTTCTGATTGTTCTAGGTGTTTACTAATTGTTTAAATTTTTTGTGGTGTAAATTTTCTATTTGCTTGTATATCACTGTTTTTTCTATTTTGGAACAATACAATGGTATCAAAGCTAATATCTTGGCTCCGCTGTGGGAGAACTCTTCCTATGAATGAGGAGGATAGACAAAATATTGCCTACAGGAGGCAAAAAATACCAGAGCAAAGAGAGGGAGCTAGAGATCACTCCAGATGCTGAGGACCGTGGGAAGGCGGTGATAGAAGATATGGAAACATGCATATTTGTACATAAATCAAGATAGATATGGCATCCATTGTACATTAGTGATTAATTATTCGAGATCAACCATCTAGAATCTATATTCTTCTCCTCTTGTCTAGCCTTTGCCTCTACCTCGATTGTCTAGGATATTAGTCAGCATTGCCCAATTTTGACCAAAATACCTAATGATTAATCCAATCCTTCAAATATGGTAGAACAAGCTTAACATGCTTGATTGATGATTTTGACTTGATTGAAAGGTATTTTTTTTGCTAACGGCATGACAAAGGAGTTCAACAATTAACACCACCAACACTAGGGTACATATAGGGCTTGGTGCTCTTGATTAAATGTCAATCACATACCCTCATACATGATATAATCTAATGAAATGACACAATCCCATTGAACCCGAATTCCTGAAAACTGTTAAGTCTGCTGAATTTTGAATAGGATATAAAATTCTATTTTCTCCATATGAAGTTCGATGAGGTTGGAACCACTCTCAAACATCTTGAGTCATTTCATGGAAATTTTAAAAATTTAAGTAAAAGGATGGAAATGAAAGATAAATGAAAGATCAAGGGAGCACCTTTGGAGTGTCCAAGAAGCCTTAATCCAACTTAAGTCAAAGGAAAATATATATATATATATATAGAGTGTAAAAACTTTGGTAAACTTGAATAAGTATATATTATTAGTGATAAAAGATGAGATGATTACAAGTGGGAATCACCAAGGCTTTAAATACAGCCTTACGGTGTCCCTTGGCGAAGAGGCATGATCGTTGATCATGCCCTTCCACATTAATAAACCTAAGACAACTATATTTAACTAATAATTAATAAATTATATATAAATTATACATAACATTGCCCCTCTCTTAAAGATGCTTTGTCCTCAAAGCATACGTAATGATGGACATTGTTGACGAATGCTTGGATTTCTCGAGAGGCGGGCTCTTGCTTCCCACATTTTTAAATGATCGTGGAGCATCTTCTCGAGCTCAATCTGTTGGTGATGTGGATAGGGACAAGATTTGATATTGACAGGGTCGGATCCTGTCTTGACTTCTATTGGATGTTTGATTTCCCTATTAGGAGACATTTTCATTGGCAGGTCTTGGAATAATTTTGCGTGTGTCTGAACTATTCCTTGTACTTCTGGTGATTCTTCGTGGTTCCTTTTTGTAGATAACATTTCTAACTGATGACATTGTACTATATAGGCTGGCGCTCCTTTTCGAATAATCTTTGTCATCTGAGGTGACGATATGATTTGATTTTCTAGGGCTGGGAATTTATACAACTTGTGCTTCTGCCCTTTCCATTTAAATCTTATAAATTGCTTCTGATGGTTGGCAGAATAGGTACCTAAGGTTTGTAGCCATTGAATTCCTAAGACCACATCTACTCCTTGTAATGGCACGATGTAGAATGGAGATTCTAAATTAAAATTTTGAATCTGCAATTTGACTTTATGGCATTTCCCTACCTTCTCAATTTTCTTACCATCGGCCACCATTAACTTCATATTGGGCATGGGAAACGTAAATATGTTGAGTCTTTTGGCCATGGTCGAATCTAAAAAATTGTGGGTACTGCCGGTGTCAAGGAGAACCATTACGTTGTTCTTCTTAATATGTCCTTTTAGTTTTAGTGTGTGAGGTTGTGATATACCTGTCATAGCTGATAAGGACATTTGCGTAATGCTTCCGTCATCTAGTTCTGGGGTGGCTGCATCTGATTCATCATTGTTAGAGTCATTTGTTGCTTCACAGTTATACAAATTCTTTGTCTTATTTCTTTTAGCGCACCTATGCTTAGGGTCCCACTTTTCACCGCAACGTTTGCACTTGCCTTCTCTCATCCTTTGTATTTCCACGTTAGATTTTTCTTCTTCACGAAGATGGGGTGGGACATATTTTGTGTTATCTATATTTTCAAATTGAGAAAATTTTTGTCTCGAATATACTCTTTCTGATTTTGACCATGATAACCTTTCAAATTTCTTTTCAGCAGCTTTTTCTTTTTGCCTTGCTAGTTCTACTGATGTAATGTCGTGAAGTTCGAGCTCTTCTTGTATATGGATTTTAAGTCCTGAGATGAAAGACTGGATTAAACGAGATTCTGACAATCCAGGTACTCGTGTCGCCAAGGTCTCCCATTCTCGAGTGTACTCATCCACATCTCCTTTTTGGCATAATTTGATGAATGTTGAAATTTTTTTTCTTCTTTTATACCTTGGAATCTTTTAAAGAATGCATCCTTAAATTTCCTCCAACTGATAGCAAGTGTCGTCTTTTTCCACCACATATACCAATTATATGTTTCTTCTTCCATTTTCATGGAAGCGTGCTTAATTTTTTCGTCATCACTATTAATGTCATAAATCTCAAAATATTCTTCAGCTTTATTAAGCCATGCAATGCTAATTTTTTCATTACTATCAAACTTGGGTAGCTCGATTTTTGCTTTTCACTGATATGCTAATGGTGGAACGAGAAGGGGATATTGATTAGCAAATGCATTCCAGAGCTGCTTATTTTGAGAATCTGCATTACTATCTTAGTGATGATTTGGGGAATCGGTTTTTTCCTGATGCTCTTCTGAGTTCCCTGAATCTGTAGAATCGTTTTGTTGATTTTGTTCCATATTAGGGGATATGGGTCGTTGTGTTTGGCTTATCTTCTCGTAGAGTTCTATCATCTTTTAGCATTGCTTGGCTAAGATTTTCTGTGGCCTCGTGATGATTTAGCCACATTTGTCTTTCTATTCGATTCGTCGTATCTTGAAGTTCTTTGATATCGTTGGAGTTTCCTGCAACTAATCCCTCGAGATTGGCTAATCTTTTGCCGAAATCTTCGGAATTATTATTGATCTGTTTCTCAAGATCCAGCGATTTTTTTTGGAATTCGGCCATCGACATTGATGACATCATTGAACGCGTATGTGGTGGTGAATATTTTACTGCCAGATTATTTTTATTATATATATATATAACTAATTTTTATATAAAAATTGAATTTATATATATACATGTGTGTGTTTTGTTTAAAAAAAAAAATTAATCGATTTTTAATTTTTGAACGTCCCACCCAATTGAAGGGGACACGATGGTTCAAAAATATTAAAAAAAAAACACAGTGTGTTCACTGCTATGGCACAGCAGACCGGCAAGGACGAGTGCCAAAAAGACGGCGGGGAGACAACAGGGACGGAGTGATTGCGGCGGTGAGGAATCGCTGTAGCGGTGAAAGGCAGTTGCAGCGGTGGGGGGGAATGGCTGCGGTGGCGGGGGAAATGGCTGTGACAGCAGGAAAGGGCGGAAGGAGAGGTGGCAGGGAGGCGGGGAGGAGAGCCGTTGGGGGAGGCGAGAGGGCAGGGAGGGAGGAAGGGTGGGCGGGGGCCAGGTTCGAAAGACAACTCGAAGGGCGGGGGAATGGGGGTGACGGAGTAGGGGAGACAACGGGGAAAGGGTGGGCGGGTGGAGGGAGGCTACGAGAGGTGGGGAAGGGTGGGGACAGGGATAACAGGATGCAGGGTGGCGGGGAAGGGCGGGGTGATGGGAGATGCCAGAGTGTGGTGAGGGGAGCGGAGTGTGGTGAGTGGGGGGGACGGAGATGGGGTGAGCGTGGGGATTGGAGTGGGTAGGAGTGTTGGGAGGGGCCGAGGGGCCGAGAGGTGAGAGAAATCGGTAGGAGTGAGGGGTAGCGAGGGGAATGGGGAGAGGCCGAGGGCCAAGGGGTAGGGGGATGGGTAGGAGTGAGGGGGTGAAAAAATATTAAATAGCAGGGACGAGTCAGCGAGTGGAGGGGTGTGGGAAAAAAATGGTAGGGAATAGCGGTAGAGAAATCTGCAATTTATTTTTTTTTTATTTTTTTAACAAATATCGTTGCCCACGAACACCCGGTTTTTAGACAATTCTGGAATTTTCTTGTAATTCCTTAATCTCTTTGATGATCACACAGATCCTGAAGAGCGACTGCTCTGATACCAATGGAGTGTAAAAACTCTGGTAAACTTGAATAAGTATATATTATTATTGATAAAAGATGAGATGATTACAAGTGGGGATCACCAAGGCTTTAATGCGGCTATGCACAACCTTGGCGAAGAGGCATGATCGTTGATCATGCCCTTCCACATTAATAAACCTAAGACAACTATATTTAACTAATAATTAATAAATTATACATAAATTATACATAACAATATATATATATATATATATATATAACCCTGTGGAACCGCCCATCTCCATACGGATCCGACCCGAAAATGTTGCGTTTCCATACGCTAATCTGCAGTACGAAATGTGGTTCCGGTGTACGGAAACATAGATCGGGCTAAAACGGTTCCGAAATGGCAGGAACCATGTTTTTTTAGCCCGATCCATGTTTCCATACGGGACACGGATCAGGGTTTGGAGCAGGGGGGGGATGTTTCCAGCAACACTGGGGGAGACTGCGAGGGCCTATTAGAGAGAGCATGATCACGACCACCTCCACCAGGAGGAGCATCTTTTGCACCATCTGGGGGAGTCCCTGCCTCTTTGTGCGGGGTACCAAAATTTCTGACCCTGAGGATCAATTGCACTATGTAGGGACAACATGTCTCAGTCTTAGTTGACAATGGGCCCACCCACACTTTTATTGATGCTCGATGGTTCAGAGGAGAGGCATCACCACTGTAGAGTTTGAGGGGTTTTCAGTGCTAGTACCGGGGGATAGGACTATAAAGTGCACTCGATATGTTCCTGCTTTGACAATGACCATGGGGAACTATTTGATGACAGATCATTTCTTTGTGGTGGATGTACTGGACACCAATGTGGTGATGGGTGTCCAATGGCTGATTCCCTTGGTCGAGTTACCACCGACTGGAGGAAGCTTGAGATGGAGTTTATCGGGCCAGTTGGTAAGCTATTAGTTCTTAGGGACATGCATTCATATCCTCCACAAATAGTTTCAACCCACTGGATGGAGGCTGACTTGAGGCATGGGGACATAGCATGGGTAGTGGAGTTGAGGATTTCAGAGGCTGGGGGACAAACCAAGCCACCACATCCAGACATACAGGCTATACTGGATAGATATTTAGTAGTTTTTTGGAGACATACTACTAGGAATCCCAAAGCCTATAAGGATGAGATTGAGCGAGCCATCCAAGAGTTGTTGGCATTGGGCCACATTAGGCCGAGTTCCAGTCCCTTCCCTTCTTCAGTAGTATTGGTGAAGAAGAAGGACAAAACTTTGTGCATGTGCATTGATTATAGGGCACTCAATAGGAGGACATTGAAGAATCAGTATCCCATACCACATATTGATGAGCAGATGGATGAGCTTAGAGGAGCTAAGTTCTTCTCTAAGATAGATTTGCGGTCGGGGTATCATCAAATCCGAATGAGGGATCAGGACATCCCGAAGATAACCTTCAGCTGTCATTATGGGCATTTCGAGTTCCTGGTCATGCCTTTTGGGTTGACCAACGCCCCTGCCACTTTTCAGTCATGCATGAACGATGTGTTCAGGGGGCAGTTGAGGTGATTTGCGCTGGTTTCCTTCAATGACATCCTAATCTACAGTAGGACTTGGGAGGAGCACTTGCCGCACTTAGAGACAGTGTTGCACATTTTAGAGGAGCAACAATTCTAAGCCAAGTTGTCCAAGTGTGAATTTGGGCTGACAGGGATGCTTTACTTGGGATGCATTATTGGTGCAGATGGGGTCAAGGTGCATGAGGAGAAGATCAAGGCCATTCGGGATTGGCCAGTACCTAGAGATGTGACAGTGCTGAGAGGGTTTTTGGTCATCTGCACTTATTACAGGAAGTTTGTTAAGGGCTTTTCACAGTTGGCAACAACCCTCACAGATCTAACTAGGAAGGGGGATTTGGCATGGAAAGAGGGAGCTCAGACAACTTTCGATCGCCTCAAGGAGGTGATGAGTAGTTGCCCGCTATTGGCACTTCCAGACTTCACTCAACCCTTCACATTGGAGTGTCATGCATCGGGTGAGGGGATTGGGGCAGTCTTTTCCCAAGTTGGGCATCCCATTACTTTTGAGAACCGAAAGCTCCTATCGCATGAGAGGTAGTATTCCATATACGACAAGGAGATGTTGGCCATAATGCATGTATTGGCCAAGTTCCCGCAGTATTTGGCGGGTAACCGGTTTCGGGTGAAGACAGATCATAATATTCTTCGCCACTTCATGGGGTAGTAGGTTCTCAATGACAGGCAATAGAAGTGGGTTAACAAGGTGTAGGCCTACGATTTTGATATTGAGTATGTGCAAGGGAAGCACAATGTGGTAGCCAATGCACTATCTAGGAGACCTGCGGGGATTTCACTCATGAGCATTTGCCATGACTAGAAGGTGCAGTTGTTAGTTGAGTACTCCAAGGATCGACGAACATGTGAGATCTTGGAGGGCATTCACACAGATGAGCGCTACCGAGTGATGGCTGAGATTATCTACTACTAGGGGCGCATATTCTTGGTTTCAGGCTCGCAGTTGAGGGAGAAGATACTTCATACAACCCATGATTCTCCATTGTCAGGGCATCAGGGGTTCAGGAAGATTGACATGGCCATGAGAGAATGCTTCTCATGGAAGGACCTCAAGGGGGACGTATTGAGATATGTGCAAGAGTGTGAGGTCTGTTAGAGGAACAAGGGGGAGTGGACTCACCCAACAAGATTCTTGCAGTCTCTCCCCATTCCTGAATGGGAGAGTTGTGAAAATTTCTGAATTTACTAAACATAAATCCTATTGTTAAATCTTGATTTACTTCTCCTACTTACATAAGTTATTAATCTGAAAAATTTAGCATTAACATCGAAGTAAATATAGTTAACGACCTACACATACAGATCAAGTACTGAATAACATGCTCAATGACAAAGTGACACAAAAGGATTTTCTGGACAAATGTCCTCGGAAAAACCCAATGTAGGAAAACTGGTGCTGCTAGCTTCTGGAGGGTTTTTATTATTATGCAAATTCTGGGTACAACAAATATGGGCACCAAACTGGTTAACCCGACAGAGAAATAAAATGGCAACAATACCTCTATCCGGAAGACAGAAAACTGTGATTGATTCACACCCTCAAATGGGATTTACAGAACTCTGCCCTCTGCGTCAGCCTCTACGCTGCTCAAGAAGGGCTTGCGTCACCCTAGCTAGGGTTACGCTACCTCTGCACTGCCCTTTCTAGGCCTGCGTCAGCCCTCCTGGTCTCCTGTTTCCTTTGCGCTGCCCCTGCTGGGCTCTTGGCTTGACTGCATAGTTGCTGCCTCTGCGCTGCCCATGCTGGGCTCTCTGTTGGACTTCGTAGTTGCTGCCTCTGCGCTGCTTTGGACTGCCCCTTCTCTGCCCTCGTTGTACTCTTGGCCTAGGACTAGACCATCCCCCTCGCCAATACTGCCTTTCGCTGAGGCTGAAACACTTGTGAAATTCTTAGCAAACCATGCCCTAGAATTCCAGCTTAGCTTCAGTGCTGTGCCAGTGTGTGTGTTCTCCAACTGACCCCAAGCCTTCTTATACTTTTCTTGTTGAAACTTCAATGACCGTGATCTAATCTTGAATCAATGGCTAAGACTAGAAGCTGCTTGATCCACGTCACTTAAGTCATTCTCATCACATGTTTAATTTAATTAACTTTAATTTTTTAATTTTCCTAAGTTAGACTTAGGGTCCTTAATTAATTAAATTGCTCTTAAACCAGATGGAATTTCCCAAAACGCTTTTTGGGTCTTGGAGATCTTATGTACTCTAGTTCCTCGACAAAGTTTGGGAGCCAGAGCACATCCGATGCTACCCCAACACCCCAAAATTGCAACAAGAGTATCTTTATGGACTTCATCACAGGGCTTCCCGCAGTGGAGGGGAAGGATTGTATTTATGTGGTGGTTGGCTGGCTGACCAAGTATGCACATTTCTTTGCCATTCTAACATAATATTCAACTTCTTAGGTAGTAGAGTTGTTCTTTAGGGAGGTATTTCGTTTGCCTCGGCTCCCTAAGACTATAGTTAGTGATAGAGATAGCTGATTTATGGGGGGATTCTGGTAGGAGCTTTTCAGGCTAGTGGGCATGGAGCTCACTCCGAGCACCAGTTATCACCTACAGATCAACGACCAAACAGAGAGGGTGACCAAGTGGCTAGAGAGTTATCTCCAGAACTATGTGACCAGGTAGCAGAGTGCATGGATTCGATGGCCGCACTTGGGAGAGTACTACTACAACACCACACATCAAATGTCCATCGGTATGTCTCCTTTCTGAGCTCTAGATGGTTATTATGCTTTGTCTTTTGTTGACATCGTTTTGGAGACAACCACGTCCCTAAAGGCCAAATATTGGATCCTAGAGAGCCAAGACATCCTCAAGGCTCTTAAGGATAATTTGTTGACAACTCAGAATCAGTTGAAGATATATGCTGACAGGCATCGGGTTGAGAGGCATTTTGAGGGGGACTTTGTGTTCCTATGATTGCAACCATACTAACAGTTCACCTTGAAACAAAAGGGGGTCGAGAAGCTACAACCACGATTTTATGGACCCTACAGGGTAATCAGGAGGGTTAGAGAGGTAGCTTATGTTGATTTGGGGTAGCTTCAGATGTGGTTTAAGTCTCAATTTTATGGAGAGGCTTAGACACATGTATTTCAGATAACCCAGAAATCGTTTGGGGAAATTCGACCCAGAGAAGGTTTTATTTAATAAATTAATTATTTTTAATGAGACCCTAAGTCAAAACTTAGGAAATTAAAATAATTTATGGATTAATCTAAACTGTGGGTGTAACTTTTAGAAGAAGACGAGCATCAAGCCAAAGTGATCTGAGACATTGATTAACTTCTAATATGGGTCGTTGAATGTCAACGAGAAGATTATTGAAGGAAGGCTTGAGGTCCATTTGGAAAATACACACAGAGAGATCAAGAGATCGAATTTTCTGAAGTGAGCAGTGCTCGGAGGAAAAATTTGATCGAGAGATTCTCATGCAGAGAGGGGCAGAGACAGTTTTGGTCGGAGGATCTTCTCTGGAGCCAAGAATACTCAGCAGAGAGGCATCGAGATATGTAGAGGAGGCAACGCAGTGCCCAGAGAAGGTGACGCAGGGCCACGAAGGTCACACACAGAGGCAACACAACATTTCCAAGCAGAAGTCCGAGATTTTGAGCCGAGAGTGCTAGACTTGAGGCTCCTAAGAGCAAATCGATCTAGCAAAGGGGGTGACGCAATCTCCCAAAGTCCCCCATGTAGGACCTGTTGATTTGGGTAGCATCAGATGTGCTCTAAGTCTCAAATATTGTGGAGAGGCTTAGACATATGTCTTCCAGATAACCCAGAAATTGTTTGGTGAAATTCCTCTCAAATTGTATTCTATAGAAATAATTAATTTTTTTAAAGGGACCCTAAGTTTAAACTAAAGAAAATAAAATAACTAAAGTGAATTAATAGAATATGAGTGAGAATGATCTAGAATAAACGCATCAAGTCAAAAGTTAATCTTAGCTGTTGATTAGAGATCTAATCTAGGCTGTTGAAGTCTCAACGAGAAGACCATAAGATTAGCTTGAAGGGTAATTTGGAAAACACATTTGGAGATACAAGGCAGGGATCAAAGATCGATTTCTTTAGTGAGCAATGCTTAGGAAGAAAACTTGATCGAGAGATCTTTTGCAGAGAGGGGCAGTAGTTTCGGTTGGAAGGATTCCTGAGCTAGAGAGTACATAGCAGCAAAGACAGAGAGAGCCATAGCAACAGTGCAGAGCTAGTGATGTAGTCCCTACGCAGTGATTGCACATAGGCTGAAGGGAAGTCGTTTTCCTGCTGAGGAGACAATGTTTGGCCAGTACCAAATCCTAGAGAGATTTTTCAGAGGCCAGAAGGCCTTATTTTCCAACTAGCAGTGATACTAGGACAGAGACAAAAGGACAATCGTAGTTATGACGCAGAGACTGCGTGGGTGATGCAATCACTGCGCAGAGGCAGCGTAGGGTAGCCCAATCTTAGTGTAGATCAGTGTTGGGTCCCTGTGGAGGAGTGAGGTTTGTGTCACAAGATTTCTTCTGTCAGTTTCTCTGTATGATTTGACGAATGTGTCAATCATAGACTTGTACTCAGAAATATTTACTGCATAATATATAAACCCTTAGATCTACTGCATTGGTTTTCCCCGCATTGGGTTTTTCTGAGGACATTTGTCCAAAAATAACTGTGTTGAATGGTTGTGTGATATATGCTTATTCAAATTTGTTTCCGCACTTGTATTTCTTCCGCAGTTTATTAGTGTAGGTTGCAGTGTGATGTATTCAGTGTTTGCCGTAGTAAAACTGCAAATATATTGTTAAGTTAAGATTAACAGTTAGGTGAATATATTCCAGTTGTGGCAATAGGATTCCTGAGTTGACGGAATTTTCACATGGTATCAGAGTTTTTTTAAGATGAGTGCAGGAGAAGCAAAGAACAGATCCAACAGATTCAACGTTGGTGAAGTTGGGATCAAAGAGTTGCGTAAGCAGCAGATCGATTTCCAAGTTGATTGCGTAGTCCAAGCCAGGAGAGCTAGAACAACAAGAAAATCTCTCTCTGAGTGAGTCGACAGAGAGGTAGGATTGTTTCAGATTGCTGATTGTCCGAGGCACAGGGAGCAACGCAACAGATCTACACAGATCAACAACTGGAATGACGCAGTTGACTGCGCAATAGTGATTGCTAGTGCATAGCATCAGGAAGTGTAGCTGAAACAAAGTTTTGTGGATTTCTTACCTTAGTGAGTTTTCTTGCCTAAGAAACTTAGATTCCCCGTGCAGTAGAAATAGATTTTGTGGCTTGCTCCATTGACAACGTTTGGGTAAGATGGCCAGCAGCAGATTGTGTGACTAGGGTCAGTTGGAGAGTGCCTCCAACTATGTAATTTGTAAGGCAAGGATCTCCTTCCTTCTAGATGAGCATGACCTCAAGCACTTTATTGACAATGCTCAAGCTGAATCGGTGGATGCAGCACCACGACAGGCCTTCAAGAAGAATGTGGCTAAAGCCAAGCAGTTGATCCTCGATGGAGTGAGGGATCACATCGTTTCACACATCTCTAGCAAAGGGACAACCAAGGAGATGTGGGATGGGCTGGAGATGCTATATAATGGGTCTTCCAAGCAACAAAAGATGTTTATGGAGGAGAAAATGCGGACCACCAGGATGCAGAAGGGAGAGCGTATTGATCCATTGCTGTCTAGGCTTCAGGGAAATCGAGATTATCTGGTAGCCGCAGGAGCAGCTCCTAAGGCCACAAAGATGGTCAGATTGGCCCTCAACTCAGTGTCTGAGGTTTATCAAGTTTTTGTCCAGAGCATCCTGGGCAGAGAGAACTTGCCAGATTGGGAGTTAACGTGTGTAGCTCTTTAGCAAGAAGAGATGCAGAGAGTCTTACTCAAGTGTCAACTTGAGGGCGACAACAGTAGCGGTTCAAAGATCAAGAAGGAGGAGGAAGAGAATGCGGTCCTTGAATCAAAGGGGCAACAAGAGCAGCGTAGGAGGAAGAAGGATCTGTCAAAGATCAAATGCTTCCGGTGTGGCGAGATGGGACATTGCGCCATAATTTGTCCTCTTAGAAAGAAGGACAAGGATGAGAAGCATGATCCTTAGGCCGGAGCAGCAAAGATAGAGGAGGAGTTTGCTATGATGGTTCATATACCTCCAAGAGGGAAGTGGGCTGATTTGGAGTTGTAGACCCAGAGATCTACAAGATTGGGCAGGATCCTTGAGGAATCCACTTCTCGGATCATCACCTTGCTACGGGAGCCCAAAACAGTAGTAGCAGGATGGATGGGTGCCAGTTGGCGCAGAGGAGTGGAGAGGTGACAATGCAATAGTTAGCAACGCCAAAGTTTGAGCAGCACAAATCAGTGTTGCAGCAACGCACAGGGGCGCAGTGCAGAGCAGCAGCGACGCAACAACTTCAGAGGGACATCGCAGAGGCTAGCGACAATCAGATCTTCATCAGTGAGATGTAGTATACTTGTCCAATTTTGGATGTTTTGTAGTTGTAGAAATAAATTGTGTTGCAGTGCAGTAGCAGTTGGCAGTGGCAGAGTTAGCAGCAACACAGATGCAAAATTCAGAGGGAGTTGTAGTACAAATGCAATGTTGACAATGGCAGTGTCAGTAGTAGTACAGATGCATCATTTGCGTAGAGTTGATGGGCAGTAGTGTCAGACATCAACAGCGCAGAGGGAGATGCTTCAGGGTTAGAGCAGTGTGTAGCAGAGCATATTGATAGAGCACATTCCTCGCTAAGAGGGAGTGTTGATTTCGGGTAGCATTAGATGTGCTCTAAGTCTCAAAATTTGTGGAAAGGCTTAGACACGTATTCCAGATAACCCAGAAACTGTTTGGTGAAATTCCACTAGGATTGCATTCTATAGAAATAATTAATTATTTTTAAAGGGACCCTAAGTCTAAACTTACGAAAATAAAATAATTAAAGTGAATGAATAGAATATGAGTGAGAATGATCTAGAATAAACAGATCTTGTCAAAAGTTAATCTTAGCTGTTGATTAGAGATCTAATCTGGGTCGTTGAAGTCTCAACGAGAAGACTATAAGATTGGCTTGAAGGGTCATTTGGAGACACAAGGCAGAGATCAGAGATCAATTTATTTAATGAGCAGTGCTCAGGAAGAAAACTTGATCAAGAGATCTTTTGTAGGGAGGGGTAGTAGTTCCGGTTGGAAGGATTCCTAAGCCGAAGAGTATATGGCAATAGAGACAGAGAGAGCCACAACAACAACGCAGAGCCATTGATGCAGTGCCTACGCAGTCACTGCGCAGAGGCTTAAGGGAAGTCGTTTTCCTGCTGAGGAGACAACGTTGGGCTAGTACCAGATCCTAGAGAAATTTTCCGGAGGCCAGAAGGCCTCAGTTTCCAGCGAGCAGTGAGACCAACACAAAGACAAAAGGGCAACCGTAGTTGTGACGCAGAGACTGCGTGGGTGACGTAGTCACTGCGCAGAGGTAGTGCAAGGCAGTCTAGTCTTAGTGGAGATCAGTGCCAAGTTCCCATGGAGGAGTGAGGTTTGTCTCACAAGATCTCTTCTGTCAGTTTCTCTGTATGATTTGATGGATGTGTCAATCATAGAATTGTACTTAGAAATATTTATTGCATGATATAGAAACCCTCAGATCTGCTGCACCGGTTTTCCCGCATTGGGTTTTTCCAGGGACATTAGCCCAAAAAAAATGTGTCGAATGGTTGTGTGATCTATGCTTGTTCAGATTTGTTTCCACACTTGTATTTCTTCTGCAGTTTATTAGTGTAGGTTGCAGTATGATGTATTCAGTGTTTGCCGTAGTAAAACTGTAAATATATTGATAAGTTAAAATTAACAGTTAGGTGAATATATTCTAGTTGCTGCAATAGAATTCCCGAGATGACGGAATTGCCCACATAATCACTGCTCAGAGGGTGCCGACAGATCGCCGTTTTAGCTACCAGATCAACTAGGACTTGCAGTGTAGAGTGAGGTAATATCACTAATTTTCTCTGCCAAGTGATATTCTTTGTACTGGATAGCTAGAAAGGCATCCAAATATTGTATTAAAAAATAATTGCTGCTTAATAATAAACACTCGGATTTGCTGCACCGATTTCCCCGCATGGGTTTTTCCGGGAATTTTTGTCCAAAAACAATGGTGTCTTGTGTGATGTTTTTTTTTATTGTTCAATTTCTTGTTTCGACATATTTAATTAATTAAGTGAAGGCTGCAGTAGTAATTTGCTTCAGTATTTAAAGTAGAAAATCGTAAATAACTTGTTCATTCAATAACAAGTAGGTGAAGTAATTTCAGTTGGCTGCAGTAGGATTCTGAACTTGGAATTTTCACATGGTATCAGAGCATTGTAGGTGAAACAAGAAGAGCAGAGCCAACGCTGGGCAGGATGTTGAATAGCTGCAGGAGGCAATTGTTCGAATCCCCAAAGGGATTGCGCAGTCCAGGTCAGGAGGGCTGAATTTTCGACGAAAGTCTCTCTCTGAGTGATTCGACAAAAAGGAAGGGCTTCCAGATCGGAGTTTTGTCATGGCAGCAGCGCAAGGCCTCAGCGTTAGTGTTGGTGGGATGCAATTTTCTGCAGACAGATTCTCTTTTGCTGGGTAGAAAGTTGTCAGAAGGAAGAAAAGAAGCATAGTGAGGGAATTTTCTTCCTGAGGGAATTCCTAGCCGGGGAATTCTGTTTTTTCAAGATATGAGCAGCAGATCTGGGTGGCTGATTTACCACCTCCAGCAAGGAGTGCATAAGCCAGTCCAACACTGCGCAAAGGAGAAAGAGAGGGAGCAGATTCGACATTTTTTTGTCCGTAGAAATATCAACTCACAGGCTTAGAGATCAGATCGGTTGGAGTGAGCCTCCAACTATGTGATTTGGAAGGCGAGAATCTCATGCCTTCTAGATTAATACAATCTCAATATTTTCGTAGAGAATATGGTAGTTGTGCCTACAAATCTAGATCAGTTGGAGAAGTAGAAGGCTAATATGGCAAAGGCTAAGAGACTGCTCCTAGATGGAGTCAAGGATCACATCGTGTCCCACATAGCCAGCAAGGACACAACTAGGCAGATGTGGGAAGGCTTAGCATCGCTATACGAAGGATCTTCCGAGCAACAGAAGATGTACTTAGACTAGAAATTGCGTCAAACAAAGATGCAGAAAGGGGAGCTTATAGATCCATTTCTCTCGAGACTTTAGGAAACTCATGACCAGCTATCAGCCGTGGGGTCCACACCACAGTCTACCTCGATGGTAAGGCTAGCCCTCAACACAGTCTTAGAGGAATGGCAGGTCTTCGTCCAGAGTATTTTGGGCAGAGAAAGACTGTCGAGTTGGGAGGAGATGTGGGCTGCTCTTCAACAAGAAGAGCTAAGGAGGGCCCTACTCAAGTGTAAACTCAAGTGTAAACTTGGTGGCAACAGTTGCAGTGGGTCGAAGGCAAAGGAGGAGGAGGAGAATGTAGCCCTTGCATCTAAGGGGCAACAAGAGCAGTAGAGACAGAAGAAGGATGTCTCGAAGATAAAATGCTTCAGGTGTGGTGAATTCGGTCACTACGCAATGCAGTGTCCTTTGAAGAAAAAGGACAAGGACGAGAAGTATGATCCAAAGGCTGAACCCACAAAGATTGAAGAAAATGAGTATGCCATTAGTGCCCACACATCTCCAAGAGGGAGATGGGGCGACATTGAATTGTAAGTTTGTAAGAACTTCAGTTCGGCAGGATCCTTGAGGACTCCACCTCTTGGATCATGACTTTGCTACGGGAGCCCATGATCAGTAGTAGCAAGTTGGAGGAGTTTTAGTTGGTGCAAAGGAGTGTTGGAGTGACAGATGCAGTGGCTAGAGTGCTAAATCTGAGCAGCGTAGTGCAGAGTTGCAGTAGTGCAAAGTAGCAACAACGCAGTCGATCAGAGCGACAACGTAGGACTAGCAACAATCAGAGCTTCAACATCAAGATGTATCCATACTGAACACTTGTTCATATTTTTGATGTTTTTCACTTGCTTCTCTCAGCAAATGAGTAGTGCAGAGTTAGCAGTGGCAGTGCTAATAGCGGCATAGATGCAGCATTTGAGAGGGAGTTGTAGTACGGATGCAGTGTTGGCAGTGGTAGTGTGAGCAACAACACAGTTGCAGCAGCAGCGCAGTAGTTGGTGGACAACATGTCAGACATCAGCAGCATAGAGGGAGATGCTTCAGAGTCAGAGTAGTATGCAACAGGGTATATTACTAGAGCACATTCCTCGCTAAGAGGGAGTGTTGATTTGGGGTAGCATTGGATGTGCTCTAAGTCTCAAATTTTGTGGAGAGGCTTAGACACATGTATTTCAGATAACTCAGAAATCGTTTGGCGAAATTCCACCCAGAAATTATTTTATTTAATAAATTAATTATTTTTTACAAGACCATAAGTCTAAACATAGGAAACTAAAATAATTAATGGGTATTAATCTAAACTGTGGGTGTAACTTCTAGAAGAAGACGAAGGTCAAGCCAAAGTGATCTTAGCCATTGATTAACTTCTAATCTAGCTTGTTGAATATCAATGAGAAGATTATTTAAGGAAGGCTTAAGGGCCATTTGGAAAATACACATCAAGAGAGCAAGAAATCGAATTTTCTGAAGTGAGTAGTGCTCAGAGGAAAACGCTGATCGAGAGATTCTCACGCAGAGAGGGGCAGAGACAATTTTGGTCGGAGGATCTTCTCTGAAGCCAAGAATACTCAACAGAGAGGCAGAGAGATACGTAGAGGAGGCTAAGAGACTACTCCTAGATGGAGTCAAGGATCACATAGTGTCCCACATAGCCAGCGAGGACACAGCTAGGCAGATGTGGGAAGGCTTAGCATCAGTATACGAAGGATCTTTCGAGCAACATAACATGTACTTAGACCAGAAACTGCATCAGACACAGATGCAGAAAGGGGAGCTTATAGATTCATTTCTCTCGAGACTTCAGGAAACTCGTGCCCAACTAGCAGCCATGGGGTCCACACCTCAGTCTATCGCAATGTTAAGGCTAGCCCTCAACATAGTCTCAGAGGAATGGCAAGTCTTCATCCAGAGTATTTTGGGCAGAGAAAGACTAACGAGCTGGGAGGAGATGTGGGCTGCTCTTCAACAAGAAGAGCTAAGGAGGGACCTACTCAAGTGTAAACTTGGTGGCAGCAGTGGCAGTGGGACGAAGGCAAAGGAGGAGGAGAATGTAGCCCTCGCATCTAAGGGGCAGCAAGAGCAGCAGAGACAAAAGAAGGACGTCTTGAAGATAAAATGCTTCAGGTGTGGTGAATTCGGTCACTACACAACATAGTGTCCTTTGAAGAAAAAGGACAAGGACAAGAAGTATGATCCAAAGGCTAAACCCGCAAAGATCGAAGAAAATGAGTACGCCATTAGTGCCCACACATCTCCAAGAGGGAGATGGGGCAACATTGAATTGTAAGTTTACAAGAACTTCAATTGGGCAAGATCATTGAGGACTCCACCTCTTGGATCATGACCTTGCTACGGGAGCCCATGGTTAGTAGTAGCAAGCTGGAGGAGTTTTAGTTGGTGCAAAGGAGTGTTGGAGTGACAAATGTAGTGGCTAGAGTGCTAAATCTGAGCAACACAGTGCAGAGTTGCAATAGTGCAAAGAGGCATAGTGCAGAGCAGCAACAACGTAGTCGTTCAGAGCGATAGCGTAGGACTAGCAACAATCAGAGCTTCAATATCGAGATGTATCCATACTGAACACTCGTTCATATTTTGGATGTTTTTCAGTTGCTTCTCTCAGCAACTAAGTTGCAGTGCTAGTCGCAGCATAGATGCAACATTTGAGAGGGAGTTGTAGTATGGATGCAGTGTTGGTAGTGGTAGTGTCAACAGTAACACAGTTGCAACAACAACGCAGTAGTTGGTGGACAGCATGTCAGACATCAACAGCGTAGAGGGAGATGCTTCAGAGTTAGAGCAGTTTGCAGCAGGGTATATTGCTAGAGCACATTCCTCACTAAGAGGGAGTGTTGATTTGGGGTAGTATCGGATGTGCTCTAAGTCTCAAATTTTGTGGATAGGCTTAGACACATGTATTTCAGAAAACCCAGAAATCGTTTGGCGAAATTCCACCCAGAGATTATTTTATTTAATAAACTAATTATTTTTTATGAGCCCCTAAGTCTAAACTTAGGAAACTAAAATAATTATTGGGTATTAATCTAAACTGTGGGTGTAACTTATAGAATAAGACGAGAAGCAAGCCAAAGTGATCTTATCCATTGATTAACTTCTAATCTAGGTTGTTGAATATCAACGAGAAGATTATTTAAGGAAGGCTTGAGGGCCATTTGGAAAATACTCGCTGAGAGAGCAAGAAATCGAATTTTCTGAAGTGAGCAGTGCTCAGAGGAAAACTTTGGTCAGAAGTTCTCTGAAGTGTGGAGAGACAATTTAATTTGGGAGGATCTTCTAAAATAAGAATACTCAGCAGGAAGCAGAAGATGCGTGGGGAGGCTAGAGAGCACACTCTAGATAGGAATCCAGGATCACATAGTGTCTAACCCCAGTAAGGACACAACTAAGAGCGGAGATCTTTAAGGAAGAGGCTTAGCATGCTTCTCTGAAGGATCTTTAGACGGCAGAGAATGTACTTAGACTAAAGTTAACGTCAGGATACAGATGAAAGGAGCTTATGAATCCATTTCTCCCTGGACAGGGAAACTGCGTGACTGACTAAACAAGCACGTGAGGTCCACACCTGATCATTGGCGATGGTAAAAAGAGCACACTGTTGTACAGATCTGAAGGGGAGTAGCGAGATCCTTGATCATGGAATTTTTTTTGAACGCACGGACATGATACTGTCGAGCTAAGGAGAGTATTGGTGCTATTCAACAAGAAAATTTAAAAGGAGGGTTATTACTCAAATTCATAAACTTGGTGGCAACGAACAACGATGAGTCCAGAGAACAAAGGAGGGAGGAGAATGGCCTTGTCAGGGGCGGCAGGCAGCAGACAGAAAGAACCGCGGCCACGAAAGCAAATGTCGGTGGTCTGGTCGGTGGAGTCTCTCGCAAGCGATGTCATACAAGAAGGACAGAGACGAGAGAAATGTCGATGGAAAGGCTGAACCGCGAATCGAAAATGAGTATGCTATTAGTGCCCACACATCTCCAAGAGGGAGATGGGGCGACATTGAACTGTAAGTTTGCAAGAACTTCAGTTGGGCAGGATCCTTGAGGACTCCACCTCTTGGATCATGACCTTGCTACGGGAGCCCATGATCAGTAGTAGCAAGCTGGAGCAGTTTTAGTTGGTGCAAAGGAGTGTTGGAGTGACATATGCAGTGGCTAAAGCGCTAAATCTGAGCAGCGCAGTGCAGAGTTGCAGTAGTGCAGAGAGGCATAGTGCAGAGCAGCAACAATGCAGTCGTTCAGAGTGACAGCGTAGGACTAGCAATAGTCAGAGCTTCAACATCGAGATTTATCCATATTGAACACTTGTTCATATTTTGGATGTTTTTCAGTTGCTTCTCTCAGCAACTGAGTTGCAGTGCAGAGTTGGCAGTGGCAGTGCTAGTAGCAGCATAGATGCAACATTTGAGAGGGAGTTGTAGTGCGGATGCAGTGTTGGCAGTGGTAGTGTGAGCAGCAGCACAATTGCAGCAGAGCGCAGTAGTTGGTGGACAGCATGTCAGACATCAACAACGTAGAGGGAGATGCTTCAGAGTCAAAGCAGTATGCAACAGGGTATATTGCTAGAGCACATTCCTTGCTAAGAGTGAGTGTTGATTTGGGGTAGCATCAGATGTGCTCTAAGTATAAAATTTTTGTGGAGAGGCTTAGACACATGTATTTTAGATAACCCAGAAATCGTTTGGCGAAATTCCACCCAGAGATTATTTTATTTAATAAATTAATTATTTTTCACGAGACCCTAAGTCTAAACTTTGGAAACTAAATAATTAATGGGTATTAATCTAAATTGTGGGTGTAACCATAGTTTTAAAAATCGGTCAGACTAGCTCGGAATCGGTCGAGTCAACCGAGCTAGACCCCCGGTCAAACCAACTTGGTGGAAAAACCGGTCCAGAGGCCGATTTGTGACCAAGCCGGCCGAGTTGTGCACCGAGCCAATTGAGCCGACCGAGCCAACCGAGTCGGTAGAGCCAACCGAGCCGACTGAACCATTGTCTTGAATTGCAGAGATTTGCAATCCGCATTTTAAGTCAAACTTGCAGTGCTTCTGGGTGTGAGCACAATTGATCTGTCTTTGAGAGGATTCATACAAAGAAGAGAAACCGTTTGGAGCCAATGCAGATCCAGTAGTAGTAGGCCCAGTCCCAACTCCATGCCCTCCAGCTGCAGCCGCAGGCACTTCCTCTATTCAGCGACGATGGAGGCGCAGTACTCGTCTATCTTAGGCTCAACGTGCTATAGTTGTAGTTGAGGATGTTGATTTAGAGGAGGAGGAGCGAGTGGTTTCCCCCTCTGGTTTAGAGTTTGGGGCAGAGGATATTGGCTTGTCAGATGTCTAGCAGTAGTGACTATTCATGTTTTGTTGTAGAGGCCATTTAGAGCCTCCTTGGTTATGTTTTTTGTTTTGATCTCTATATCATCATCATGTATTGGACAATGCACTGGTTGAAATTTGATATAATAGATATATTCATGCTTTGTGTTTGGAAACATGAATGAAAATCTTTAAAATTATGTTTTTTTATAAAAAAATTAAATTTAATGTATTTTTTACAAAGAACGAGTCATTGAAACCGAACCAGCTGAGTTGATACCGAGTCGGAGTCGGAGTCGGAGCCAACCCTCGACCGTTTCAGAACCCGAGTCCGATTTTTAAAACACTGGGTATAACTTCTAGAAGAAGACGAGGATCAAGCTAAAGTGATCTTAGCCATTGATTAACTTCTAATCTGTGTCGTTGAATATCAACGAGAAGATTATTTAAAGAAGGCTTGAGGGCCATTTGGAAAATACACACCGAGAGAGCAAGAAATCGAATTTTCTGAAGTGAGCAGTGCTCAGAGGAAAACTTTGATCAAGAGATTTTCATGCAGAGAGGGGCATAGATCATTTTGGTCGGAGGATCTTCTCCAGAGCCAAGAATACTCAGCAAAGAGGGGCAGAGATAATTTTGGTCGGAGGATCTTCTCCAAAGCCAAGAATACTCAGCAGAGAGGGGCAGAGATAATTTTGGTTGGAGGATCTTCTCCAGAGCCAAGAATACTCAGCAGAGAGGCAGAGAGATACGTAGAGGAGGCAGCGCAGTGCCAAGAGAAGGTGACGCAGAGCCATGAATGCCACACGCAGAGGCAACACGACATTTCCAAGCAGAAGTCCGAGATGTCGCTGGGAGATCGAGATTCTAAACCGGGAGGGCTACACTTGAGGCTCTTGAGAGTAGATCAATCCAGCAGAGGAGGTGACGCAGTCTCCCAAAGTCCCCCACGCAGGCCCACGTAATTACTATGCAGAGGGTGTCGGGAGATCCTTGTTAAAGCTATCGGGTCAGTCGAGACTTGCAGTGTAGAGTGAGTTACTCTCATTAATTTTCTCTGCCGAGTGATATTCTCTGTACTGGATAGCCAAAAAGGCATTCAGAGATTGTATTCAGAACTAATTGTTGCTTAATAATAAAACCCTAAGATCTGTTGCACTGGTTTTCCTGCATTAGGTTTTTTTGGGGACGTTTGTCCAAAAACAACAATGTCCTTTGTGATGTTTTTCTTTATTGCTCAGTTTCTTGTTTTGGCATATTTAATTAAATAAGTGAAGGATATAGTAGTAATTTGCTTCAGTATTTTCAGTAGAAAACGTAAATAACTTGTTCATTCAATAACACATAGGTGAAGTAATTTCAGTTGGCTGTAGTAGGATAACAGACTTGGAATTTTCATAGCTTATGAGTTGGAGCTGCCACCAAGGAGCAGGATCCACAACATTTTTCATGTTTCATGCCTCGAGAGGGTTTTGGGGCAGTAGGTTACAATAGTTGTGGAGTTGCCTCCGCTTGATGATGAGGGGCATCTCGTTTTGGAATCGGAGGCCATCTTGGAGACTAGGGAGAGGAAGCTCAGGAGCAAGACGATGAAAGAGTACTTGGTGTGTTGGAAGAGCTTACTGAATGAGGATGCCACTTGGGAGCGCAAGCACATACTTGAGCATCCAACACTGAAGTTGCTTGGGGACAAGCAACATTTGGGAGGGGAGGACTGTAATGTCCCTTCCTAAATTATTTTGGAACGGGATTAATTTCTACAATTTTGGGGCCAATTTTGGAGGATACGGGGCCCATTTGATTTTTGGTAGAAGAGTTGGGAGTTAGAAGTAAGGTAATTTATTTTGTTGATGGTATGTGGGGGCCACCCACATAAGAAATACACACTCCCTTAAGCCTATGATTCGAAATGCATGACAGGGAAAATAAGAGGCTTGGTGAGGGACCCACAAAGGAAGAAGGGCTCCACGAAAATTAAAAAAGCGAGGCAACCCACTTCATTTGGCATCTTTGGCTTATTGAACTTGACTATGTTGCTCGAGCTGTTTAGTTGGGTCACTTGCTGTTTAGCAAGAGTTTTCCAAGCGGAGAACTGACTCTTTCTTCTAGGGAATTTGAGTGCCACCCTAGAGAGGTTCATCCACAATCATCTAGAGGAGATTTGCAGAGAGATTTCCAACATTTGTATTAAGTTTGCCCAAGTAGTGTGTATTCCTAGAGGACGTAGAAGGAGATCTAGTGAGGTCCTTTCAGCATTCTTCCTAAGAGCTATTGCCGGGAGAAATTAGGAGAAGAAGCCTCAGGAGATTTGTTGGCCATTTGGTGAGTTTGAGGGCTGGAAGTGGCAATAATATTCAGAAGTGATTTCGTAGTCCTTGGGGCCAACGCAGAAGAGAGAAACTGAGTAGACATGGGAGATAGAGACTAAAAAATTGGAGCTGTTTCTTGCCCCGAGAAATAAGGGAAGTGTTGGTGGAGCTGATTGCTACATTTCAACAGTGTTTGGGGAGGATTTTGCTGGTGTTTGGACAGAGAGTGTGCTTCAACAACCATTGGAGAGTGTAGGGCTTTTGGGGGTCGATTTTGGAAGGTCAAAACCAAGCCAAACCATTTCTGGGTTTTTGTGGGTTTGGCTTGAGGAGCCTAGAAATAATTTTGCAGATTTTTCTAAGCACCAGAGGTGGGGTTTTCAGCCATATCTTTGTAGCAGACAATGCAGAATTGTTGGGGCAACATAGAGCAACAGTTGGACAGTTGATTGCAGCTTCCACGTCGTCATTGCTTCACCTGGGCTTTTCTCTGCTTGCCTTTGAGGCAAGCCCAGGTGCATTCCTTCCATATATTTGTTCTATTGCACCAGTTTATAATAAAATGGCTCAGTTGCTTCCATATTTCTGATTGTTTTGGGTGTTTACTAATTGTTTAAAATTTTTGTGGTGTAAATTTGTTATTTTCTTGCATATCACTAGTTTTCCTATTATGGAACATTACAGACCAAAGAGACACTAGATCCCCTCAAAGGGAGATGTCCAGGACCGTGACTGAGTTTCCAGATGATAGTCGTCCTTCGTCTGTCCGAAAACTTAGTGCCAACCTTCTAGTGTTGTGAAAGAAGGCCAAGATGGTCCGGGAAGCCATTCTGCAATAGAATGAGGAGCTAGAGGGCATAAGAGTGGTTTGTGTTGAGTCAGTGACCAAATTGACTTGCGTTGGGGAATAGTTGGATTCCCTAATGGTGCAACTAGAGTACACATTGAAGCATAGGAGCAACCCTCTTCAGACATACGTAGATGAGGCTAGTAGCACTAGTAGGTTGCCTTTGCATGTTAGAGAGGCAAAGATATCTATATCAGTCCTATGTATTGACCAGGAGAGTGAGACGTGGCAACATGAGTTGGACAGGTGTAACACTCACAGGGTGGAGTTGTTACGTATACTGGACCTCTTGCAGTTGATCCCTCGTACTGGGTTGGATGGCGAGGTATTGAGCTGGTACTCGGTGGAGCAGGTTAGGTGTCGAGATGTATCCATGGCCATAGTTCGGTAGGGGTCGTGGGTTAGCAAAGGGGCTCGAGGGCCAAACTATTTTTGGGATCTAGGTGGGATTCCCCATCACGTCATGGAGTCAATCGACAATGGTTGTAGATGTGCATTGGAGACATGGATGGAGTGCACACACACCCCCAGATTTCCATCAGAGTTTCGAGCAACACTAGTGGCTGGTTGGATCGACAGGGGAGTAGGTAGACTCCATAAGTTTTCCTGGCATGTGGATTAGGCATGGGTTTGTAGGATGATTAACATACTCTTGCAGGGGTTGGCTAGAGAAGGTGGCATTGGCAGGCCACCAGACAAAGCACTCTACGGAGATGAGCTTTTTATGCAGATATGTAAGGTGAGGGAACACTAGGCAACAACACCTTAGTGACACCGCCACTGGCACGTAGGGAGGTTTGCTTGTCAGATCTCTCTGAGAGGATCAGGAGGTGAGATCCACTCATCCGAGGACATGGAGGTGTGGTAGTAGAGATGGCAATTCTAACAGGATGTAGGTTGTTGCACACTAGCTCAGTCCCCAACCGTGGTATTTTGTGGTGTATAGAGATATGCATCGATGAGCTCCTCTTGAGTATATCCATAGGAACTTGCACACAGTGACAGAGGCGATGTTTATTGTCCCTTGATGCCCTCATCATGTGTAGTAGGGCATAAGAGACTCACCTGAGGCGGTTGGATGTGACCCGAAGCATCATGGACAGGAGAGGAGCTTTCCTGTCGGGGTAGACAGACTATGCTTGTGTTGGCACGTGGAGGCGTAGGGACGACATGGTCTGTTTCAGAGGTAGCACGTGCTTTGCCCCTGAGACCCCACTTGAGGATATGATTATGGGGGATCTGTATGACACACCTTCGGTCGAGCACTCCGAAGCATTGTAAGGGCATACAAAGTAGGGGATGATAGACCTTTCTACAGGAGGGCACGTAGGCTTCGGACAGTTTTTGGGTATATCATTCAAAGACCAGATGGTAGAGTCCATCGTGTGACCAGGCAAGAGTAGGGCCGTGGGGTATACACCATATTGTTCCTTGATATATGGAGCCTATACCTACAAGGATCAGAGCCGAGGTGTGGATGGATCCCAACAACTTTCAGAATTATGCCGTCACAAACTTGGGAGCCAGGGGTTTAGTTGATGAGTGGAACACTCTCCCTCGAGATGACTAGGATCCTGACAGAGAGTGATCTCGCTCATTCTTGGGTTAACACATGGGGGATCACTAAGACTTTGACCGTGTGACAAGGCAGGTATTTGTTGTTGTTGCTCAGGATCGAGGCTAGCCATGGGGTGGGAGGTTCAGGCATTGCTGAGTTGTCCTCGCAGGTTTGGCATAATTGCGTTCATTAACAATATGGTGGACGAGAATTAGAGGAGAGGAGGGCCCAGTATGAGCATGATGTACAATTGATTATGACTGGGGAGTCACAACATTAGCATGGCAGTTTCCATTTGCGATTAGCACAGAATCTCGGCATCTCAAGACTTAGCAGTCCAACTACCTTCAAGGATGAGTTGGTTTCCACAGGGGAAGATCACACAAGTCTTCCATTGGGTTTCAGTTGCATGAGGAGCAGTTCGCCCCCTAATGATTCACTAATGACGTGGGGCACTGCGCTAGTATGGCAGGACCACTGGCATGTGTGGTTCCTGGCAGCCATTGGTATCACTCAGTGGCGGGCAGCAGGAATTGGGAGTGATGGGATTCCGATCTAGCTGTGGGATCTAGGGATCCATCGGGTCGGTGGACTACCTTATTTTGGGAGGATCATGGGGATGAGAAGGACAAGATTGCATCCTCCTTCAGACCACAGATCAGAGACCATCAGGATGATCACTACGGGTCGAGGAAGGCCTTTCTCACTATTGTTTCGACAGGAGACTGGGCTTGGATTGGTAGATGGTAACCTTGGTAGGGGGCCTCGACAAGATAGACGTGTGTGTAGTGGAGTTGCCCCTTATTGGATTTCTGGTAGAAGTTTACCGGAGTGGATGATTCTATAGGAGCACGAGAGGGTCGCAGTTATGACCAAACCGATGCAACATCCACTTGAGGGACCCACTTTGAGATTAGTTTGGGACTCAGGAGCTACAAGACTGAGAAGTTGGGTTACAACTTGGGGAGAGTGGGTTCTCACAAGGGGAGGTCACCTAGATCTGCCATTGGGACCCCATATGATAGCAGGCACTTCACTTCCTAGGGACCAATTGAGACGAGATAACACCTCACTTGGCTGGCTATATGATTGGTAGGTGGTAGGAGGTGGCTGTGATTGACACGTCGGGATGAGGGATCTATTTTATGGGACTTAGGTTGTATCTTCAGGAGTTTCCTCTTGAGGTACCCAGGATCAATTTTCTAGTGAGACAACTTTTTGAGGAGTCTACAGTGGTTTGGCAACATGAAGGTGCTCTGCTTATCGACAGGAGGAGTGTAATGTCCATTTCTAAATTATTTTGTCACATGATTTATTATCAGGTAGTGAGGGCCAATTTTTGAGATGTCAGGGCCAATTTGATTTTTCTTTAGAAAACTTAGGAGTTAGAAGTTAGTAATTTCATGTTATGTTATTTTAATTGTGGTGAATAGGGACCACCCACTCATGAAATATGCATACCCTTAATAGCTGGTTGGAAAAGCATGAGTGTGAATAGGGTATGGAGGAAAAATGTGGGAAAAAGGCCCAACGAAGATTATAAAAGGAAGAAAGTTCATTTCATTTGGCGTATTTGGATAATCAATTTTGATCTCAATTTCTCGAGTTGCTTAGTCGAGTCACTTGCTGTTTAACACGAGTTTTCCGAGTGGAGAACTCAACTATTCTTCAGGGGACTTCAAGTGCCACCCTAGATAGGTTTTCCATTTCATTCGAGAGAGGTTCACCGTCATATCTTCAACTTCTGCATTTAGTTGCCTCAGCAGTGCCTATTTTTGGAGGATGCAATGATAATTCGGGAGGATGTAGTTGTGTTCTTGTGTGTTTGTTGCTGGTTGTTTTGATGGAGAAAGGTTCATTAACTTACGGGAGCTATAGGCCAACCTAGGTTCATTAGCTTATTAAGCTATAGGCGAACCTCCAAGGGCTGAGATTGATAATCTATTTTTAGAGCAGCGTGGCAATCTTTGTGCCAGCACAGAGAGAGCTGAGCATAGTTGTGGGAGAGTGACTGAGCCATTTGAGCTTTTGCTTGCCGAGGGAGATAGAGGAAGTGTAGGAGAGATTATTTGTTGCATACTTGGAGGGTTGTTGAGTATTTCGTTGATGATTTTGTAGACAACGTATTCAATAGCCACTGGGAGAGCGTAGGGCTTATTAGGGGTCAATTTTGGAGGGTCGTGATTCAGCCAAACCATTTATGGGTTTTGGTCGGATTGGGTTGAGGAGTCTAGGGTTAATTTTGGAGAATTTTCTGAGCACCTGAAGTGGGGCATCACTAGGCGAATTTTCTGTGTTTTGTGGTTTCATTTGGGCTTTGCTCAGCTTGCCAAAAAGGTAGGCCCAGGTGCATTTCTCTATATATTTGTACTCTTTCCCATTTGATAATAGAATGGCTTAGTTGTTTCCGGATTTTATATGGTTCTGATTGATTACTACAATGTTTTAAATTTTCATGTTGTTAATTTATGGTTTTTTGTATTAACATTGTTTTTCCTATTTTGGAACATTACAGTGGTATGAAAGCCTAAATCTTGTCTCAGCCAGGGAAAAATTCTTTTATGATAGAAGGAGATTGACAGCTTATCACTTACAAAAAGCAAAAGTATCGAAGCAAGGAGAGGGAATTGGAAATTACTCAAGACACTGAGGATCAAGGGAAGGAGGTATTAGTAAAGGACATTGGAGAACCCAAGGGGAAAGAGAAGATGGTCTTTAACAGTCTTTTGAAGGCGATCAATGATTTCACCAAGGGACTGAAAGACATGCTTAATGAGATCAAGATGCAAAACTGAGAACGAGGCACCCAAAATTTTCTATTTGGGGAGACTTCCGGTGCATCTCAGTAGTATGATCAGCCTGCTGCCAACCATCTTCTTCTAGTGGGCCAGCTAGAGCCACACTACCCTCTTTACCCATAGTTTCGGTGGAACAAGTGGGGCTTGATGACGAGGAATATTTTAGAATTTGGCGGTCCATGGGAGAGGAGTCCAAACAAGCACTACCCTTCAGAGAATATTACCAGCTCAAGCAGAATGAGAAGGCAAGGGGCCATGGAGGTCAAGGCACGCAGAGTTATGAGTTGTAGTGTACCATTGGGAGGATGTTTTTCCCCACATATGATGGCACTGCCAAGTGCACATCTCGTGCTTTGGTGGAGAAGCTGGATACATATTTTCAGCTCAACAGGATGACCGAGATAGAGGCCATTAAAATGGGCACTTTGCACCTAGAGGGAGAGGCACACGATTGGTGGTTCCATGGGTTGTCTAGATTGGGACATGCTAACGTGGCTGCCTATGAGGACTTCACACGGAGAGTAGTGGAGCATTTTGATCGAGGGGATCCAGAGGCTCACTTCAGGGAGCTGACGCAGCTTAGGCAGAGATGAAGCCCTGAGCACTATATTTCAGAGTTGCTACGTGTTTCAGTTATGGTGCCAGATTTGTCAGATGCTCTGAGGGTGTACATTTTTTTAGAGGGTTTGACGGAGCGATTGTGTGGACTAGTGAAGTCACGCAAACCTTCCACTTTATTAGCAGTCGTGTCTTGTACGAGGGATCTGCAGGGGGCACCCCAAGACACAAGCACCTTTTCCATTACGCACTCCCTACCCTCAGAAAGGTGGTGACACTAGACCCGCACCAGTGCAGAGAGCTGCTCCAGGGAGAGGACAGTTCGATGATGAAACGAGGAGAGACCTTAGGAGGAGGAAACTATGTTTTACATATCGAGAGCCATGGGCACCAGGGCATCGGTGCACAACGGGGAAAGCCCACTATATCGAGGTTTTCTCAGGCAGTGATCAAGAGGATGAGTTTGTGTTGGAGTTTGAGGGAGGATATGGTGAAGGGCCATCAGAGAGAGCTTGACCACCACCACCTCCAACAGGAGGACCATCTTTTACACCATATGGGGGAGTTCTTGCATCTGTGCGGGGTTCCCAAATTTATGACCATGAAGATTAGGGGCATAGTGCAGGGGCAACCTGTTTTAGTCTTGGTAGATAGTGGGGCAACCCACAATTTTATTGATGCTCAGTTGGTCCAGAGGAGAGGCATCACCACTACGGAGTTCGAGGGCTTTTCAGTACTAGTTCCATGGGACAGGACTATGCAATGCAACTGATATTTACTTGCTTTGATAGTAGCCATGGGAAACTACACGATGATAGATCACTTCTTTGTAGTGGATGTACGAAACACCAATGTGGTGTTGGGTGTCCAATGGTTTCATTCCCTTGGCAGAGTTACCACCGTTTGGAGGCAACTCGTGATGGAGTTTACTGGGCCAGATGGTAAGCTAGTAGTTCTTCGGGGTATGCATTCTTATCCCCGCAGACAGTTTCAGCTCATCGGATGGAGGTTGACTTGAGGCACGGGGACATAGTGTGGGCAGTGGAGCTGAGGGTTTCAGAGGCTGGGAGACAGACCAAGCCTCCACCATTAGACATACAAGATGTGTTGGATAGATTTGCAGGGGTTTTTGGAGATATATCACTGGGACAACCACCAGATAGTGGATTTGCAGGTAGTTATTACTACTCCCTATAGGCATCCCAAAGCCTATAAGGATGAGATTGAGCGATCACCATGACAAATTTTGTAGGCATCGCTATCCTCTATTCAGGTTGACACATTTCCTAATAATATGTCTTGTGAAGGGTCTTCTTCTTTACCAGACTTCTATCAGAGTCTACATATCCTCCCAGGAGATATTCTAGTCACATCTTCTTGTCTATTAGATGATAACTGCCTCTCGACATGGTTGCACTTCATGGTCTCTTCCTTTCTGCACATCTTTATTCCCAGGAACTTCCAATTTCCAGTTCCTTGTTCATATACAACCACCTCATATTCCATATGAGGATATATTATGTTGATTTCATCTGTCTGTGCATCGTGAGAGATCATACTTCTAAAGTTCATTGCTTGCAACCATATGACATGACTACATAACATCCAGTGTCAACATATAAATATATATACCTCATACCTTTTTCCTTTGAGTTATCCTGTAGCAATTTTATTAGAATGAGGAACTTCATTCCATTGAATTCTTTGATGAAACCTTTCTGCTTTCTTTCTAACTAGTGAATTCATAGAGAATTCCATTATAAATTGTCAACGCATGTTTCCATGATGACCCTTGATCTTGATGACTGCCTTCCATCAGTATTGTTGTCAGTGAGGTTTTCTCAGAGTTGTTTCACTAAGAGCTTCTACCATGCTTCTATCATGATGCTATCAATATACATTGCTTCCTATGATACTATTTTACAACCAACAGAAATCACTTAAAGAGGAAGATGATCTCAATCATAATAGATATCTTTCGCTTCTTCTTTCTTATATTTCTTTGCATCAGGTTCTTCCCTCATATCTGAGACATGGGCTTCTTCCCTTTTTCTCTTGTCCTTTTCAGATTTAGGACAATCTCTTTTATAATGCCCAAGTTCATTACATCCAAAGAATCGTACTTTGTCCATATTTCTTCTTTTATTCTGAGGACCAAATTTTCCGAATCTTCCTTTCTCCCTGGATATGGCTGCAAAGGCTTGATTCCCTTCTCTTGACCTTGTATCAGCTTTGGCTTTCAATCTTGTTTCCTCTATTTTACATAGAGACCCTAAATCATGGAATGGTGTGGCTTCTTTCTTCCTGTATAAACTTGAAGTGAAGTTTCCCATTCTTCTGGTAGAGCATTCAACACCACTATAGTCATCTCAGTGTCAAACATTACTTCTCCCAGCTCCTGCAATTGGTCTCTTATTTCAGAAATCCTCATAAAGTATGAAGTGATTCCTTCTTCTCTATACAATTTCATTTTGTATAGTTCTTATCTCAGAGAGATTACTTCTCCTCCAGTACTCACAGAGAATAGCTCCATCAGTTTCTCATATATTTCTTTTGCAAACTTTAGTTTTGATACATAGGGAATGACTGAGTCCTTAATGGATTCTATGAGAATCCTTTGGGCTCTGATTTCTTCCTTCATGTACTTGGCATGAGCTGGAGAATCTTCTTTTGAGGGTTGAATTGTAGATCCTTCGATGTAGTCCATAACTTCGTCTTCAAATCTGTCCTCTTCTTCCAAGCACTAAGGCTTGATGACCCAACTAGCTTGTTTCTCTCTTTATAATAAATCATATTGACAGATTTAAGTAAGGTCATAGATACTTGCTTGAGTAGAGTGGCTTGCAACTTCCTTGATGATGATGATGATGAAGATGAAGTCAGGAGCTTCTTCTAAGATTGAAATCTCCAATGTAGGTTTTTGGATCCTTGATGATAAAGGATATCTTCAAAAGACGATTTTATTTTCTAACAATGTCTTGAATGTAAATCTTTGATGGCAAAGATTATTTTCTTGAATGAGTTGATCCTATGAATGAGATAGAAGATCTTCCTGAAATAGCTTGAGAGTCTTCCTTGCAAATTGATTTGATTTTTCAACCCAAACTTTTATCTTTGCTTTCTGGAATGTCTTCTTGTCAAGTAGCCCTTGTGTTCAACACCTTAGCTCTGATACCATGTTGAGAATTTGGAGGGCCAGGGATTAATTCAATTCTCTACTTGATAATTACTTGTGAACTAATTTCTCTTACTTAGATCTTCTCTTTATTAGCTTGTTATGTCTTTCATCAAGTCAATTATCAAAACGCAAGAGACACAAAGTTTAGGCTCTTCAAGCCAGGGCCAAAACCTCTCCCTCTTGGAGAGGAAAACCCACAAGTAATTCTTCTTATAGATCTTCAATTGACAAGTACCATGACCATGACATAGACCCTTGACACCAGTATGCCTTCAAGATATTGTCACTGCTCTTTCCTGACTCCTTATGTTGATCTTCCCTTCCTGCACTGTGTTGCACCAACACTAGGGAAACTCGGTCCCTTATCTAGCAGCCCTTACTTTTGTTCCTTTTTAGCCTCTAAGAGATTCCTTTATCAAGTTCGAAATCCTCCCTTTGCTTGATACTCTTTACAGAGTTCCTCTAGTTGCTAAGGCTCCACCTTACATACTGTTGTATAGACCTGATCCCATTCTGAGCATGCCTTTATAGTCTCTCTTTCTGCGGTATATCTCCTCCTTTGCACGTATTGTAGTTTAGACTTAAACGCAAAACAAAGAGCCTCTATTCTTTGTTGTACTACCTATATTGCTTCGCTGGAATGTCTCCTTTCCTCGCACCAAATCACAGTACTGGACAAGGTAGAATGGACCCAAAATAGAGGTAGTTTATCCCTCTTCTTCCTTTGTTGTTTTGCTCTTCTATTTCGCTGTCACTGTAGTCCTTAACCTGTACTGTTATTCCACAGATGCTCTCCAAAATTTCAAACATATCCGAATTGTACTTTTTTTTAAATTTTCTACGCAGTCCACTGGGGTATTTATAGTGGTTTGCCCCTGTAATTAGCCGACCTATCTTGTGAACCGTTGTGACTATTTCTGTGAGCCGACATGACTGTTAGGCTGACTTAACAAGGATTGTTTTCAGCACATTGAATTGACTTGTTCAGGGATATCTTCTAGCATATTTCTAGAGCATTTTGACAAGGCCTTGAGGCATACTTTTTGACCTTTACAAGTGTAACAATCCTTCAAATACATGACTCTAAATTATACATTAATGACAAGATGACAATTCCTTAACAGACATCAACAAGAAGTCTTTGACCTATAATAAAAACTCCTTGCTCATGAAACCCATGAAGCAAGCTTTACAAAAATACATTTTATTATCAATTCATAATTACTAATCATTATGAAGACCAAACCTAGTTACACTTTCCAACATCCTCCACCAAGTCGGCCTGAAACTGGACAAGTCGGCCTAACTGAGGGAAAGAAACTCCTATATAAAGGCAAAAACTCGACTTCATTTGACACACACACTCATCAAGTTCGATCTGAAACTTCTGGGGCCAGAGAAAGTGCGAAATTCAAGGGAAGAAGAGAAAAAGACCATCGAAGGAGAGGGAGGTTTCTATCAAGCACAAGAAATCAAAATTTTCTCTCTCTCTTTCTCACAGATGAAGCTGTTGAGTTGCAGGAGGGGTCAAAACTGTAGTGTTGCAGCGGGGTCAAAATTTTGAATTGTTGTTGGGTTATAGATGTTGAAGAAGAAGAGACTATTGAAGGTTGTTGTATTTCATTGGAAGGTTGATTTGGTGGAGGAGGAAGGTCTTTGAGTCTAAGGTCTTGGTCTATCTCAATTTGAATTTTCTAGTGGAAGAGTTTGACTGGGTTTTCCCCTATAAAGGGGTTTTAGCCTGTTGAAAAGTGTAACTAGGTCGGTCTTCATGTTGACTATGTAATTATGTATATATGTAAAGAATATGTCAAAGATAATAAGATGTATTTTTGGTGTATTTGCTTCATGGGTTTCATGAACAAGATTTTTATGTAAATAGACTTCTTCTTGATGTCTACTAGGTTTGAGTCTTCTAGGCATATAATATAATTATGTGTCATGTATATATATGAAGGAATCTGTCATGCTCTAGATCTTGTCAAAAGCCTTGTATCACATCCAAGAGTTTATGGAAGAAATGCCTACAAACCGACCTCTCTCAAATGCTGGAATAAGAAGCTATTATAAGTTGTTGAAGTCGGCCTACAAGCCTAAAGATAGGTCAACCTAAAAGTTGAGCTATCACCTATATATATACCCCTGTTCCTGCGGATAAGAGGTAACCAATTTGAATGCAGATTCTTCTGAAATTGCGGACAAGTGTGGTTTAGTTCTGCGCACTGTTTTGGAAGGGAATAATCGGATAACATTGAAGTTACATTGCGGATAATAGAAGGACGTGAGGACAAATCTACTGCAGGAAAATTTTGATAACACTGAAAGTGCAGTGCGGACATCAGGACAGATCAACCGCAAGTAAATTTGCAGATACTCCACAACAACTAAGTGTAGACAAGACAGAGAATTAGGGCAACACATAAATGCAGATAAAGGTTAACTTATGAATGCGGAATTGAAGGAAGTTTGTGAATAGAAAGAGGACAGTTTGCGGATAGTCAATAACAGTTTGTAATAGTAAGGTACAATGAAGTTAAGGAACAGATCTAAGTGGTTGATATACATAGTTAAAGACTGTGATATCAAGATCAAATTAGCAAAGATTGAGACAATGATCATAAGGAGAAGCGACAACAATAGTGAGGAAGGTAAATCCTTCATTTACCTTCCCACAGTTCAAGCAATTCAAATACAAGCATACACAAGGTGAAGATCAAGATTCTGGAAGAAAATCTAGGTCTAGGGTCTAAGTCTGGGTCATGGTACTTGTCATTTGAAGATCGATAAGAAGAATTCTTTGCGGGTTTTCCTCTCTAAGAGGGAGAGGTTTTGGCATGGCTCTAGGAGCCTAACTTTCGTGTCTTATGCTCTTTGATAATTGACTTGATGAAAGATTAACTAAACTAAAAGAAGAGAAGACATAAGTATCATAAGTAAGGTCACAAGTAATTATCAAGTAGAGAATTTGTATTAACCTACAGCCCTCCAAATTCTTAACATGGTATCAGAGCGAAGGTGCTGAACATAAGGGCTGCTTGTCAACAAAGACACTCAAAGAAGCAAAGATCAAAGTTTGGGTTGGAAAGACAAATTAGTTTGCAAGGAAAACTATCTAACTACTTCAAGTGAGATCTCCTACCTCATTCAAAAGATCAACTCATTCAAGAAAATAATCTTTGCCATTAAATATTTGCACTCAAGACATTGTTTGAAGAGAATCTCAATTTCTGAAGATAGTCTTTATAATCAAGGGTTCAAGTACAACAACATTGAAGAAAGGAAACCCTTGACTTCATTCTCAATCATCATGAAGGAAGCTGCAAGCAAATCCACCCAAGTAAGTATTCATGACCCTATTTGTCAAGATGCCTTATTGTAAAAAAGCAACAAGCTGGTTGGGTCATCAAGCTTTAGTGCATGGAAGAAAAGAACAGACTTGAATTTAATTGAAGATGAAGTAATGGACTATATCGAAGGATCTATTGTTCAACCCCCAAAAGAAGATGCTCCAGCCCATGCCAAGTACATGAAGGGAGAAATTAGAGCCCAAAGGATTCTCATAGAATCCATCAAAGACTCTATCATTCCCTATGTATCAAAACTAAAGACTGCAAAACAAATATATGAGAAATTGGTGGAGCTATTCTCTATGAGTACTGCAGGAGAAGCAATCTCTCTGAGACAAGAACTATACAAATTGAAATTATCAAGGGAAGCAGGAGTCACTCCATACTTTATGAGGATTTCTGAAATAAGAGATCAACTGCAGGAACTAGGAGAAGTGATGTTTGACACTGAGATGACTATAGTGGTGCTAAATGCTCTACCAGAGGAATGGGGAAACTTCACTTCTAGTTTATATGGGAAGAAAGAAGCCACTGCATTCCATGATTTATGGTCTCTATGTAAAATAGAGGAAAAAAGACTAAAGGCCAAAGCTGATACAAGACCAAGTGAAGAGAATCATGCCTTTGCAGCCTCATTCAGGAAGAAAGGTAGATTTAGAAAATTTGGCACTCCGAATAAAAGAAAGAATATGGACAACATACGATGCTTTGGATGTAATGAACTCGGGCATTATAAAAGAGATCGTCCTAAATCTGGAAAGGACAAGAGGAAAAAGGAAGAAGCCCATGTCACTAATGAAAGAGAAGAAGTTGATGCTAAAAGGTCCAAGGAGGAAGAAAGAGATCTCTATTATGATTGAGATCATCTTTCTCTTTAAGTGATCTCTGATTGATTGTAAAATTGTATAATAGAAAGAAATGTACATTAAGAAGCATCTCAATAGAAGCATGAAAGAAGCTCTCAGTGAAACAACTTCTGAAAAATCTCTCTACTAAAGTAAAGCAGTCATCAGATCGAGGGTCATCATGGTGACAAAATTCTGGGATGTGATGACATATTGATGAAGCAAGCCAAAGGAATGAAGCTCTTCATTCTAGAGAAATTGCTACAGGATGACTCAGGGAAATAGGTATGAGGTATTCAGACATATATGTTGATATTGGATGTTGTGAAGTCATGTCATATGGTTGCAGATAATAGACTTCCATATTTAGAAGTATGATCTAAGAAGAAGGATCTCTCAGTGCACTGACAGATGAAATCAACATAATATGTCTTCATAGAGTATGAGGTGGTTGTACATAAACAAGAAATTGGAAAATTTGTAATGTCCTGGGAATGAAGAATGTGCAGAGAGGAAGAGATCATGAAATGCAACCATGCCAAGAGGCAATTATCATCCAGAGGCCAAGAACATGTGACTAGGAGATCTCATGGGAAGATATGTAGACTCTGATAGAAGTCTGGTAAAGAAGAAGACCCTTGGCAAAACATATCATTAGGAGACATGTCAATCTGTATGAAGGATGTCGATGCCTACAGGAAGATGTCATGGTGAAAGAATATCACTAAGGTAACTTTTGTTCTAAAAGTTCATATGAATATGTTTATCTGGATAAATTTGTGCTGGGTTGCTAATCATAAGAAATGATGTATGATCCTTGGAGATGATTTGAAGGAAAGCAGCATGGCATAACAGTGGACCAGATAAGGAAGTCTGATGAATCACTTTCTGATAGTTGCATGATTCCAGATGGAAGTGATGGATGATCTGTGCCCTATGAAGCTAAAAGTTGAAGATTCCTCAATATCGAAATCCATCACATCGAGGACAAGAATTCTTCATGAGCAGCTGGGTGTCTCACCATTGCTGCTAGAGGTCCCTAATTAAGAGGGAGCCTGATGATAAATTTCTTACTTGGAAGAAACTTGGTAATTCCTAAGAATGAGCTTAGGTACATTCTTTGTATAGGAATGAGTACATTCCCTTGTGGAATAGGTCCTCCCTGGTTGAGAGGGAGAGATAGACACATCATTCTGGCCTTCACTTAGGAAGACAGAATCGAGGATTGGGTAATCATCTGGCATTCAATACTCTTTGAGAATGTATTAGGGCATTCAAGATAAGAGTAGTTGGGGACCGATATTCTTTGAGGGCTAGCTACCCAAGAGAAGAATAGTCCAAGAAGGTCATACTTGGGAACACCCGGGTGGAGTATGTACCTTGGAGAGATAATGACGATGGTGTTTATAAGTCATGTGTCTCACCAACATTGTAGCCCATTGTCTCATTGAGAGATGGGGTTGTTAGTCAAGGCCTTGCACTAGGACAATGTTGGTTGATATGATGCTATACAGATGCGATTACCAATCCGATTCTTCTTATGAGATTCTTCAGTTTGAAAGTAACCATGTACATGTATGAATACCCCCTAGTTAAGAGGGAGTTTTGAAAAGTGTAACCAGGTCGATCTTCATGTTGACTATGTAATTATGTATATATGTAAAGAAGATGTCAAAGATAATAAAATGTATTTTTGGTGTACTTGCTTCATGGGTTTCATAGTAAGATTTTTATGTAGATAGACTTCTTCTTGATGTCTACTAGGTTTGAGTCTTATAGGCATAGAATATAATTATGTGTCATGTATATATCAGTGTGGAAAAAGTCAGCAAAAAGTCTCGACTTTTTGAAAAAATCCCAAATTTTTCCCGAAGCCGACTTTATCGGCCGACTTTTTGCCGACTTTTTCATCCCTAAAAAAGTCACAATTTTATCCTCGAAGTCCCGACTTTTTGCCGAATTTTTCGAAAAAATCTTGAGTGAGGTAGTTTCTTTAATAATTTTTTAATTTTTTTTGAAAAAATCAGGATTTTTTCCAAAAATGAATATTTTTGTATTTTTTTAGTTTTGCCGACTTTTTCAAAAAACTCCAGACTTTATCGAGTATTTCAACTTTTGGACCCTTGCCGATTTAATCCTGACTTCGACTTTTTCCACATTGGTATATATGTGAAGGAATCTGTCATGCTCCAGATCTTGTCAAAAGCCTTGTATCACATCCAAGAGTTTATGGAAGAAATGCCTACAAACTGACCTCTCTCAAATGCTGGAAGAAGAAGCTATTATAAGTTGTTGAGTTCGGCCTACAAGCCTAAAGACAAGTCAACCTAAAAGTTGAGCTATCACCTATATATATACCCCTATTCCTGCGAATAAGAGGTAACCAATTTGAATGTGGATTCTTCTGAAATTGCAGACAAGTGTGGGTTAGTTCTGCGGACTATTTTGGAAGGGAATAATAGGACAACACTGAAGTTACATTGTGGATAATAGAAGGACGTGAGGACAGATCTACCGCAGGAAAATTTTGATAACACCGAATATGTATTGCAGACATCAGGACAAATCAATCGCAGGTAAATTTGCGGATACACCACAACAACTAAGTGTGGACAAGACAAAGAATTGGGGCAACACATAAATGCAGATAAAGGTTAACTTATGAATGCGGAATTGAAGGAAGTTTGTGAATAGAAAGAGGACAATCCGCAGATAGTCAATAACAGTTTGTAATAGCAAGGTACAATGAAGTTTAAGGAATAGATCTAAGTGGTTAATATACATAGTTAAGGATTGCGATATCAAAATCAAATTAGCAAAGGTTGAGACAATGATCATAAGGAGAAGTAGCGGCAATAGTGAGGAAGGTAAATCCCACAGTTCAAGAAATTCAAATACAAGCATACACAAGGTGAAGATCAAGATTCTGGAAGCAAATCTAGGTCTAGGGTCTAAGTCTGGGTCATGGTACTTGTCATTTGAAGATCAATAAGAAGAATTCTTTGTGGGTTTTCCTCTCCAAGAGGGAGAGGTTTTGCCCTAGCTCTAGGAGCCTAACTTTTGTGTCTTGTGCTCTTTGATGAAAGATTAACTAAACTAAAAGAAGAGAAGACATAAGTATCATATGTAAGGTCACAAGTTATTATCAATGTAATATCCCTTTTCAGGGATATCTCTCAAACACAAGCAAACTCCAACCAGAGATGGACTGGGAGGGCATTTACCAGATATTTCACCTCTGAAAAGAGGGTGAGATCTGGAGGCTACCTGGCCCTTTCCAGACTTTGTCTAAGAGTATGGGGAAAACACACCAAGTGGTATAGTAACTGGAGTGCTTGAAGAGAAAAATAACAGTAGTGAAAGCATACAATAGAATATATAGAACATGTGACAGATACTCAAGAAATATAGAGAGAATACTAAGCCATTTTATTATACTGAGAAATATAAGTGAGTACAATAGGTGATCAGAATGATGGCACCTAGACTTGCATCAGGCAAGTGAAGAAATACTCTCAGAATGGCAAGGAAATGGCTGCTCTCTGATCTGCGTCCAAGCTGCCGGAGCACTGTTTTGCTGCTGCTATTGCTGGAACCAAAATGAGTATTTGGGGCTGCTACCCTACTCGGAAAAAGCTGAAATTCTGGAATCCACCTCTGCTCACCAAACCCAGAAAAGCCCAGAGAGTGTTTCTAAAATAGCCAACCCCCGAAAATCACCCCCTTGAGGATCTACGCTATCCTCCAAGGCTCTGCGCTGACACTGAAGGAAATCCACCAAAATACTGCCTCAAACTTTGCCAAAATCCTCCAATAGGCAAGGGTTGGCCCCTTGCTCAATCTCAAAGCTCGAAACCTGCAAAAGATACCCAATCCGGAGCTCCCAAGAAATGGACTGCGCCCTCCCTCTCAAGACTGCGCAGTCACTGGATGCCAAGCTCCACCACCAAGCCTCAACTCGATCCTCCTGCAAAATACTGATGGGACTACCTCACCCGAGCAGGCACTCAAAGTCCCCCAGGGCCGAGGGTGAGATCTCCGAACGGAGACACTCGGTGCATTAAGCAGTGCTGCAGACTAGCTAAACAACCAACGTGCTCAAGAAGTCGAAGTGACCAACTTAATATCATAAACATCGAATGACCAAAATGAGGAGGCTCTTCTCATTTTATAACGTTGGCCTCTCTCTCATACCCTAGGCCCATCATCTCCAACGTATCCTCTCTTGGCCCCACGCTGCCAACTCATCCTACGCAGTCCCTCCACGTGCTCTAGTGGGTCCCCTCTCTACGTGGTCTCTTTGCCCCCCTTGGCCCACTTAAGTTACAACGTTGTGTCTACTAGGGAGTGAACTTTATGTTTAGAGTGAGTTATGTCCCCCCTCAACTCACTTTTATTTATAATTTAACTATAGTAGGCAAAATTGATCAAAATTAATATTTTCAATTAGCTGTCGCTAATTGGGAATATTACAGTCTCCCCCGACAAAATGTTGCTTGACCCCAAGCAACTGTAGTGATGGATGCTGCAAGATTTTCTCACTCTCCCAAGTGGCATCCTCATCCGACAAATTCTTCCACCTCACTAGGAATTCCCGGATTGTCCTGCTCCACAACTGCGTCTCCCTGGTATCAATAATGGCCTCTGGCTGCAACACCAGATGCCCCTCATCATCCGTAGACGGTAGCTCATCTGTCACTGTCACCTGCTGCCCCAATGCCTTCTTCCGACATGAAACATGAAAAATGTTATGAATCTTGCTGCCTTGGGGCAGCTCCAACTCATAAGCAACCTGTCCAACCCTGCGTATCATCCTGTATGGTCCATAAAAACGTGGCTTGAGCTTCTCAGCTCCCTTCTGCTTCAGTGACGACTGTCGGTATGGCTGCAAACGTAGGTAGACCAAGTCCCCTACCTCAAACTGTCTCTCCACCCGACCCCTATCGGCATATAGCTTCTGCTGATTCTGCGCTGTAGCCATGTTATTCTTGAGAGCTCGGAGAATGTCCTGGCTCTCTTGGATCCAATATTTGGCTCTCGAAGCCTTGCTAGCACCAAACATCACATCAGCAAAAGATAAAGAATGATATCCATATAAGGCATAGAACGGAGACATACCGATGGATATGTGATGTGTGTTGTTGTAACAGTACTCCCCCAGATGTAGCCACTTCAGCCATGCTCTCTGCTGCCCACTAACATAGTTACGCAAGTAGCCCTCCATCCACTTGTTAACTATCTCTGTTTGCCTGTCTGTCTGTGGGTGGTAGTTGGTGCTCAGTGTCAACTCTGTCCCCACCAGCCGGAAAAGCTCTTGCCAGAATCCGCCCATAAAGCGGCTGTCCCTGTCACTGATGATGGTCTTGGGAAGACCATGTAACCTGAAGATCTCTCTGAAGAACAGCTCTGCCACCTGTGCTGCTGAATAGTGTGTGGATATGGCGAAAAAGTGTGCGTACTTCGTCAGCTGATCAACGACGACGTATATACAGTCCTTGCCCTGCACCATGGGCAACCCTGTGATGAAGTCCATTGAAATGCTCTCCCATTTCCCCTCCGGAATGGGAAGAGGCTGCAACAAACCTGCGGGATGGCTCATCTCTCCCTTGTTTCTCTGGCAAACCTCGCACTCCCTGATATGCTGGAGCACGTCCTCCTTGAGGCCCTTCCATGAGAACCTCTCTCTGATGGCCCTGTAGGTTTTGGTAAACCCTTGATGGCCGGACAATGGTGAATCATGTGATGCCTGAAGTATCTTCTTCTTGAGCTGGGAGTCCTCAGTCAAGAAGATCCTATCTCTGTAGTAGATGATCTCATCGATCACCCTGTATCTATCATCTGTCACCTGGCCATGTAGAACCTCACAAGCAAACCTGTCCTTGGAGTACTCCACCAAAAGTCGAGCCCTCCAATCTGTATCCAAACTCATTAGAGACAACGTGGTTGGTCTACGTGAAAGTGCATCGGCTACCACGTTGTTCTTCCCCTTGACATACTCAATGTCAAAGTCATAAGCCTGGATCTTGCTGATCCACTTCTGCTGCCTCTCCTGTAGCTGTTTCTGCTCCAAAAAGAACCTAAGGCTGATGTGATCAGTTCTCACCCTGAACCTGTTACCCACCAGGTACTGCTGGAATTTGGCCAATGCATGCATAATGGCCAGCATCTCCTTGTCGTATATAGCATACAACCACTCATGAGGAAGGAGTTTCCAACTCTCATAGGCTATAGGGTGGCCTCCCTGCATCAACACTGCGCCGATCCCCTCTCCTGACGCATCACACTCCAAAACAAAAGGTTGCATAAAATCTGGCAACGCAAGCACTGGGCAGCTGCTCATAACCTCCTTGAGCTTATCAAAGGCCCGCTGCGCTGTATCTGACCAACTGAATGCCCCCTTCTTTGTCAAATCTGTAAGGGGTGCAACAAGCTAAGATAAACTCTTGATGAACTTCCTGTAATAAGTGCAGATACCAACAAATCCTCGAAGTTCCGTCACGTTTCTTGGCTCTGGCCAATCTCTGATGGCCCTGATCTTCTCCTCGTGAACCCTCACTCTGTCCACTCCTATGATGTGTCCCAAATACAACATCTCCGTCAACCCAAACTCACACTTGGAAAGCTTAGCATAAAACTGTTGCTCCTCCAAGATATGCAGTACTGCCTCTATGTGCTGGAGATGCTCCTCCCAAGTCCTGCTATATATCAGTATATCATCGAAAAAGACCAACACAAACTTCCTCAGATGACTGCGGAAGATATGGTTCATGCATGATTGGAAAGTGGCTAGTGCGTTGGTTAGCCCGAAAGGCATAACCAAGAACTCAAAGTGGTCGTAATGGCACCTGAAAGCGGTCTTGGGAATGTCCTGTTCCCTCACGCGAATCTGGTGGTACCCGGATCTCAAATCGATCTTTGAGAAGAATTGTGCTCCTCTCAACTCATCCATAAGCTCATCAATCTGTGGTATGGGGTACCTGTTCTTCATGGTCTTCTTATTCAGGGCCCTGTAATCAATGCACATTCTCAATGTGTCGTCCTTCTTCTTCACCAACACCACCGAAGAAGCAAAAGGACTGGTGCTAGGCCGAATATGTCCAAGAGCCAGCAACTCCTGGATGGCCTGCTCAATCTCATCCCGATAGGCCTTGGGGTGCATATAGGGTGTGGTAATAATGGCCTGGATGCCTTGCTCTAGCTCAATAGTGTGCTCAAACCCCCGATCTAGTGGCTGCCCTGGCGGTATCTCTCCAAATACCGTATCATACCTGTCAAGGATGGCACGGTATATTAGGGTGAGCTTGTCTACCTCCTTGATTCTGCCTCTGATGCCCACGACTCAACCGCCCACTCTATGTCTCCCTTCCGGAAGTCTGACTCCATCCGGTGAGATGAAACAGTCTGGGGTGGGTAAGTGTGCATCCCACGTATCTTCTCATGCTTTCCGGACTTCTTATCATCCTCCCATTAAGGCCTCCCCAATACCTTGGTGGCTTCTTCTAGAAATGATGCTTGTGTACACTGACCACATTGGTATCTGGTATGTTGACCACGAAAAAGTGGTCGGTCACTGTGTAGGTACCCATCGTCACCGCCAGCTCTGGAACATATCTGGCACATTGCATCGTCTGATCTCCTGGGACCAACATTGAAAATCCATCGAAGCTCTTTGTCGGTATGCCTCTCTGCTCAACCATCTATGCATCGATGAAGTTGTGGGTTGCCCCACTGTCTACCAAAATTGAAACTCGCTGCTCAAGTACTGTCCTTCGGACATGCAGCGTCAAATACTTAGGTACTCCCCGCAATGCTGCAAGGGTCCCCCCTGTGGGTGCAGAAGCTGCACCTCCTGCTCCTGGAGGTGGAGGTGGGAAATGGTGCTGTGCTGCCTGACTGTCTCCTGCCTCCCCATCCTCATACTCATCCTCTTCCCCGCTGCTCTCGGAGAAGACCTCGATAAAATGTGCTTTGCCAGCAGCACATCTGTGTCCCGACGCCCACAGCTCCTGACAAGTAAAACATAACCTCTTCTTCTTCAACTCCCTCCTGGCATCCTTATCTAGCTATTCCCTACCTGGATTCCCCTTAGGAGGAGGAATCCTCACATCCTTCCCCTTTGGCTGGAAAGCCTGTCTCTGGGGGTAAGGTGTCCTAGTTCGGGGTAAAGCATCCTGCAAATCCCGGGTCCTGCCAACTGCGTCCTGGAGTGTGGCTTGTCTAGTGGATCTGACCAAACCTCGAAGTGGCTCTGCTAACCCCTCAATGAACATGTATATCATCCATGCCGCAGATAGATCGGGCACCATCACTGAAAGCCTCAAGAAATCTGCAATATATGTCTCTGGGCTCCCGGTCTGTTTGAGCCTCGTCAGCTCAACAAAGTGCTCCTCCGGATCCCTCCGGTCAAACCTCTCTAGCAGTCTCCAGGTGAACTCGGCATATGTGGTCACTGTCAAATGCTCAAGTTTCACCATCCCATGGAACCACCAATCCTGGGCCTCACCATCCAAATGCAGCGTAGCCACCTTGATGGCCTTTGTCTCTGCCATCTGGTTGAGCTGGAAATATATGTCCAGCTTCTCCACCCAAGACTTTGCCAAACTATTTGATGAACCATCAAACGTAGGCAAATGGAATCGGCTCGTTGTACGCTGGGTGTCTCCATCATAATAGTGTTGGTGCCCTTTGTGATGGTCGCGGGGTCTGCTGTCCCACTGGAGCTGAACAAAGTCTCTGAATGAAAGGGCATCCCTGAACTCCTGCCCATATGCGTGGTACTCAGCAAAATAATCACCCATGTGGCCAGGCTCTGGCTCCTGTTGTGCTCCTGCCCCTATGTCTGCACCCAAAAAAGTGGGCATAGTGGAACGTGTGGGTACATGTGATGCCTGGTGCGGAGTGACATCCCGCTCCTACAAATGGTGGGATGTGCCCGACCCCTCACCAACATGGAAACCCCTTGGGGTCTCACGCTGTCTAGCCTCCACAGTAGTGAATCTCTGACCCATCATCTCAATTTGCCTCGACAGATCCTGGACTGACTTGAGGAGTGCTTCCCCAAACCTCTTTGCATCACTATCATCTGCCATCGGTACTTCTTGCTCTGAATCTGCCATAGGCCCCTCTTGTTCTGCGTCTATGACATGCTCCTCCTGTTCTGCGTCCACCACCCGAACACAGTCACCCTCTCCGTAGGTGTTCTCCAGCCTACACTCAATATCTCTGTACTTCCTACCTCTGTAGCAGATGTAGGGTTTCTCTCCCGGTGTCATAGACAACTAGCTCCACAGGCTGAGCCATATCTATGCTTTGATACCACTGTAATATCCCTTTTCAGGGATATCTCTCAAACACAAGGAAACTCCAACCAGAGATGGACTGGGAGGGCATTTACCAGATATTTCACCTCTGAAAAGAGGGTGAGATTTGGAGGCTACCTGGCCCTTTCCAGACTCTGTCCAAGAGTATGGGGAAAACACACCAAGTGGTATAGTAACTGGAGTGCTCAAAGAGAAAAATAACAGTAGTGCAATCCTACAATAGCATATATAGAACATGTGACAGATACTCATGAAATATAGAGAGAACTCAAAATACTAAGCCATTTTATTATACTGAGAAATATAAGTGAGTACAATAGGTGATCAGAATGATGGCACCTAGACTTGCACGAGGCAAGTGAAGAAATACTCTCAGAATGGCAAGGAAATGGCTGCTCTCTGATCTGCATCGAAGCTGCTGGAGAACTGCTGTGCTGCTGCTACTGCTAGAACCAAAATGAGTATTTGGGGCTGCTCCCCTACTCGGAAAAAGCTGAAACTCTGGAATCCACCTCTGCTCACCAAACCCAGAAAAGCCCAGAGAGCGTTTCTGAAATAGCCAACCCCCGAAAATCACCCCCTTGAGGATCTACGCTATCCTCCAAGGCTCTGCGCTAACACTGAAAGAAATCCACCAAAATATTGCCTCAAACTCTGCCAAAATCCTCCAATAGGCAAGGGCTAGCCCCTTGCTCAATCTCAAAGCTCGAAACCTCCAAAAGATACCCAATCCGGAGCTCCCAAGAAATGGACTGCGTCCTCCCTCTCAAGACTGCGCAGTCACTGGATGCCAAGTTCCACCACCAAGCCTCAACTCGATCCTCCTGCAAAATACTGATGGGACTACCTCACCCGAGCAGGCACTTGAAGTCCCCCGGGGTTGAGGGTGAGATCTCCAAACGGAGACACTCGGTGCACTAAGCAGTGCTGCAGACTAGCTAAACAACCAGCGTACTCAAGAAGTCGAAGTGACCAGCTCAATATCATAAACATCAAATGACCAAAATGAGGAGGCTCTCCTCCTTTTATAACATTGGCCTCTCTCTCATACCCTAGGCCCATCATCTCCAACGTAGCCTCTCTTGGCCCCACGCTGACAACTCATCTTGCGCAGTCCCTCTACGTGCTCTAGTGGGTCCCCTCTCTACGTGGTCTCTTTGCCCCCCTTGGCCCACTTAAGTTACAACGTTGTGTCTACTAGGGAGTGCACTTTATGTTTAGAGTGAGTTATGTCCCCCCTCAACTCACTTTTATTTCTAATTTAACTATAGTAAGCAAAATTGATCAAAATTAATATTTCCAATTAGCTGTCGCTAATTGGGAATATTACAATCAAGAAGAGAATTTGTATTAAACTACAGCCCTCCAAATTCTTAACATACCCATGGCTGAGTGCTTACTTCTGGTGTCCCTGATCTTCATGTTTTTGCTTTGATCATTGCTTGATTAGAAGAAAATAAAGGAAGAACCTAAAGAAGTTAATAAGAACATAATAATATCACAAGTAATTATCAACATAAGAAAATATTTGTCTTTCTGATTTTCTAACAACTCTTAGCGATATTCAGGTTCTTATCAAGTATTTCTTTAGCCCTCTAGTTCTCCCTAGATTCATTGATATGATTGTTTCCTTTATAACCACCATTTCTACTCTTAGTAATATTTATGTTGAAATGATGAATTCATATATGATAATGGATGACCTCACTTGTTAATGATTATTATTGTGTACTAGTATGTTCCTAGGGTTTGGCTTAAATAAAACCTAGTTAGTCATTTATTATATTTCCTAGGTGGTTAAGGCCAACCTAGTCACTATGTGGGATACATAACCCTTCTTGGGGAGGGCACCCTACATCGTGAGTTGTGTATAAAATTATAAACATACACTCAAGACTCATTTGTAGCATCATCTTGAGCTATTACTCTCTTATACAAGTGCTTCATTCTTCTAGCCTGTGGGCAACATATCTAGCATTATGTTCAAGAGCCTTCTCTCACGTGTTGCACTCTAGTGTTCTTGAGCGATTTCTCTATAAAGATGCACTTGCTGGTCTCTTCTGTGATTTGCACAGTAGTGCAGATTTCTATTTTGCCTACAGTGTTGGTGTATTTTCTCTTTATGCAGATTTAGGGTTTGTTTGTTTGTTCAATTGGATCCTTTCTCTCTCTTATGAATCTCTACTATTTACTTTTTAAAAGTCTTCTAGGTCTCTCTAACTACATATTTGTCAAGCAAAACCCAGACTAGTTTCCCACATGCATTAAAAATCGTTTGTTTTGAAGTGCCTATGCTGGAATTTTTGTCGTTTGGATATGTGCATTCTATGTCATAAGACCTTGATTAATTAGTTTATAGTTGTGCCAACTCCCAGACTGTGGAGAGATGATGAAAGTCTTCAGTATCCTTCTAGTGATTGGCACGATGACACAGGCCTGTGAAACCTTTTTATTTATAATATGTCCATAGGCATTATCACACGAAGGCTAATAAAGGACATGTGAATCAGGGCTTTCAGTGTAGGAAATTACTTTCTAGCATTTGTCTCGAAGGCATGAGATTTGGTTTAGTCAGCTTTTGGAAGAGTTATCATTAGTTTTGAAAAAGTTCAGGATTTTAGAGAATAGCAAGGAAAATAAACTTGCATGTAACCATGATTCTTTGATGATTGTAATACGTTTTGCTTAATGCTGAACAAATTATTTTTGGTTAAATGCATTCAAATTCTATTCAGGTTTAGAAAAATCCTTGATTGATAATTGATGATGGTTGGGTTTAGAGTATAATAATTATAGTTTATTTTGAGAAAAGCTGCTAGTTTCAAACATAGTAAACAAACAAATAATTTGAGATAGGGTTTTACCATGTTATTGAATGTGTATTAACAATGTTATTAAAATATTATATGATGCTTAGCTTGTGAGAATTAAGCATGCAGATTGACATGCATTCTACAAGGGGTGAGGGTTAAAAGTATTAAGTATCTGGAGAGTCTTTTGGTTTGCTTTAAATAATTTGATGTAAAAGTTCAAGTTTGATGGTCCTATCTTTTGACAGGTGGTTGATGTTAACAGCAAAGTATAAAAGAGTTCTTCAAGTTTGCTGGGCATATTTATGATATTTTGTTTATTTTAGTTGCCAATGTTTTTCTTATCATACTAAAAAAATGTTCTCATATTGTAGGCGGTGCGTGCACGGATGTTAGAAGAATTGACTGTTGGTAGAGACCCATCCCATGGAATAACCTCATTTTCACCAGGGGAATTTCAATTAGAGAGTGGAGATGGAAAATTCAGTGAATCAACATAGTTGTACCATAACATCTAATTAAATATCATTCTTATTAAGAGTTAAATGGTTATATTTACCTAAAATAAATTACATGTTTGGATTAATAAAACTATTCATGGTTTATTGAATTTAAGGCTCCTAACTCATAGCATCTACAAGTACGATATGCTTTGATGTAAATTTGAGTTTTTGTTATTGAATGTCTTAAGATATGTCAAAGAGTAGGTATAGAGACAGAGCTGTAATAAAGTAATATAAACTATGCACAACTACCCTAAAGACTATCCTATAATATATGATAAATTTGCAAATGAAATGACAACATAGGGGTTTGTCAAAGTTTTTTTTGCGGGTAAGGATACAGAAAATGAGAGAAGGAATAAAATATAACATGGCGTACAAATAAACACACCTACCAAAGGGTCGGATGGATGCTTTCAAATTGGACCATGCCTCAATAAACCATCCTCCCCGGCAATGTGTTCTTCTGTACGAACGTGGTTCATCATTTTTTTTCATTGACTGTCACCTTTTCAGTTAACAAAACAAGTCTTGACTCTTTCGAACATGATATACTTGAAGATAGGACTTGATGGTAGGCTGGACAATTGCCTCTTGAACCACTCCTAAGGCAGTTGTTGAATTTGTTAATTTTTTAGAACATCCATTCCCCAGCCATCATTGCTTACAAGATCCAACAAAAATAGCAGATAAGAGATACCATGAGATCCTATAATCAATCTTGGTGTGGATAAAAGACGCCCCATGCCCAAAAGTGGATAAAGGAACACTTGAAACTGTGATAGACTGATTTGAAAGCATCCTAGCTCCCAGCACCCTTGCCATTAATAGGACACCTTGAGTTATTGTTGAATTTGGCCCATTGGAATCTATCTTTCTGTGATGTGAATAAACTACTGACAACTACTGACAAAAGTTTCGACAACTTAGGTAAAGATTTGAATTACTAAGTAGAGATCTTCCACTATTAAAATACCTTGCGACATTTCGAATCACAAGATGATTGTGTTATGACTTTGTTGCTATTGGTGCATGTAGGAAAAATGAAGTTGAAATGCATTAATAACCGTACTAAGAAGATCAAATATGCATGCCAATGTGGTAGAGTGGCAACAATTGAAAAGATGCATATTGGTTATTGAACACTTTGGAATGTCCACGGTGGAATTTGAAAGACATAGAACGTGTACCAAACACCAACAAGAATAGTAAAGGTTGGGGTGTTCATAGGTTGGGGTGTTCATAGTGGATGTTAGGAGTTAGAGGCATTAGTGTTGATAACATTGTCATTGGCAAAAAAAAATGATCAAATATGCATGCCAATGTGGTAGAGTGGCAACAATTGAAAAGATGCATATTGGTTATTGAACACTTTGGAATGTCCACGGTGGAATTTGAAAGACATAGAACGTGTACCAAACACCAACAAGAATAGTAAAGGTTGGGGTGTTCATAGTGGATGTCAGGAGTTAGAGGCATTAGTGTTGATAACATTGTCATTGGCAAAAAAAAATGGATGAGGGTCCAAAAAGAAAAACATCTCATAAATATTGGCAAAAAAATAAGTAATAATCGGCAGACATTAAAAAATACAAAATATATTAAAATTTTCAAAGTTTGAAATATATAAAGCAACAACAATTTCAAATGAACACATTGTTAAAGGACAATAACTTGAGTGGTCCCCAGTGGGTTTGATTCTCCCTCCACCTGAGTTCTATTCTTCGAAGACATGTTAGCCTATGTGGCAAAAAATTGAACAAGTTGAAAATCCTGATGAGTAATTCCTGTAAGTTCAAAGGGGCAAGAAAATTTGAATATCTTGATATTGAGGTGAATAGTGGCCACTGTTGTGATTTGATCTGGGGTCTTGCCTTGAATATTCCTTTGAAGTTACCGATTCACTAGTTACTATAAAAAAAATAAAAATAAAAAATCAAATGAACACATTGGCACATAAATATGGAGAAAGCACTAATATATATGATGTGGTGGGTGCCAAATATAAAATGATACATCAAATTCAATATTGAATCCTAAACCTTGATAGTTGTCCAATCAAGGACTTGAAAATGGAGAATCGAAATATTACACTTACAAAAATGAAAGATAGACAAAGATTCAAATCTCTTCAGAATTTAGAAAATAAAACATTTAAAATTTTACATGATGATGATAGAAATTCATTTATACAACTAATTTATATAACCAAATAGCACCAAGTGCAATCCATCACTAAACTAAGAATATATCAACAAGGATGCTCTAAATGGCCTCTAGTGTCTGAAAAAAAGCATGCTACAACAAATAATTATATATCATCAAAATCATCTCTTATATTAGGATCATCATCATCAATATCACTCTCTAACCTTTAAAATAAGATAGAATAACTTAACATGTCAAATCAAGACTTTGTTCGAGTGATGGGTACATTTTTACTAGGGTCATGAAAAATGAGTTCAACAATCATTGCCAACAACATTGAGGTATATAGAGGATTTGGTACTCTTTATTAAATGATAGTTCCATACTCCCATACATGACGAAATTGAATGAAAATGTTGTAAACCCCCAAATCTTGAAATTCTAAAAATTATTAAACCTCTTGGATTTTGAGTAGGATCTAAATTCTACTTACTCCATATGAAATCCAATGACGTTGGAACCACTCTTATTAAACATTACCATTAATTACATAGCTTTAGTAGGAATTGGATAAATCCACTTGCCCAACACTTGGAATCTCTTTAATAATATGAAATAGCCCTCAGCTGTAATCCAAGTTGCCTCATAGCTCCAACTTGTTAAGAGAAATGACAAAAAACTAAGGTATCATGACTCAAGCCTACAATTATTAGTAAACCATGTGAATTTTTGAAGAAAAAAAACACTATTTTTAGGTAAACCACGTGATGTAACAACCTAGGAGCAAGAATGCTAGGCACTCATAGGAGGGCACTTAGCTCTAGGAACTTAGGACCATGTGACATACACATTGGAGGTTATACACTCGTCTTGAAGAGAATACTTCATGGAGGTTAGTGATGGACTTGGACTCATGTTGAGAAGGAGTGTTAGAGTTTAGTAAACACATTGCCATACATGAGAGAACATGTGACACAATGAGAGGAGTGCCTCGCATGGGGACATTTGGATAACAGACCACCATGAAAGATGGAATGTTGGACTAATAACTTGTAGAGTGTGTTGAATTTTGTAGCTATGGTCAGTCTTCATAATTAATATTTTTAGCCCTTAAATTATGTAAGACATGTTCTTTGGGTCATTTTCTTTTTATCCCTTGAAATATATATTAATGATTAATACAACAGATGTTCTTCATGTCGAATTCAGAAAAGAAAATTTTGAATTTTGAATTTTTGGCTCCAAAGTGTTGGAGAATCTAGTAGGGAAGTTATTTAAACAATCCTCCTTAACCTTGATAAAAGCTTATGAACTTATATTAGCTTCTTATTATTATTTGTTAGATTATTTTCATCAAACAATTATAAGGAGCATAAACCATAAAGACAATGGACACAAATATAGGCTCCAAGATAGGGCAAGACCCCTCCAAGGGGAAAACCCAAAATCAACTTCTTATCATCTTATAAAAATAATTCAAATGAGGCGTTCAAAACCCAAACTTCTAGATTAAGACCTCCTCCAAGCACAAGTCATCCCTCCAAGGATTCTTTCTTTAAGCAAGTGGAAGTCTTCAAAGTCAACCAAAGTCAACCCTTTTTCAACCTACTCCCAATCATAGCTTTGGCCCTTACTTTAGACGTTCAACCTTGACTAGCAATTCTCAGCCTTGTAACAATTGCAGAAATCACTAAAACTTTTGCACATGTGGACATAAATAGGTAGAGATCGATTATCCTTCCTTCGCTTGGTCTTTTCTCCTTGTCCTCTAGCTCCTTCACTTTTCTTGTCTTACTTCTCTTAGTTGATATTGAATTGCAGAAGTGTTTGTACAAATGAGTCAAATATCCTTATATATATATATATCCTTATATATATATATATATATATATATATATATATATATATATATATATATATATATATGTTTTCCAAGAGGTCGAATAGCCCTCTTTAGGCCAACTTTTCACTGATAGGGTCAACTTGTGCTTGGAGGCTTATTTTGACCTTCTAGATTCAAAATAAATTATTTTTACATGTTACAACTTGCTCGAATGGGTCTTATACAAATAACATTGACTCTCTTGACTCATGACAATAATTCTTATTACTTGAAAAACCCTAGAAGCATGAAGAACATGCTTAACGTAGATGACCAATCAAAAGAAGCATGAAACCCATGCTTGACAATAATATTTTTTCTTTCTTCTTTTGCTTGTAACATATGATATACATAATGACATGAGTGCAATGACAATTATGAAGAGAAAAATTAGTTACATTTTCCAACACTCCCTTTTAACTAGGGGGGTATTCATAATTGTACATTCGGAACAAGGATATTCTCAAACTGAAGAGTTCTTATAAGAAGATTCAGATTGATAAGCCATCTTTTAAGCAACATCATCATAACCAACATTGTCACCATAGCAAGGTCTTAACCTGACAAACTCTATTTATATTAGAGCATAATGTTGGGAGGTTTTATGTGAGACACTAGACTAAAGAGTTCTTATAAGAGGAGTCAAATTGATAAGCCATCTTTTTATCAACATCATCATAACCAACATTGTCAGCATAGTAAGGCCTTAACTTGACAAACTCTATTCATATCATAGCATAATGCTGGGAGGTTTTACGTGAGACATCGCACTACCTCTTAAAGGTACATACCCCATATGGATGTTCACTAGGTATGCCCTTTTAGGACTATTGTTAGCTTGGATTCCCAACCCTCAAAGAATATCGGTCCTCTTCGACCACTCTTGTTTTGGATACATGTCCAATCCTCAAAGAGTGTCGGTCAACAAGACTACTTCCTATCTTGGATTCTATATCCTCAAGGAGTATTAGTCGTAGATGCTTATCCAATTCTCCATTCTCCTTCCTAGTGCCTTTACTAAGACTTGTGACTATGAGTGTTGGTCTAGTGCATGACACGTGGAGAAAATGATATCTTTAACATTCACTCCCTTTAAACCTAGAGAGGGGATCCTCATTCCCTCTTGATTGGAAAATAGATCCTTGCTCCTTCTCAAACATTTAAGGAGACTTCTTACTCCCTCTAAATCATAGAGGAGATTCTTTTACTTCCTTTCAATTGGGAAGCTTTCTATTGTGTCTTCATCAACACATCAACTACTAGTCCTTCATGGGGATCTTCAAGTAGCTACTTGGCTTCTCCTCCTCTTTGCATCTTTACCAATTTATCTTGAATGTAATGGAGCCAAACTGACACAGGATTCATGCCATCAAATTTTCATATCACTTTCCTCTAGTCATCATGAACAAAGGCATTATATTTAGCGAACCAAAGTAGAGTTTACTCATAGCTCCCTTTATACATGAAAGTGATCTTCATCGTCATATGAACATCAATTTATCTCTTTGTACTGCTACCTCTTAACCCCAAGATGATGTAAACATCTTAACATTACAATCCTTCAAGGATTACCAAAACCATCCACTCAATCCTTGTATTCATTGAATTGATTTCAAAACCAACAGTTGTAGATATACTTGCCTCAACTTCCTATTATGTTTTTCTGCAATTTATTTCCAGGTAGCAAAACATATATTAACTAGATAACCAAAACCAAGAAATCAATATCAAAATTACCTCAACATGATGGCCTCTTCAGATTCTGCTTACTTTTGAGATCAACATCCTTTCGGTCCATCTTTTACCAAAGATCTTTTTCCATGCTAATCACTTGTAATCAAAGTGCCTAGCACGCTGTGATTTATTCTTCCTTGGAGTTGTCCTTATTAACTCTCTTTCCTTCTTTAAGAAACCATATTCAATGTTGATCAATATCATCATGTGAAGTCTGACTTTTGTGGAACAGTCTTGATCCAAACTTCAAGCATCAAGTGATCTTATGAAATAATTCTGAGCATATTCTTACAACCAACTTTTCTTGCAAGATTCTTGTAGACATAGATTCTATCTTCTAGAGAAGAGTTACTAAGAACATGAACGAGCTTGCTTCTTATCCCTATCAAAGATAGGTTTCTTTTCCTAAGAGGATAAAGACTTTAATTATGTCTTTCATACTGCAACTCGACCATCTGCATTCCTTCATCCTTCAAGAGTATTGTTTCCACACTAGGTGGAGTATAGTAGTCATAATGCTTCTTAAAAGAACCTTCCTTGGATGACAGTTCTTATAGGAGGATCTTGGTGATCCTTTTTGCAAGATGACTCCTAACATTGTGTTAGAAAGTGCTTGGATGATCTATGACATGCAAGATGATCTAAGTCTACTCATTTCTTGACAACTAGATGACATTTTCCAAAGAAATTTGATTATGTAGACTTTACTTCTTCTACCATCATATGCTTCATTCTATGATGTTATGTTTCACAAAAATCAAGACTTCTTCTAAAGAATGCAACTATATATACTTACTCTAACTTCTAATTTATAATAAAGGAAAGAAAAATTGCAAATGAACCTGTTAGAGATGGAGCTTCCTTCAATAACAAATATCCTTAGGATCTTCTCATTTTGGCTTCTTCTTGGGTTCTCCCTTTTCTTTAGCTATGTGAGCTTCACTCCTTTCCTTCCTTTTGTTGTTTTTCTTGTTTGGACAATCCTTTTTAAAATTTCCACACTCATTGTATCCAAAGTATTGTATCTTGGACATATATTGTTTTACCTTGGACTTTCCAAACTTCCCTTTCTTCTTCTTCTTGGACTATATAGCAAAATCTTGAGACTTCTCATTTGATTTAGTGTCATCTTTTGCCTTTATCGTAGTTTCTTCCAAGATACATTAAGCCCATAGTTTATCAAAAGGAGTAGTATCCTTTCTTGAGTAGATACTAGTTACAAAACTGCTCCATTCTAGTGGCAAATAATTTAGTACACAAGTATTCATCTTCTCAATTGAAAATGACTTTCCCAAACCCTAACAACTGGTCTCTCAACTGTAATATCTTCATAAGATATATGTACATTTCTTCTTTCTTTGACATAGTCCTCAAAGATCTGCACTTAGGGTTCCCAAGATCACATGTTTGTTTCCATTCAACAACCTCGAGGAGACCTTTAATTCTATCAAAAACTAGGACCTTCAACCTGCACTCTTCTCCTCTTAAGGACATCCAACTAGACTTATGAAATCTTCAGATTTGAGCACACTCATCTGAACTTTTTTGGCCCTAACTAAAGCATCTTTCAACACTTACAATCTGCATCCAAACTCTCCCACAATCCCTCTTTTGTTGCGCTTTTTCCACATAAGGATGCGGCCTAGTCTAGGCATCTTCCTAGACTAGTCAGCCTTCCCAAAATGGTGTTTCCACCTACTTGTGATTATAATAGAATTTCAGCTTACATAATAGAGAGAAGCCCTCCTAACATGTGTCCAGAACTCGACCAATTGTCCTTAAACATGTGCCAAACCAAACCACAAACAAAGACCAAAATTCTTCCCTTTCTTCTGCTCCTTTTAAGATTGGCTATCTGAGAGTGCCTTCAACTATCTTAATGCTTTTAATACTTTTCAGGAGTTTTCAAAGATGCCCTAGAATGATGACTTCCAAGATGCCTTCAACAATATTGTCTTCAAAAAACTTCAAGAGTGGATGATGCTCCCAAGATTCTTTGATGCTTCCTTTTCTTCAAAATGATGGAGTGTACTAGAGAGCCTTCAACAAGAGCATATTCTTCCTTCCTTCAATGAGAGCTTGATCCTTCTTAAGATGATGAGGTCTTCAATGAAAGCTTGATGTACTCATCTTCCTTCTAGGTCAATAGGTCTTCTTCTTCTTTCCTTGTGCCCCTTTTGCAAATGAATCTCCTTGACAAACAATCCCTTCTTATGTTAACAAGATTATCTCCAAGTTGCCTTCTTCTTCAACTTAGCTTTGATACCATGTTGGAGAATCTAGTAGGGCACTATTTAAACAAATCTCCTTAACCTTGATAAAATCCCATGAACTTATATTAGATTCTTATTAGTATTTGTTAGATTATTTTCATCAAAAAATTATCAAGAGCTTAAACCATAAAGATAATGGACACAAATAGAGGCTCCAAGCTAGGGAAAAACCCCTCTAAGGGGAAAACCCAAAAATAACTTCTCATCTTATAGAATCAATTCAAATGAGACATCCAAGATCCAAACTTCTAGATCAAGACCTCCTCCAAGCACAAAGTCAACCCTCCAATGATTCCTTCTTTAAGCAAGTCAAAGTATTCAAAGTCAACCCTTATTCAACCTGCTCTGAGCCATAGATTCAGCCCTTACTTCAGACTTGCAACATTGACCTGCAATTCTTGACCCTGCACTAGATGCAAAAATCCTAAAACTCATGTGTGGACAAAAATAAGTAGAGATCAGTTCTCCTTCCTTTGCTTGGTATTTTCTCCTTGTCTCCTAGCTTATTCGCTCTTCTTGTCTTGATTCTCTTGCTTGATATAGAATTGCAGAAATGTGTACAAATGAGTCGAATATCTTTCTATATATGTGTATGAGTGAGTGAGTGTGTGTTTTCCAAGAGGTCAAATAGCCCTCTCTAGGTTGACTTCTCATTGATAGGGTCAACTTGTGCTTGGAGGCTTATTTTCACCTTCTAGACTCAAAATAAATTATTTTTACATGTTACAACTTGCTCGAATGGATCTTATACAAATAACATTGAATCTCTTGACTCATGACAATAATTCTTATGACTTGAAAAACCCTAGAAGCATGAAACCCATGCTTGAAATTTTTTTTTTTCTTCTTTTGCTTGTTAGATAAGATATACATAATGACATGAGTACAAGGACAATTATGAAGACTAAAAATAGTTACATCTTCCAACATAAAGTTGTCAAGTCGACCCTCCGTCAAGTTAAGTCAGCCCTAGTTGAAGAGACGCCCATTCAGGCCAGCCAAAACACTATATTTAAGGCACTCGACCTCCTCCTTCCAACACAATTCAATCTCACACAAAACAAAGTATCTTCTGGGCATCCAAGCGAAGGAGAAGAAGAAGGACAAAGATGTGTCAAGAATATTTTGTATCTCTCTTTGATTTGGCATGTGTGATTCTTTCTCTTTGCGGCATCACACATGTGGCAATTTTTGGGCAGCAAGGCTGAAATTTTGGGCAGTATATTTTGGGTAGCAGGGTCGAGTTTTTTGGTAGATTCTGGGAGGCTGAATTTCGACCTATGTATATTAGGCAAGGACAAGTTTGTTAGGCTTGACGAGAGGGTTGTTTGACTAGGTTTTACCATTGTATTGTTGATTAGTTTGACTACCATATTTGACTAGTAGAATTCAGTGTATATCTTGTTGAACTGGAGAATTTCTCTAAGGAAAAGGTTGCTAGGTTTTACCCCAAGTGGGTTTTCCCAGGGTAAATCTTATGTTATCTTTGTGCCTTTATGGTTGAATTTCTGAAGTATAATTGCTTAATGATAAACTGGAAGTGCTAAAAGAATATCTACGTCATTAGAAGTAATTATTAGCTTTCAAAAGTTAGTGTTTGTATCTATTGCACTTGAAAGCTCAACATGGAATCAAAGCTTTGGTAAAGGAAAGGACATTGAGATCACTCTTGAAGAGACCTACATCCACAATCTGATTGTTTATCTATAACCATGGGTTCCTCTATGAAGTTAGAGATGTAGTTAGAAGGAGTTACAAATTTCAGGGCTTGGAAGACAAGGATTGATCTCATTCTTGCGAAGAATGATGTTTTGGATATTGTGAAGGGTGAAGTTATTGAACCTTCAAAAAATGAAAGGAAAGAAAAATGCAAGAATGATGACATCAATGCCATGAGTATTATTGTGGATTCTATCAAAGATCATTTGATTCCATATGTTGCAATTATTGACACTTCAATGAAGATGTATGATTCCTTGGTTGGATTATATAACATCAACAACATTGGTCAAGCAATGAGTTTGAAGAATGAGCTTCATGATGTTAGAATGACAAGAAATGACATTATGCCCTCATATTTCATGAGGATCTCTCAATTAAGCGATCAACTTCAAACAATTAATGAAGTTATTTCTAATATAGAACTTGTGAGTACAACACTTAATGGGTTGCTTGATTCATGAGACTCGTTTGCATCTAGTGTTCATGGCAAAGAAAAGATTCCAAGCTTTGAAGATCTATGGACCTCATGTACTCAAGAAGAATCTAGTCTTATATCGAAAGGAAGGATTCAAATATATGAAGAAGGTGACTCTCAAGCATTTGTAGCACATTACAAGAACGCTGAAGGAAGAAAGAAGTTTGGCTTCTAAAGAATAAATGAAGGTAGAAGAGCTACTCCTCAAGGAAATAATAATATGTTGAAGATTCAATGTTATCATTGTCATAGATTTAGTCATTATAGAAGCCAATGCCCTAAAATATCGAATGATAGAAAGAAAAATGGAAAGTGACATGCTACTACAACAGACATTGATGAACATCCAAAGAAACCCAAGAATGAAAATGTAGGTGACAAAGATTTATTCTATTTTTCTACTCTTGCAGGTTATGTTGCAGATAGTGATGACTTGTGGTTGGTAGATAGTGGTGCCTCAAGACATATGATAGGAGATTGTGACAATCTCTCAAGTTTGATGGAAATGTGATCATCACGAAAGGTAGAGCTTGGAGACAACAACAGTTATGTAGTCAAAGGCGTTGGGTCGACATCCATTGAGTTGGAATCAAGTGAAAACTTTAATCTTAGTAGCATACTATATGTACCAGGTTTGAAAAAGAATTTGGTTTCCATTTCATGTTTGAAAGACAAAGGATCTAGAGTAGTATTTGTTGATGGTAAAATATTTGCATGGCCCAAGGGCTCTCAAGTACAGACTCTTCTAGAATAATTGGAGTTCGTAAAGGAAGGTTGTATAGAATCTTGAAATAAACAGGTCAATCATTAAAGCATAATGATATCAATCCATGTGAACTATGGCATAGAAGATATGCTCACCTTCATTATAGAGCTCTGCTAGCTTTAAATCATATGGTTTCAGGTGTTCTAGAATTGCAGATGGAGCATGGAGTATGTGAAAGTTGTGCACTTGGGAAGAATGTCAAGAATCCCTTCCAAGCAGTGACAGTAGGTCCAAGGAAATATTAGATCTAGTTCATTCTAATGTGTGTGATCCAATGCCAGTGAAATCTCTTGGAGGCTCCTTGTACTATCTAACTTTTATTGATGACTTCTCTCAAAAGACATGAGTTTACTTCATGAAGGCTAAGGATTAAGTCTTTAGCAAGTTCTAAAAATTCAAGGCTAAAGTAGAAAACTTGAGAAAAAATAAAACCAAGATTCTGAGATCATATAATAGAGGAGAATACACTTCCAAGGAACTTGTTGCCTTTTGTAAAGAAGCTACGATTAAGAGAGAGTTGATAGTTCCCTTTAATCCACAACAAAATAGAGTTGTTGAAAGAAAGAACGAATCCATTAAAAAACATTTTAAGGAAATGATGCATAATGAAGACTTTCCCATGTTCTTATGGAGTGAAGCATTCATAACAAAAGTCTATATTAAAAATAGAATTCCTCATTGAATCTTGGAAGACAAGACTCTTGAAGAAGCGTTTGCTGGACATAAGACAAAGGTTGGACATTTGAGAATCTTTGGTAAATATTTTTTGGATACAACGAGTCATCAAAGGCCTATAGAAATTATGTTCCAAGACAGTGACAGGTTGAATTCAATAGGGACGTAACCTTTGATGAGAATTTTGTCTATTGGAAGTCCAAAGAAGTTCCCATGGACTCTGATGATGATGAAGATCATGAAGTTCCCAAGGAAGAGAGTTCAGGTACTTCTAATTCTACAAATGGCATCCTGCAGATCATCAAGAAGAGACATAAGGGCCTAGTGAACCAATGGATCTAGTTGTTGTTCCAGAAATAAGGAAGAGGCCATCCTAGCTTAGATCTACCTTGCAGGAAGCAGAAGGACATGCACCTCCCATGGCACCTTTAGGGAAAGCAAAAGACCAAAAATTTATTATGGATATGCAACATTCATGACTAATCTCATTGATTCTAAACCTTGCAACTATGAGGAGGCAGCTACGTAGCAAGTTTGGAAAGATGCTATAATGGAAGAATACCAATCTATTATGAAGAATGATGTATGGGAGATCGTGTCAAGACCTGAAGAGAAGTTAGTGGTGACCTCCAAATCGATATACAATATTAAACATGCAGTTGATAGTAGTATTGATAAGTACAAGGCGAGATTTGTGGCTAGAGGATTCTCCCAGAAAGAGGGAGAGGATTATGATGAGACATTTGGCCCAATTTCCAGGTACACTACCATTAGATCTATTATTTCTATTACTTCTTCTATGGGTTGGAATTTACATAAGATGGATGTAAAGTATGCTTTCCTCAATTGTGTGATTGAGGAAGAAGCGTACATAGAACAACCTCAAGGTTTTGAGGTTCATGGGAAGGAGTCTCACACTTGTAGATTGAAGAAAGCATTAATGTATGGATTTAAGCAGACACCTAGAACCTAGTTTTCTCAAATTGATGGTAGCCTGGCAAGACTTGGTCTCTCCAAAAGTGATGTTGATCCAAACCTATATATCAAGGTTAATTAAAATGAATTTGTGATTTTATTGTTATATGTTGATGACTTATTTTTGGCAGATGTAGATCATTTCATTATTCAGTGTAAGAAGGATTTGGCCTTTCCTGGCTTGATGCATTACTATTTGGGACTAGAAGTATGGCAGAAGCCTAGTGAAATATTCCTTGGTCAAGGAAAGTATATTATCAAGATTCTTCAGAAGTTTGGAATGATGGACTATAAATATATGTCAACTCCCACAATGACTAATCTAAGTTGATTGGCTCCTTGATGTATTTGGTTAATACCAAGTCATACATTTTCTTTGTAGTGAGGCCTTTGGAGATTCACCATGCATCAAATATATTAACTAGGATGACGGTGAACCAAGACTAGTTTGTATACCACGTGTTAGAGGGATTGGAATTATGGTGACTAGTGGATGCTAATGATGTACCATGTGTTAGCAGTACCAACCAGGATTATGGTGATGATGCACCATAGGTCAGAGGTACCGACCAGAATTATGGTTCTTAGTGATGTTGTAGATTTTACCATGAGTCAAATTTATTGACCAAGACAATGGTAGTTGGATGATGTTGATGATGATGATGAATTGTTACAACCTTTTTCTTAAAGAAATTTGTCAACAAGAGAAAATCTAATAGTCATTATGAATCGCTCCGTAGCTAAGAGGGAGTGTTGAATTTTGTAACTATGGTCGGTCTTATAATTAATAGTTTTATCCCTTGAATTATGTAAGGCATGTTCTTTGTGTCGAATTCAAAAGATAAAAATTGAAATTTTGAATTTTGGATTTTTGGCTCTAAAGTTATCAAGTCGACCCTCCCTCAAGTCAAGTTGGCCCTAGTTGAAGAGACACCCATTCAGGCTAGCTAGAACACTATATATAAGGAACTTGACATCCTCCTTCCAACACAATTCGATCGCACATAGCATAGTATCTTATGGGCATCCAAGCGAAGGAGAAGAAGGATGTAGATATCTCAAGCATATTTTCTATCTCTCTTTAACTTTGCACATGTGATTCTCTCTCTCTCTCTCGACAACTTTGCATATGTCGTAGTTTCTGGGTAGCAGGGTTAAAATTTTAGGGAGCATATTTTGGGCAACAGGGCCAAGTTTTTGGGAAGATTCTAGGAAGTCGAATTTCAGCCTAGGCAGATTAGGCAAGGCCAAGTTTGTTGGGCTTGAGAAAAGGCTTGTTTAACTAGGTTGAACCAATGTATTGTTGGTCAGTTTGACCATCATATTTGACTAGCAAAATTAGGTGTATCTCTTGTTGAATTGAAGAATTTCTCTAAGGAAAATATTTTTGGGTTCCCCCTAAGTGGGATTTCCCAGGGTAAATCTTGTGTTATCCCTGTGCATTGTGATCTTTATTGTCCTTGTGTATTTTCTGGATGAATTTCTGAAGTGTAATTGCTTGATGATAAACTGGAAGTGCTAAAAGAATATCTACATCATTATAAGTAATTATCAGTTTTCAGAAATTAGTGTGTGTATCTATTGCACTTGAATCAACGGAGTGCACCATCTTGGAGGAGTATTGAGCCCATGGAAATCATGTTTGGTGGGTGCTTCACTTTGGGTATGTGACAAACCTTAGTTTGACACATGTACATCCTTGTACTATAGAGAAATCCATGTGGAGTTGCCTTGTTGGTTGCATGTATGGACTTGTGATCTTATTGTATGTTAGCCTCCCTTTATATATATATATATATATATATATATAGAGAGAGAGAGAGAGAGAGAGAGAGAGAGAGAGTCCTTTTATTCATTGCTATCATTCTGCTCTATTTTTTATACTATCTTGGAGAAGACTTGCGGGGAGCAAGATGAGAGGGTTCATGAGAAACCCCTAAGAGCATGATGTTGGGTTTCATGAGGAAACTCTATGAGAATACAAGGAGAGAGATGGAGAGACATCTTGGATGTTCATGGAGAGATTACTCTTGTGTGATGCTAGGGTTTTTGCTATGCATGTACACCCTAAATAAAAGCATGACACTAAAGATAGTGTCGATTGCTATGGCTCTTGTTGTAGCACTAAGGTTTCTAATGTAGTAGAGGAAATAAAGAGTAACTCTAATGCCCTACATGATGTGGGAGCCTTATTCTTCTGGGATGTGCGCCTAAAGGGTCCATGAAGATACTAGCTTGATGACTCTTGAGCTTGGTGCAATGCCTTACTTGGAAGAAATTGGTTGTTGTATCCTTGATGTTCCATGGAGGTTTTGGTGCTTGTGTTGATGCAAGAGTTGAAGATTGAAAGTTTGAGGACTCAAACCCTTAATAGAGTCTCTAATTTTTCTAAGTTCTCTAAGTTCAGTGTGTGTCTCCTCCATGTGCTATAAATATCACTCTAATAAGGATGGGAATTTTATTACAAATAGAGGTAAATTGATCTTGTAATTAGGAGATCGTCCTATTGGGATTCAATAGATTGAAAAAACAATGGATGAGAAGAAAATAGTAGGGCGGACATGTGGATTTGGAGGCTAGTTTTAGATTTGTCTTTCCATGTAAGTGTGTGATGCAACATGTCTAAGATTTTTGAATCCTAAGACAAAATTACTAACGTATGTGCCAAGGAGGGCTTGTAGGCGTTGATGCTAGAATGTCAATGATCATTGGAGTGGCCAAAATTTTCAAGAATATAAAGTTATTTTTGAATTGATATTCCAAAAAGAAAGAGTTGTGTTTTTTTCCTCAATTTAGTTTTTTTAATGTAAATTAATTAAAAATAAAAGGTTAAAAAATAATTAAAAGAATTATGTAATACCATTTTTAAATTTAAAATGGACTTTATATTTTTTCTATTTTCAAAGGTACTTATAATTAATCGTGCTATGAAGTATTATATAAATTGTGAGATTCAAGGTTCAAATCCCTTCGTGAGTGTTTACCAAAAAAGAAAAATGAAGAGTTCTTGTTTTAATTAATTTTCCAAAACATAAAAAAAAAAAATATGTTTTTTTCCTCAATGTTTTTTTTTTTTTAATTGTAAATTAATTTTTAAAAAATGATAAATTAATAGTTAAAAAATTTATGTATTACCAAATTTGAATTTAAAATTGAGTTCATATTTTTAAATTTTCAAATGTACTAGTCATAATGTCAATTAATTAGTAATTTTAACCCAAAAAAAAAAATTTGGAGAAACTTGACAAATGCTTAAAAAACACAAATATCTGAAAAAGAATGAAAAAAAGGTAAACAAAATTTGGGCACTAATTTTTAAGATTTTTTTAAAATCATGATAATTGGTCTTTATGAAAGATGTCAAAATTTTAACTCTAGAAAAAATATTTTAACTCTAGAAATTTTTTTTTGTAATCATGATATTCGGTTTTTATTGTCGTGGTTGAAAAAATGTTGAAATTTTAACCCTGCAATGTAAAGAAGGGTGATGTTGCATCATCATTTTTCAAAACAAACATAAAATTTAGTACTAAATACAACCCAAATTAACAAGAAATTGGTAAAATTCTTGTTGAGTTGGTAAGTTTGTTATTAATGTATTTAATTTGTTAAAGTTGGGTGGAATTTTTCCTACCTAAGTTTAACATTACTAAATAAGATTTATTCTGAATACATTGTTGTATGGTTTTATCAAAAATTAACTAAAACAAGTAGCCTATCTTAGGAGTTTTAACCTATAGGAATTTGGTGTATAGTTTAAATTTGGGAGAGACATTTTTATGTTACAATGATCCATGATTCTATGTGCTAAATTTCTATTTTCTATTTATCTTTTCATTTAATATGAGATTTAAATTATCATCTTTGATGTTCTCTTGTTATATGAAAATGGGTCTAATGGTTAAGAACATGTGTTTCCTTATCAAAGGTCATAGTTTTAAATATATAAATGGGTAGAATATGTACAATTTCATAGAATTTAGTAAATATTTATTATTATTATTGTAATTTAAATTATTATTATTATTGATAATATATCTTGAGCTTTACCTAAATTATTTCAACAAATTACTGATTAATAATAATAATATAACATTTACTTAAACCATTTATACCAAACATAATTTTTTTAAGAAACAATTTTTTTAAGAAACATGTTAACTCAAATTGAGATATACTTAAAAATTTCCAAACCATTGTAAATTGTAATGTAATTAGTTTTAAGCATGTTTCTCACACTCTTTTGTGGTATGTGTGTCTACACAAAGAAAATTAGTCCGAGTCATGAGAGAAGGAATAAAATGTTGCCAAATGAACTTCCATTTAATAAACCATTACACTAGGTTTAAGGCCTTAGTATGATAATTTCATTTGTTGGTATCTTATTATATATATACATCGATTATAAACACTGTGATGACCTTTGCTTCTCAATAACTATTTGTACAAAAATATTAAAAACCATAATTGGTTGTAATTGTCCATTTTCATCCTAGTTTTAAAGCCTTAGTATGATCCTTTCATTTAATGGTTTCTTATTAGTCCATGGGACTATCAGTAATCGAAATTACTCCCTGACATTAATCTATCCACATGGCCATTTGCATGTAATGGACATCTGCTACTTGTGAACGGTTCGAAAAGCTACATTTTCCAGGCAGGCAGTTTCAACCATGGTCTTCTTTTGCGCCCTACAATAGCTTCTACTACTCTGCAGTGTCTACAGGGTTCACATTTCCTTTAAGTTATCCTTTCACCCTTCCCATTTTCTTCCTTAGTTTCTCAACGGGCCTAATTGTCCACCCACAGTTTTCTACAACCTTGGTACGATTGGGCTTCACTGCCAAGGCCTCTAGTAAGTAGCTCATACAACAAAAGACACCAGGGTTATTCACCTGCTTTTGTGCTCTGCATGTACTACTCGTGAACAGTTCCTTTGTGCCCTGCAATAGCTTGCTTCTTCTCCCTCCAATAGCTTGCATCAGTATTGCTTACCTACAATTTATGTTTTGAGTAGTTTGTGTCCTTCTCCTTGTTCCTCTGCACTCTGCAATAGCTTCAAAGCAGGCGTTTTAATTCTCCTTTAGGGATACCATAGCTAAATGAATGGGAAAGATGTGCCCTGTATCTGTAAGTAAATTGGTACCAGTTAGTTACTAATAGTAGATACATATGTTGTTGCAAACACTCCATTTATTTAAATATTCCAAATATTGTATCAGGCTAGTTCCATACATGTGTTCTAGTTAGAGACCTCATATTCCTTCTAAACGTTGCAGAACTCGTCCATTCTTGACAAGAGGGTTCTCGAATAAGAGTCTTTATAGATAAAGGCTACCATTCAGGCCTTCACCCCCTAAAGATGTACTTTAAGACAAAGAATTTAAACGTTTCTTCGTCTCCCTTATGGTCGAGCCATTCTTCCTCTACTTTCCTTCTTTCTTGAAGATCGGTCGGAATCGAACCGGTCTGGCTGAAGCTCCTTTGCGTCCCGATCCTCGACCATGCCATTACTGTATGCTAAAACAAATGTAAAGTCATGGAAATTATGATTTGCAAGCACATATGCAGGTATGCAAGATGGAAATTATAATTTATAAGCATGTATGCACGATGAAGCAGAAGATTTAAGCCATACGACTACCTAAAGGAGAAAATAAAAGCACAACTTACTTGCATCTTGGAAGTTTTCTCGTCCTTCTCGTCCCGGCTGTATCCTGAAAGTTGGTCCTCGTTCCTGGGCCTCAGTCAAGTGATATCGAGCAAGGTCCACCCGCTCTTAGCCATTATTTTCAATTTTGAGTAGCTGAGTCCACACCTCCAAAGTACCTAGCAACAATATTTTTTGGGAACAACAAGATTCTTTTCTACACCCATCTAAGGGACGAGCACCACGCAGGTGCAGGCGGGCAATGGTAGACATGATTGGCCTTCATTTCTATTTTGTGTCTCACCTTCGATCGTCTTGAATAGGAAAAAATGGCAGGCTACGGTCTATCAGCTTTAACAGGAAAAATGGCAGCAGACATGCATCTCGATCTCATAACTCTGGACAAGTGGTTGGAGCATGGGCCCCATGCGGTGTAGTTGTGCAATTCTAAGCCAATAAGTGTTGTAAGCCAATTCTATTATTTGAAATATGTCCTTTATCCTTTTACCACGTACTATATGGTTAGCTTGCCAAATCTCTAGACATTCTAGATAATATCAAATAGGCGTCCTTCTAATTGGAGCTTAAACATTACCCCTGGAATAGTTGGCCACAGTCCTATAATCAAATTCTAGATTAGAGGTACTGCAACAAATTATGTTTGGGCCACCATTATATAATCAAATCAATTTCTAGGTTTGAGGTACTACATCAAATTATGTGGCCACTGTCTTGTAATCAAATTCTAGGTCTCTGAGTACTGCAACAAATTATGTTGATTTTTATGTACTGAGTCCATCTTAAAACATGTCCACAACACCATGTAGTTAAAATAAGCTAATGACACTAAAAGGAAACTAAACCTGAATTCATAGTTGACAAAAAGAAATAAAGAACAAGGGGATTTATTTCTTGGATTTAGATGAAGTAGCTTCTCACTTCAACATTCATGTTCCTTAGCACACATTGAAGTATCCAACTCAAGTCCTCATTTCAGTTGCTTCTGTATGACTTCCTTTGATTGCTATTAAAGAAGATAACTAATTTCTTCCTTTGATTGCTATTAAAGAAGATAACTAATTTCTTATTGCCACTTGGAAATCATTTGCAAAAATTGCAGGGCAGATTTCAAGAAACTAGTTAGATCGTTATTAAAGAAGATAGCTAATTTCTTATTGCTACTTGGTTACTTGGTTATTAAAGAAGATAGCTAATTTCTTATTGCTACTTGGAAATCATTTACAAAAATTGCATGGCAGATTTCAAGAAACTAGTTATTAGGAAAAGATTACATACATTATGTAATCTCCTTACTGGTTTATGTAATTCCTTCTTTGCGCACACATGTCACTTCACCTAGATAATACTAGATAATACTCAAACCACGTGTCACTTGAATTATCCATCAAACTTAAACAGTACAAATGGTAATTAGATTTAATCACCTTTGTGTTCATGGCATCTCAAGGAGAAAGCCCACGAAATTACCAATCTGGTTAAATTCGCTTTACGTTAATATTTTTATTTGAATAAAAATACTATGAGTAAACGTAATTCCTCGTTCATATATATATATATATATAACATTTCGAAAACATTTGAAAAAAAAAAACAATGAATCAACAAAGAATTTTGATTTAGTTTTATGGTTTCTAAGTTCTTATTTCTGATTTGTATATATATTAAAAAGCAAATGCAAAAGTATCTTACCTTGTTTCTCTAATATAATCCTCAACAAAGAATTTTGATATTAGTTGTATGGTTTCTAAGCTCTTATTTCTAATTTGTATATATATTAAAAAGCACATGCAAAAGTATCTTACCTTGTTTCTCTAATATAATCCTCAACAAAGAATTTTGATATTAGTTTTATGGTTTCTAATTTTTTGATATTAGTTTTATGGTTTCTAATTTCTTATTTCTGATTAGTATATATATATATATTAAAAAGAACATGCAAAAGTATCTTACCTGGTTTCTCTAATATAATATATATTTTTGGAAAACATATTTATGATAATTTATTCTTACAATTCAATGATGGAAGAGTATTATGTGAATTGGTTACATGGCTTGTTCAAGCTGGAACAAATTGAAGTTTGTTAAATAAAGTTTTTTATTTATATTTATTTACTTTTAGTTTAAGGGTTAAGGTGAGTTTCATAATGTAATTTTATAAAAGTAAATTGTGTAAGATTTATACAGAAATTCAATAGTAGTTAGAGTGAATATTTTTCATTATCTAAAACAAAAATATTATAATTGAGTTTAGAGAGGCATTGTAATTTCTTGTTATGTCATATTAAACATTTTGATTTTGTCAAATTATATAGAAATTTTATTAAATTAAAAAAATTATAATAATTTAAAAAAAATTGAGGTAAATTATATAGAAATTAAATTAAATTAAAAGATGAAATTAATAATTAAAATAAAATTAAGGTAAATTAGTCAATTTACCATTGGCTGTTTTTTGGTTGCATCACAACTCATGAATTTCCCATGGTATTCTTAACCAATGGCCTTTCCCATGTATTCTTGTCTAATGTAACCTAATTAAAGCCATAAAATTCCATTGGATTTACAATAGCTATAATGTCATGTAATGTAAAGTTTTGACAACTCATGCCCTCAGGTAGCTATCTAGTTTTGGGAATTTGATTTATTTAATAAAAAAAAATTGATTGAAAATGAAATATAGAGATAATATAATGTTGTCAATTGAAATATATATATATATATATATATATATATATATATATATATATATATATATATATATATATATATATATATATATATATGTATGTAAACTTTTCATTATGGAAGGGCTACATGAAAATATGTCTTTCTAATTAAAATTAAGACCAACTCTTATGCCCTTCTAGTTGAAATTAAGACCAACTCTTATGCCCTTTTAATTGAAATTAAGACTAACTCTTCTAATTTGATCTCTAGGCGAGAGTACTCTTTTGGGTGAGATGCTTTTGGGTGAGACTCGACCCTACATGTTGTATCTTCATAATGCATTACCATGATGGACATTCAAGGCTTCATTTCAAGCCATAAACAACATGATATTTATCTTTGTAATGTGTGAGTGAAAAATTGATACTACCTATTGGTTGTGTTAGCACTATAAATGTTAATAGTCTAACCGCCATTGTATCATTGTTTTCGAAATTTTCTTGTTCCCTAGCCTATGTCAAAGTTCTATTCATCTTCAATAAAAGCTAAAAAGAGTCTCAAAACCAAAAAGATTTCTTTTTAAGTTTTATAGGTGGTATTGTGTCTTAGGTTCATAAAGGAAGTTAAAACTATTGCTTTAACTTAGGTTAGTGTCATAAGTTATTGGTCATTTTAGTAATAAAATAATAACTGCTATTTCTGGGTTAATAGCTACCCTTTTGAAGGTTACATTGGTGACACAGAGAAAAGGGCAGCTATTTCTCCGAATTTTGGTTACATTAGTGACACAAAGATAAAAGGCAGCTATTTCTTCAGGAGCCTGTTTTCATTGGTCACATAGAGATAAAAGGCAGTTATTTCTCCAAAACTGCATAAGGAGTTGTAAAGAGCATTTATCAGAAGAAAGATCATTCCCCTTTGAAATTAATTGAAGCTCTTCTATGTTATGATATGTTATTCTTTTTAAAAAGGGTAATTCTTTTCGACTTAGAAGAAATATTATAGGGGAATGATTATATCATTGATGAAGTTAACCTATAGCTGCCTTATTAAGGCTGAAGCGGAAATAAAGGTACAAGGTATCAATTTATTAAATGATGAAGGGGAGTGTTATGTGTTATGGGGTGATTTGGCGCTCATATTTGAATCATTTCAAATCGTACCATTAAACCATATTGTGATTCAAGGCGCAGATTCCAGAGAGTTAGGTTCACTGTTCTCTTGACCGAGTTTCTCTGTGAAGGTTACAACTAACGGAGTTCCATCCTCCAGCAACCATTTTATCATCCCAAAGCAAAAAATCAGAGTTGTGTAGGGTTTTACCTCCAGGTTAAACAATTGTGCGTAAAGAAAGATCTTAGGTGTTGAGAAGAATGGGAAAAGGTGGAAACGTTAACCGGTCTGAGCTAGCAAATACCAAGTTTGTTGATGCTAGAGCAAAGCCCCAATTTAAGACAACAGTGTGGTATAAGTTTCTACAGAATTTCTCAGGGGAAAATGTAACTCTTTCATAGGCCTTTGTCGAGAGTTTTGATGGGGAGAAATTCAAGCTTGGGAGCAAGACTTTCAAAATCACCGAAACCATTATATTTAGCGCTACTCAGACTTCAGCCACTGGAGAACGTTGGTTCTAGAAGAAATGTTGCAAGCAGAAGTAAGCTCCTTCCTCAAACCTAAGCATGTGAATATTAAATGGACTCCAACTGTGCATATTTCCTATTTTAGGCCAGAATGGAAACATGTAATAACCACTGTGCAACGTTATATCACTTGCGAAGGTAGATTCTCCTATGTTCATCAATACCAAATGAGATTTCTCTCTCACATCTCAGGTGCCAAACCTTTGAATTTGCCTTTCTTTCTATATAGATCCTTGCTAAAAATGTCTTTGAAGTTGCAGAAAATCCCTAACTATTACATGCATAACCTCTATCATAAGGGTTTAATCAAGATGTTGATTTTCTATCACCTTAAGAAGAAAAGGACTACCTGGGGAAAATTCCTAACATAGGAGGGATTTGGTAGTATCAACTCTAGGAGGAGGGTAGGGAGACCTAAGAAACATAATGCCCAAGAACAAACTGGCACAACACTTGTGCCAAATAGTTCACAGCCAGCTCAGTCCACCCCATCAACTAGTAGGCACACTAGAAGTTCAGCTAAGAGAGCCAGAACTAAACCCGCCACTCCCATACCAATGGTACAACCAACATAAAAGGTTTATGTAAGGAAATCTCCAAAGGAACCCAAAAATTTAGCATCATTCATCAAAGAACATTCCATGAGATTCAAGTAGGGAAGAAAGGGTTTATATAAGGAAATCTCCAAAGGAACTCCAAAATTTAGGATCATTCATCAAAGAACATTCCATGAGATTCAAGCAGGGGAAAAATCAGCCTAGCAAATAAGTTAAGTCTACAGGTGAGGAAAACAGAGCTTCTTCCTCAAGATATAAAGGCATAAGAAAGTTGATCCTAGGAGAAGAAACTTCAGAGGAAGTCAACCCTGAAGTACCAGTTCAACACTATATTCCAGCAGTTGCAGAAGAGCAAGAAGAAAACAGGGACACCCCTTCAGTAGAGGAACCAACACTAGCCCAATTGTTTTCTTCTCTCAAGACATCCAAGATGTCTATAAGGAGAAAGAAAAAGAATGTCATTCACTCCTATTCATCTTTTGAAGAAGACAACACTGATGAAGATTTCTCAGAGACAGAGAATGAAGAAGGTCATTCTAGTAGTATGATGCAGAAGAGAAGAACGGTTTCCTATATTCCCAACCCATACCTCAAAAGGCCTCACACTAGGCCTAAAAACAAGCTTAGACTGAATAGCAAACTCATTTCTAATCCTAGATTGGGATATGAAATCATTAATGTTGATGAATTCCCAGGAAAGGAAGCCAAGAAGACCAGAGCTCAAAAACAGAAGCATATAGGAAAAAGAAGAACTAAAAGGTTCACAAAGGCAGAGTCTTTCAAAATCATTGCTTCAATAATTGATTTTATTTAATCCCTTCAGGCAATTCAAAGAAGGAGAGGTACACACATTTTTGGCTTAATCAACAAACACAGCTATTTGCAAAATTTCTGGTAATAGCTACCTGATTCTAAAAAGGGCAGCTATTATTTCTTGATTTTTTGTATGAAAGAAGTGGAGGCAGTTTTTGTTCAAGTCTCGAAGGGTGCTACTGAGGAGTAATTACATGCATACATTATCAACAGAAGAACCTTCTTCTAGGTTTCAATTGATCAAGTTCCCTTCGAAATTTTAGAAATTTTTTTGCACTTTTTAGGGAAACAGCCAGATGTCATCTTCAGCTGTTAGTAGCACTTTTTGAGGAAGTGGTTGTACCAGAAAAGAGGAGCAGTCTGCCAGCATCTTGCCACATCATTCAAACCACTTCTAATTATATGCCATCATGCTGTTTATTTTTATTATGTTGCACTACTTTGTATTAAGGTTAAGGATAAGACTCACCTTATGTATAGGAATGTAATAACTTCTCTAGAACAGATTCACACTTTTTGTGGAAATATCAACATAATATCTCTTGTATATATACGATGAATCTCTTCAATTGCAGTTTGTAATTTCAAATGTTGTTGTATGTTTCTGTGATCCTCTTGATGTATTTATGTATCTTATCAACTTTTATCAGTCTTACTCAATGAGCTTTCTTGATGAGATACGTATAATGACTATTTAAAGAGCATTCCTTATGACAGTGAATTTTCATGATATTCAATAAGAATGTTGTAAGCCTTGATATAGCCTTCTCTTGTTGATATATTGTCAAACTATTTCTTGTGTTAATTTTCATCAAAGAAATGGATTTTTGCCTTGTAGACCCATTGTCCCTTCCACTATTCCACACTTTCTTCCTTCCATAGGCTACAGACTTATCTTTTTCTACCATATCAGGTCTCAATACCCTCATTAGTGTGACAGTGATTTGACTGAGATCCCTTGTCAGTGATTGAGAGCTTAAACCACCTACCAATTATATAATCCAAATCATTAAATTTCCCTAGAGCTTAGGATGTGACTGGTCAAGCACTTGAAGCAGTCCAAGTGCTGATTTCAGCGCTAACATCTTTTGGTACGTCTGCCAGGAGACGAAGGCCTTGAAACAAAGTATTCTCCTGAGTCTCTTGTTTTAAATTTTTGATGATCAATTCTTGATGGTGAATAGGAATTGGTGACTTGAAGAAGACTGCAAATTGGTTCACCTGGCAACTCCACAAAGAGGAAGATGGGTTTCAAGAACTCCTTCTACAAGGAGAAATCAGAGATCACCTACTATGACTCGAGTTGTTGACCTAGAGAAGATCATTAAAGATGCAAAAGGAAAACAGAGATCAGCTGAAGCCACATCTCAGTTAGTGAAGAAGGTACATAAAAAGTACATTCCAAATCAAAAGGTACCCTCATCTACTTTAGAATCAAAAGAAGTTTTAGTTTCAAAAGATTCTTCTAAAAAACCTCAAGTTGAAACTACTTCCCTAGAAAATAAAGTAGATGATGTTAATCTAGGCTCAGCTATAAGTTTCTCTCACTCATCGTTTAGTAAATTAGAGATAATTACTATTCCAGTTAAAGAAGAAAAAACAGACATTTTAAGTGTTAATAAGGAATCATAAGACTTTGTGCTGATAGAATGGGAGTTAGAACAAGTATTGGCAACTGCACCTTTTCTAGATAGGGATGTTTTAACTAAAGAAGATTTTAAAACCATTACAAATTTTCTTCAAACTCGTCATGAATATCAGTCATTTTATACCCCTCAACAAGAGTATTTTCCTTTGTCTCGAAATCCAGTTGTTGGTTCATCCTCTTCTCATCCACTAGAAGGGAATTTTCCTGAAGGCATGACTTTCAGGTTATCTAACTTTTTAGCTCAACAAAACAAAGTTGAGGTTACTTCATCCCCTCAAGAGATAACATTTGAATCTAATTCTTCTATATAAGGTAAAACAAAGACCTCCTCTATTCATATCTTTTAAAATCCACTATTTTCAATCCCAAAACATGAAGAACCAACCCTAGAACTCCAATTTTCTGTTGTCCCAAATCATATTCAAATTCCCCAGATTGTAATTCCTAGTTCCCAAACAACTACATCAACCAGTCATCCATCAATTGTACATCAACAAGCCATGGCTCAGCCTTCCCTTACAAGGATGTAGCAAATATTGGCTCCAAGATATGCGCCACTTGCTCTTCCTCATACTTTACATCCTCTTCCTCAAGGGGATTATCTAAAATATCTTCCAAAATGCACAGGGGAGGGAGAAGGAGTTTCTGCTGAGGAACATTTGGTTGCTTTCTATAGTTATGCTGATAACCAAAACATTGAACATGAAGATGTCTGGTCAAGACTCTTTTTTCAGAGCTTGGATGGAGAAGCTCATAAATGGCTTAGAAGTCTGCCACCAAACTCAATAATAGGAATAGATGAATTGGAGGATGTATTTGTGAAACAATGGGGTGTTAGAAAAGACTGTGTACTACCTTATAGAGTTTGGAACTCTAAAAAAGAATACTGATGAGTCATTGGATGATTTTACAAAAAGTTCTAATAAAATTTATCAAAAAATTCCTGAAGAAATTAAGCCTCCTGGAACCACAACTATGATAACTTTTGTCAATGCTTACTGAGAAAGCACAAACATTGATGGATATGTAAGAGGCTGCAATGGAGTGCAATCTAATCTTATGGCTTCAAATAAATTGAAAATGGAAGAGGAGAAAGCAGCAAAGGACAAAAAGAAAAAGAAAGAAGAAAAACCTTCTTCCTCCAAAACTCTCACAGCAGAGGAAAAAATTGATCAAATGTCCAATTTGATTAAATAACTTGCCTCTAAGATGACAAAACTGGAGTTAGAGAACAAACCAACTGCTAGAACCAATCAAAATGAAGCCAATAAAAATCAGGCTCCCTTCAGAAGACCTTTTCAACCTCAACAAATATTACAGTGCCCAAGGAGGAATGTTGATGAACAAAATGTTCAGCCTCCATTAAATAATTTTGCTGAAGAAGAGCAGCAAGAACATGAGGAAGAGAATGAAGACATAAACCTTGTAGGAGAAACATCACAATTAACTTGTTTGACTTTGAAAGAATATGAAGACCAGTCAAGGATATCTCTATTTTCAGATGATGAGAAATTATGCTCAAATTCATGCACAAAATGATAAAAAACAACAAGAAATTCAAAACAGAAATTATCCTCTGAGGTCCAAAGGTCATGTTCAACAACCTCAACAAAAATCATATTCTGATAAACAAGCTGCTAAACAAAAGGTGAAAGTTAGTGATGTCCCTCCACCTCAAAATTTTGCCCCAATCATCAAAATTTCTGCAAAAAATAAAGAATTAGGTCCTCTTTATTTTAGTTTTAAATCATAACTAAATAAAATCAAGATCCCTATCCCACTTCTTGAATTGTTGAAAAATCCAGCATACAAAGAGTCATTCAAAAGCTTGTTACAACCACCTCTCGCTCCTTATTCAGTCAACCTTGATGATGAACATCCTACTATTTACTTAGGCTGCCATGTCCAAGACCAAAATGATGATAATTCACCACCTTTCTATCTTTCACTCGATATACATGACAAACTGTTGCATAATTGTTTATTAGATTCTAGGGCTTCTCACAATCTAATGCCTAAGAAATTGATGGATGAATTAGGATTAGTAATCACTAAGAAATACCATGACCTATACACTTTTGATTCCAAAAATGTCAAGTGTTTAGGAGTGATTAAAGAATTGGTTGTTTCTCTTACCCAACTTCCTATGAAAACTTTGGTGATGGACATAGTAGCTGCAGATATACCTTCTAGATTTGGAATGTTGCTTTCCAAATCTTGGTCTAAAAAATTGGGAGGCGCCCTTCAGATGGATATGTCATATGCCATAATCCCAATGTTTGGAGGAGAATTCAGGAGGTTTTATAGGGAAACCCAAATGGTCTATATCATAAGTGATCAGCATAATCCCTCAAACCATCCTATATATGCAGAAGAGAAGGAATTTGGGTCATCCATATTACACCTTGCTGCTGGTGATAAAAATTTCTAGCCTAAAATCAATGAAAAAAAACATTTGAAAGATACAAATGAGCAGCATTTAGAAGGAGGACAAATCTGGAAATTATACTTTGATGGAGCCTCATCAAAAGAAGGATCAGGAGCTGGTGTAGTTCTCATTTCTCCCACTAAGAAAAGGGTAACTATATCATATAAACAGTAGTTTGCTGCCACTAATAACACTGTTGAATATGAAGCGCTTATTTTGGGTATGAAGGTAGCAAAAGATTTGGGAGCTGAACGACTAGTTGCTTTTGGTGATTCTGAATTGGTGATAAGGCAGGTGAGAAACAACTATCAAATGAAAATTTCCAAATTGAAGAATTATAGGAATGAAGTGTGGGACTTGATTGAGCATTATTTTTCAACATTTAATGTAAATTTTTTCACTAGAGAGGAAAATCGAATGGTTGATTCACTAGCTATTGTTGCTAGTAATTTTAAAGTTCCTCTTTAAGTCCAGGCAACATATGATGTTCAAATAAAAAACAGAACTTATATTCTTGATAATATCAAATACTGGCAAGTGTTTGAAGATGACAAAGAAATTCAGAAATTTTTGGAGTGTGTTGAAGATTTTGCAGATATTCAAATTGATGGTGAGAAGGACATTGTTGAAAATAAAAACAACAAGTCTTTTAAAAAGACCATGGTTGGGAAAGAAATTATTGATCCGAAAACTAACTACATTCCTAAAGGCCTAGTTCCTTTAGAAAGATTGTTTGACAATAATGATGTATTTTTAAAGCCTGAAAATAAAGCAGATGGAGAGAGTACAATTGACTGCAATATTGGTACAGAAGATCAACCTAAATTAGTTAAAGTTTCTAAATTTCTTTCTCTAGAAACTAGAACTAAATATGTCAAGTTGCTGAAACAATATGTAGACATTTTTGCATGGTCCTACAGTGATTTGAAGACCAATGATAGAGGTATAATGGAGCATAAAATTCCTCTGAAAGCAGAAGCTAAGCCTGTAGCACAGAAGATAAGGCATATCAATCCCATGCTGCTCCCTATTATTGAAAAAGAGATCAGAAAATTATGGGAAGAAAAAATAATTATGCCTTTAATATTTTCTAATTGAGTAGTTAATATAGTCCCGGTTCGAAAGAAGAATGGTGAAATCAAAATTTGTGTTGATTTTCGCAATTTGAACTGATGCTCATTGAAGGATAACTATCCATTACCCAAGATGGATTATATTTTGCAGAAATTTGTAGGCTCCAAGACGTTGTCAATGATAGATGGATTTTCAGGGTATAATCAAAGCTCAATTGATAAACAAGACAGAGAGAAGACAACATTTACTACACCCTGGGGAACATTCATGTACAACAAAATGCCATTTGGTCTAATGAACGCAGGCGCAACATTTCAACGGGCAATGGATATTGCCTTTGCAGGAGAAAAAGATATATTTATAGTCATTTACTTGGATGACATTACAGTCTTTTCAAAATCTGATGAAGATCATTTGAAACATTTGAAACAAGTTTTTGACAAATGCAAAAAATTTGGTTTGTCCTTGAACCCAAAGAAGTCATGCTTTGTTGTTCAAGGAGGAAAATTATTGGGATGAATTGTGACAAAAAGTGGTATCTATATTGATCCAGGGAGAGTTGAGGCTATTCAGAAGATTGGTTTGCCAAGGAATAAAAAAGAATTGCAGTCATTTTTGGGGAAAATTAATTTTCTGAGGCGCTTTGTCCCAAATTTTACAGAGCTGATCAAACACATAAATTTCTTGCTAAAGAAAGATGCAGAATTCAAGTGGTGAGATGAAGCAAAAAATTCTTTTTCAGCAAACAATTCTACCTTGACTGAAGCTTCAGTTTTAATCAGCCCTGATTTTGAAAAAGATTTTCTAATTTTTTCATATGCATCAAAAGAGACAATTGCAGTTGTTTTGTTACAAAATAACAAAGAAGGTTTAGAACATCCTATTTCATTTTTCAGTCATGCTTTAAGGGATGTTGAATTAAAGTAAAACTTGACTGAAAAACAAGCATATGCACTAGTTAAGGCTTTATAGTATTTTCGAGTTTCTGTGTTACATTCAAAAATTGTTTCTTTTGTACCAAATATTACTGTCAAAGATGTATTGTTGCAGCTGGACACAGATGGCAGGAGGGGAAGATGGTTAACCAAGATTGTGGAATTTGATATTGAGATCAGACCCACTAAATTGATAAAAGGACAAGGCTTAGCTCGCTTGATGGCTGAATCTAATTGCGAAGCTCTAGATTTGAATATGGAGGTAGATGAGGAAAAAGATGGAGAAGGTATATATGATTATCCTGAAATATTTCATTCAAATTGGTATAAGGATATAGTATAATTTTTGTTAAATTTCAGTTGTCCCCCTGAAATGGAGAAGTAAAAAAGGAGAGATTTTAAATTTAAAGCTGTTAAGTATTGCATTTTGGAAGACCATCTTTACTGGAAAGACCATGTGGGAGTCTTATTAAAATGTGTAGATGAAGCTAAGTCATAGAATATTATGTCAGAGATACATACAGGGGTGTGTGGCGGACATTTGTATTGGAAATCCATTGCAAAAAAAATCTTAAGAGTTGGCTATTATTGGCCAACTCTTTTCTTTGATGTTTTTTCCAAAGTCAAGACTTGTGTTGAATGTCAAAAGTTTGTTGGTAAGCAGAAGCTACTTCCATTACCTCTTATTCCTATTTCATCAGATGTTCCTTTCCAACAGTGGGGTTTAGACTTCATCGGTGAAATTCATGCGCCTTCATCAGGACAACATAGATGAATTCTTACAGCGACAAATTATTTTACTAAGTGGATTGAAGTTGTTCCAACCAGGAATGCTACTAACACGGTAATAATAAAATTTATGTTGGAAAATATTATGTCTATATTTGGTTGTCCTCAGAAATTAGTGACTAATAATGGGTTAGTTGAGTCATCCAATAAAAGCTTGGTGAGAATCATTAAGAAGATGTTGCCTGAAAATAAGAGAAATTGGGACACTCATCTAGTTCATGCTCTTTGGGCAGACAGGGTAAGTAGCAAAAGATCAATTGGAATGTCTCCCTTTCAACTTGTCTATGGTACTGATGTTGTAATGCCATTGCAATTAGCTCTTCTTGTTATGAATTTTCTGCAAGATAAAATTGATGATGAAAATTCAATTCAACAGAGAATGATGCAACTGATAGAAACTCATCAAATTAGAGAATCACTGATGGACAAAGTACAGAAATATCAGAGCATTGTCAGATCTGTTTTTGACAAAAGAGAAAATCAACAATTATTTCAGGAAAATTATTTGGTGCTACGCTGGGATGTTAAGATGGAAGACCATGGAAATCATGGTAAGTTTGATAATTTATGGTTTGGGCCATTCAAAATTGCTCAAGTTTTGGAAAACAATACATTTATACTCAAGCATCTAGATGATGATTAGCTGATTGGAGGTCCAGTTAATTGTCATTTTCTTAAAAAGTTCTATGTTTGATAAATTAGTTAGTCATTCCATTGTAAATATCTGGAGTAATGTTTCAATAAAACTCCATGCCCAATGGTACTTGTGTCTGTAAATATGGTCAGTCTTGAGTCTATTCAATGAAAGGTCAGTTCTAGTCATAAGTTCCTAAATTTTTTGGAGTCCTAAAAGTTTTAAGGCACTAAATCCACAGTCCTTGAAGCCTCACAGGGAGGACTTCATCCCCAATAAGAGCCACTATTATCACTATACATGTTAATATTCTGACTGCCATTGTATCACTGTTTTCGAATTTTTCTTATTCCCTAGCCTATGTCAAAGTTCTAGTCATCTTCAATAAAAGCTAAAAAGGGTCTCAAAACCAAAAAGATTTCTTTAAGTTTTATAGGTGGTATTGTATCTTAGGTTCATAAAGGAAGTTAAAACTACTGTTTTAACTTAGGTTAGTGTCAAAATTTATTGGTCATTTTAGTAATAAAATAATAGCTGCTCTTTATGGGTTAATAGCTACCCTTTTGAAGGTTACATTGGTGACACAGAGAAAAGGGCAGTTATTTCTCCGAATTTTGGTTACATTGATGACACGGAGATAAAAGGAAGGTATTTCTTCAGGAGCCTATTTTCATTGGTCACACAGAGATAAAAGGCAGTTATTTCTCCAAAACTGCATAAGGAGTTGTAAAGATCATTTATCAGAAGAAAGATCATTCTCCTTTGAAATTAATTGAAGATATTTTATGTTATGATATGTTATTCTTCTTAAAAAGGGTAATTATTTTTTACTTAGAAGAAATATTATAGGGGAATGATTATATTATTGATGGAGCTAACCTATAGCTACCTTATTAAGGCTAAAGTGGAAATAAAGGTACAAGGTATCAATTTATTAAATGATGCAAGGGAGTGTTATGTGTTATGGGGTGATTTGGCGCTCGTATTTGAATCATTTCAAATCGTGTCATTAAACCATATCGTGATTAAAGGCACAGATTCTAGAGAGTTAGGTTCACTGTTCTCTAGACCGAGGTTCTCTATGAAGGTTACAGCTAACAGAGTTACATCCTCTAGCAACCAGTTTATCATCCCAAAGAAAAAAATCAGAGCTACGTGTAGGGTTTTACCTCCAGGTTAAATAGTTGTGCGTAAAGAGAGATCTTAGATGTTGAGAATAATGGGAAAAGGTGGAACTGTTAACTAGTCTGAGCCAGCAAATACCAGGTTTGTTAATGTTAGAGCAATGCCTCAATTTAAGACAGCAGGCTGGTATAAGTTTATGTAGAAATTTTCAGGGGAAAATGTAGCTCTTTCACAGGCCTTTGCCGAGAGTTTTGATGGGGAGAAAGTCAAGCTTGGGAGCAAGACTTTCAAAATCACCGAAACCATTATAGCTAGGGTGTAAATTTTCGTAGATATTCTATGCTTGATGCAACTTTACTTTTATCTCCAATATCAAACAACAATCACATAAACAAGAATGTAAAATGTTGATAGAACATACCAATAGATCGACAGAAGACAAGCCAAAAGTACACTTAACTTGATCAACAAAATATATGTGTTGTGGTGCGTTACAATGGTCAACAGGATGCTTCAACCAGCAAAGTCTGTACACGTTCAGACAACCATAATATTTCACACAACCCTCTCGGACAGCTCTATATCAGTCAACCCAAAGTCAACAAAAGTCAACGTTGTCCTAGTCAATGGTCAATGCAAAAACAGTAGCAGCAAAAGTCAATACAGCCAGGTCAAAATCAACGTCTAGCCTCGATTTCTGTGCCAATAAATTCAAACTGCAGAAATCAAAATTTTGGGAGAGATTACGGTCAGTTTGACCATGTGTTGACCAAATTCAACGCTGGTCAAATCTACACTGAAAACTCTAGGTCAAAACATAAAATTCCTTTGTTTCGTTTTCCCACGTGTGAGAGAAGAAGAGCCTCCAAGGTGATCAAACCAATTAGATGATGAGAGAGAAAATGTGTGATGAGTGGTGGATCAAAATGACCTCCAACGTTGACCTATATATATCCATCAGTGAGGGTGTGTGACACATATGTTGGGGCTTGCCTACATTTCAATTCTGGCCAACCTTGCACATAAGTGGAATTAATTCAAAATAAATGTTCTGCTCATTGGATCAAGATGATATTTAGATCGATATTGCACCTCTCCAAAAGAGGAATCCAATAAAAATATTGGCATCTTCATCTGAGCATCACAACATGGATTTTGGACTTATTTGTCCAAAATTAACACTCCCTCTCAACTAGGGAGAACTCCATCCACACGAACATTGTGCATCATCTCGCTGTAACTTGCTTTGCTGGCTTCTTTATTTCAAAACAAAAGGTGAGTCACAAAGACATCACTCTTGGCTGACAAATTTAGCTCAGAGGTTTTAAACCTATATATGACTCAAAGGAGTCATATACCAACCTGAAGTTGGTTTATGTGAACCGAAGTCAATTGGAGGTCAGAAACCTCACTAGAATTGATTCCAGAGAAAGTGGTTGGACACATGCCATCCTAGACATAGAGAGTACGACAATCTATGATGTGTCCACTGGTCTATGCTACTGGTCTCTAGCTTTTCCCACCTCACTGGCCAAATGAGAGGTACTTCCCATGAGTGTGGGACTCAATGGGTAGGATGCATACGGGGCACAAATCATGAGAGGTGAACCAACTCAATATCATAATGGTGGGGTAGAACCACACCAACAAGGTTCAACAAGCCTAGCCCTGTGGTTGCTTATAGCTCCAAGAAGCTATCCCCAAAGCCCCCTGGAGCTCCCAAAGCTCATCATCCAACAGGACCCTCAGCATAGGGTCGTTACACGATACCAAGATTCTCACGAAAGGTTAGGAACTTGACCTTCTCCAATGGATTTGTGAGAATATCTGTGACCTTCTCATCAGTTCCTATATGATCGAGCCTTACGGCGCCTCGCTGTACCATATCCTGGATAAAGTGGTACCTGATATCAATATGCTTGGATCAATCATGGAACACAGGAAACTCGGACAACCGAATCCACTCTGGTTATCACAGAGTATCATGGTGGTATCTAGCACATGCCCGAACATCTCACTGAAGAGCTTTCGCAACAAGCCATACTCGCTGCAATGTATTCGGCCTCAGCGGTGCCCAAAGCCACCAACTTCTGCTTCCTGCTCATCCATGATATCGAAGCAAACCCAAGTGTGAAGCAACATCCATATTTTCTCTTGCGATCCACCACATTTCCAGCCCAATCGAAATTAGTGGAGTGTCACGCTCCCGGAAGTGTATCTCAGCCCATGGTTTATCATGCCTCGAAGATATATCAACAGATTCTTGGCACCAACCTAGTGAATGTGATGAGGATCAACCATGTGTTGACTCAAAGTGTTCACTACAAAACATACGTCTGGATAGGTGTTCACTAAGAACATCAGGGCCCCTACGAGTTGACGATACTCAGTAGGATTTTCTAGCATGGGCCCAACAACACTGCCACTCAACTTCTTAAGGTTGAGCTCCATCGGTGTCGACACAGACTTAGAGTCCACCATTCCAATTCTTTCCAGCAGCTTCACAATATATTTTCCTTGAGAAAGGAAAATATTACCAAGTCTCTAACAGACCTCCAGGCGTAGGAAGTAATGCATCAGTCCTAGGTCCTTCATCTCGAACTCAAAATTGAGCTCCCTCTTACACATATGAATGAGAGGGTCAACACCTGTCAGGAAGAGGTCATCCACATACAGCACCAGAATGAGAGGCTTTTCTCTATCAACCTTGAAGTAAAGGTTCGGATCAGCATTACTATGAGTGAAGCCCAGCTTCATCAGGTAGCTATCTATCTTCTCGTACCAGGCCCGAGGTGCTTGCTTCAACCCATAGAGGGATTTCTTCAACCTGCAAACATGGGTGTCTCGATCCTGGACTTCGAACCCCAGAGGTTGCTCCACATACACCTCTTCCTTTATCGCACCATGAAAAAATGTGGTGTTCACATCCATCTGATGAAGATTACATCATTGCATAGTAGCAAGGGCTATGATAGATCAGATGGTGGTATATCGAGCCACAGGTGCAAATATGTCATCATAGTCTCTGCCTTCCTTTTGAGAGAAGCCACGGGCAATGAATCTTGCCTTGAAATTTTCAGCACTACCATCAGATCCATGCTTGATCTTATAGAGCCATTTCGAGGTGACAACTGCTTTATCGTCCAGTCTCAAAACCACATCCCAGACATCATTCTTCATAATGGACTCATATTCTTCGTGCATAGCATCCTTCCAAACTTGATGCTTTACGGCTTCTTCAAAGGATCCAGTTTCAGATTGTACGATTGTACTCATGGCTGCTAGATACCATTGATATCTATTCGGCTTCTTGCTTTCATGGAATGTCCCCCTTGGGGCCATATGATTCTCAGCATCCTCGAGAGTGCCCCTGAGCCATGAGGGTCTTCTCTTCATTGAAGGAGGTGGATCAATAGGGTCCATCGGTCCTTCAACATCGGACATCGTCTCATCCTTCGGTTCTTCCTGATTTCTAGCTTTTACTTCATGATCTTCCTTAGAGTTCGGAAGATTAATTACTTTCCTGAGGGAAGCATATTCATAAAAGGTAACATCGTGGCATATCTCCACTTCCCTTTGACCAGGCACATAGACTCTATAGGCCTTCGAAGTTTCTCTGTAGCCCAAAAACATTCCCTTCTTCCTAGAATCATCTAGCTTGCTCCTCTTCTCTTTCGGCACATGAAAATAAATGGGACAACAAAAAACTCTAAAATGTGAGACATCAGGTTTCTTACCAGAGAAAACCTCTTCGGGAGTTTTGGAGTCCAGAGTGGAATGCGGGCATCGGTTTTGTATGTGCACAGTAGTGTTCGCAGCTTATCCCCACGGAAACTTCGAAAGACCTTGGTCACATAGCATGGCATGGGTAGCTTCCACAATGGTCCTGTTCTTTCTTTCAGTAACGCCATTTTTCTCATGAGTATATATGGTTGTGGTCTCCCTCTTGATGCCAACTTCTCTATAAAAGTTGTTGAACTCGTTCGTCTCATATTCAGTGCCATTATCGGTCCTCAAAATCTTGATCTTCTTCCCTGTTAGATTTTCCACCAAGGCTTTGAAGGTACTGAACCACATGAAAGCCACATCCTTCCTCTTCAAGAAGTATATCCAGGTTTTACAAGATAAGTCATCTATGAACGTCATATAATAATAACATCCTTCCAAGGATGTCACGGGAAACATACCAAACAAATCAGAATGTATCAATTACAAGACATTAGATGTCTTTGTGACACTTGAGGGGAAAGGTCCCCTTGTATGCTTTCCTTCGGCACAACCCTGACATTCACCTTCATGATCATTTTTGAACTCGAGCATTCCCGTCACCACCTTCCTTGCTTCGAGAAGGGATTTTTAATGAAGGTGTCCAAACGTCCGGTGCCATAGTTCAGTATGTCGGATAGTATCACATGTCATCGCTCCCAGTGGACTTCCTCCAACCTGGTAGAGTGTATCAACTCTAAACCCAATCATGATAGCTTCCTTGAAACTCTTCTTCTAGATGCGCACCTTCCCATCAACGAATTCCACATTGAAACCTTTGTCTTCCATGGTCTAAATATACACAAGGTTCTTCTTCAAATCAGGTACATATAGTACATCTTGTAAGTAGAGGACTTGACCTTGAGATAAGTGGAGGGTCATAGGTCCTGTCCCTTTCACAAGATATGTGGCATTATCTCCAAGGATAATTTTCATATTAACATCCTTCTCAACCATATCATAAAGTGCTTCCTTAAACCCAGTGAGGTGCCTTGAGGCACCACTATCTATCAACCAGACATCCATAGTGTCGGGTGGAGATGCAACAGAGAGGGCATATGCAAAATGAATTCATTTCGTTTATCATCAACAACATTAGATTCCTCATACCTGGAATTTCTTGACCTTTTGAAAGGTTTCCCATTTCCACCAGAGGGAGCCTTCCTCTTCCCTTTGAACCTGTTGTTCCTTTATTTCCATTCCTTCGGTTTTTGTTGTTGTCATCATCCCCAGGATAATCCTTCTTGAAAGGGCATTCTCTAGCATAGTTATTGGTCTTGTGATATGTGTAACATTTTCCTTTCTTTCCTTGGGCCCCTACTCTTCCTTGGTTCCTTGGACCACCATATTTATTCTTCTTAGCACGAGCAGTGAAGGCAACATTACCTTCATTTTCATATTCCTTCATCCTTGATTCCTCTTGTACGCATCTCGATAATACTTTGTCAAAATCAAGTATCACATTTTTATTGAGAATGTTAGTATTGAATACATGCCATTCGGAGGAGATACCTCCAAGTAAGGTGAGAACCATTTCTCGATCAACTATTTTCTCCCCAAGGGCCAGAAGATTATTTCTGATTTCGGTCAGCTTCAGAAAATAAGATTGAATGAATTCATCCCTACCTTTCTTCAGATTCTTAAGTTGGTTATTAAAGAAAAGGACTTGATTTTCATTGTTGGCCTTGAACATGTTGACCAGCTTATCATACATCTCCTTGGATGTTCCCAGCTCAGAGATGTAGGCTACCGGACTCTTATGAATTGAATCTCAGATCATCATCTTTGCTTTGGTTTCCCCTTTCTTATATTTTGACTTGGTGGCATCAGGTGTAGATGATGGAGGCTCTTGGATTTTACCCTGCACATAGTCCATGACATCTTGGTCTTCCAACATAAGATCCAAAGTCGTCTTCTAGGCATGGAGTCTTCCTTCCCAATCAACTTGTCATCAGCGTTGAAGCCATTATAGTTTGAGGTACCCATGCTCTTCTTTGGTGATTGCTACAAAATTGGGCTTTGTCTTCACCTTAGCTCTGATACCATGTAAATTTTTGTAGATGTTCTATGCTTGATGCAACTTTAATTTTATCCCCAATATCAAATAGAAATCACATAAACAAGAAATTAAAATGTTGATAGAACATACCTATATATCGACAGAAGACAAGCCAAAAATACACTTAACTTGATTAGCAAAATATGTGTAGTGGTGCATTACGGTGGTCAACAGGATGCTTCAACCCGAAACGTCTCTACACGGTCAACCAACCAGAATATGTCACACAACCCTCTCGGACAGCTCTATATCAGTCAACCCAAAGTCAACAAAAGTCAATGATGTCCTAGTCAATGGTCAACGCAAAAAAATAGCAGCAAAAGTCAACACAACCAAGTCAAAGTCAACATCCAGCCTCAATTTCTGTGCTAATAAATGCGGACTGTAGAAATAAAATTTTTGGGAGAGATTAGGTTCAGTGTGACCATGTGTTGACCAAAGTCAATGCTGGTCAAATCTGTGCTGAAAACCCTAGGTCAAAACAGAGAATTCCTTTGTTGCGTTTTCCAACGTGTGAGAGAAGAAGAGCCTCCAAGGTGATCGAACCAATCAGATGATGAGAGAGAAAATGTGTGATGAGTGTTGGATTAAAATGACCTCCAACGTTGACCTATATATATCCATCACTGAGGGTGTGTGACACATCTGTTGGAGCTTCAAGCCTACATTTCAATTTTGGACGACCTTGCATATAAGTGGAATTAATTCAAAATAAATGTTCTGCTTATCAGATCAAGATGCTCTTTAGATCGATCTTGCACCTCTTCGAAAGAGGAATCCAATAAAAATATTGGCATCTTCATTTGAGCATCACAACATGGATTTTGGACCTAGTTGTCCAAAATTAACATAGGGCTACTCAGATTTCAGCCACTAGAGAACGTTGGTTCAAAAAGAAAATGTTGTAAGCAGAAGTAAGTGCCTTCCTCAAACCTGAGCATGTGAATATCAAATGGACTCTAACTCTGCATATTTCATGTTTTATGTCAGAATGGCAACATTTAATAACCATTGTGCAACGCTATATCACTTGCGAAGGTAGATTCTCCTTTTTCCATAAATACCAAATGAGATTTTTCACATCTCAGGTGCCAAACCTTTGAATTCACCTTTCTTTCTATACAAATCCTTTCTAGAAATGTCTTAGAAGTTGCAGAAAATCCCTAACTATTATTTCCTGAGTTTTTGTATGAAGGAAGTGGAGGCAGTTTTTGTTCGAGTCTCGAAGGGTGCTCCTAAGGAGTAATTACATGCATACATTATCAACAGAAGAAGTTGCTGCCAGGTGTCAATTGATCAAGTTCCCTTCCAAATTTTAGAATTCTATTTTTCACTTTTTGGGGAAACAGCCAAATGTCATCTTTAGCTGTTAGTTGCACTTTTTGAGGAAGTGTTTGTACCATAAAAGAGGAAAGCTTGCCACATCATTCCATCCACTTAGAATTATATGCCATCATGTTGTTTATTTTTATTATGTTGCACTAATTTTTATTAAGGTTAAGGATAAGCCTCACCTTATGCATAGGAATTTAATAACTTCTCTAGAACAGATTCACACTGTTTGTGGAAATATCAGCATAATATCTCTTGTATGTATACGATGAAAATCAATGGAGAAAAGGCTCGTGGTTTGTGAATCTTATACTCATGTGATTAGTGTATCATTTTCAGTTAATGATATTGGAGAAGACATTTGAGGACTTATTACCAACTTGATATGTGTATTGTTTATCTTTCTTATGTGTTTCCATACCTAAGTCTCTTCAGCTGCAGTTTGTAATTTCAAATGTTGTTGTATTTTTTTGTGAGCCTCTTGATGTATTTATGTATCTTATCAACTTTTATCAGTCTTACTCAATGAGCTTTCTTAATGAGATATGTATAATGACTGTTTAAATAGCATTCCTTATGACAGTGAATTTTCATGATATTCCATAAGAATTTTGTAAGCCTTGATATAGCCTTCTCTTGTTGATATATTGTCAAACTATTTCTTGTGTTAATTTTCATCAGAGTAGTGGATTTTTGCCTTGCAGACCCACTGTCCCTTCCACTATTCCACACTTTCTTCCTTCCATAGGCTACAAACTTATCGTTTGCTACCATATTAGGTCTCAATACCCTCATTAGTGTGACATTGATTTGACTGAAATCCCTTGTCAGTGATTGAGAGCTTAAACCAACTACCAGTTATATAATCCAAATCATTAAATTTCCCTAGAGCTTAGGATGTGACTGGTCAAGCACTTGAAGCAGTCCAAGTGCTGATTCCAGTGCTAACAGGTTGCACGGACCAATCATAATCATTTTGGACCCTTTGGATGGAGGATGAATCTGTGTTTAAGGCCATGGTGAAACCATCATTGTGCTTAACTAGAACTTCATCATGAAAAACTTAAAAGCTCATTAAAAATCAGTTAAAAAAATAAAATAAATATATATATATATATATTAGACTATGAAATCATCTACCTTCAATTCATGTTAAATTTGATTAAGAGTCTTGGATTCAAACCTGCAATGTTTTCTTCACTATTAGGGTTTCTACCTCTAAGTGGTTTCTTCCTTAATCTCTAGGTATATTTACTATTTCATATGAAGTATGAGTGCGTTGAAAGAGGGGACTAGCACCCCCTCCTTCAGGACCATTGTAGTAGGATCTCAAACTAGCTTAGACAAGGGAGATAACCCACGGGTACCTTCCTCGAACTTCCTACTTCCGGGAGAGAAATGGGAAGCAAGTTTATAAGGGATATGTATCCCCAAAGCTCCTTAGAACCCAAATTGTGTAATCCTTCCCAAATGTCTCGAATATCATCGGAAAAGAATGAAATGCCATTCTTTTATTTGTAATTTTATAGGAGGTTGGCTTACTGAGAAGGAGCTAGAATGCTGGATTTTCAAGAAATAGAAACCTAAGAGTGGCATTGATCTAAGATTAGGGACAAAAGGCTTATTTATTCTTATATTTTCTAATCTGGATGATAAGGCTTGAATTTTCTAAGAAGACCCATATTTTTACAACAATGCGGGTTTAAACATCTGGATTTGGGAAGAATGTTTTAACCCAAATAAACAATATTTCTTGTCTACACTAGTATGGGTACGATTGTATTCCTTACTAGTTGATTTCTGGATTCCAAAAATATTAGAGGGCATTGGTAATGTATAAGGTCATTTTTTAAAGTCTCATAAGTGACAAAATGGGGAAGAAATATGTCATATGCTCGCCTTTGTATATATATGAATATCTCCCAACCTTTTTCGGAGTTGATTAATTTGAACAACCAAGGAGAAATCTGGTCTCAACCATTGGATTAAACACATGTTCCTTTCCATTGTTGCCTTTGTCATGAATATGGTCACTTATTTAGAGATTTCCCGAATCAGAAAAAGGAGCAAGAAAGTGTTGGGTCTATAGTGAACGAGGGTTTTAATAAAGTTATCTCAAGAAGATGAAACCCTAGGATGAGAAAAACTACAACTCAATCTTCGACTCAGGATAAAAATGTTTTTGAAGCTTTAGTCATTATGAAGGAAGACCCTAAGCCTGATGTACTAAATGATTTCCCTATGTTGGAATAGATTTTGGATGTGAAGGAAGTAAAACAACCTGCGAAGTGGAAAACCCCAAATGATGATGGGGGGAGGATGATAGAGTCAATGTTACCAATTTTCCAGGAATTGAGGAAGTTGTTCACTCTCTCACAATGGAAGAATGTGTTTTAGTAGATATTGTAAATGACTAGGTAGAAAGAGACTTGGCAGACCTATCCAAGGAGAAATGTGAGCAATATGCAAAGGCGCTTATTGAATGGAAAACCTTAAAATGAAAGCAAGCTTTGGTTACATCAGGAAATCACTCTCTTCAAGAATTAGGGAGAAAGGTAAAGATATATTGATTAAATATATGGTCAAAGACTCAAAACGGAAAGGGAGAAAACCAATGAGGGAATCTTTGCAAGATGTGAGGGATGACATGGTAAATCTTAGTCAAGCTATAGAAATTCCAGACCTTTTTTCCTCCTACTTCAAAATTTTCCCAATGAAAATTATCTCATGGAACATTAGAGGCTTGAATAGTAAAGCTAAACAAAGGTATTTGCGTGATCGAATTTGGAAAGAGAAGTCGACAGTGGCTGTGTTGCAAGAAACAAAACTAACTTGGGATAAATTTCCCATAGTTGTTTAGTTATGTTGGAAAGGTTATCAATTCATGGACTTAGAAGCACAAGGTTGTTCTGGAGGACTGGAAATTTTGCAGAACCCTTTAGAGGTTGTTTTTCAAGATTGGTTGGCAAGATCTCGCATATTGATGGGTTTTTTTCGGTACATTGGTACAAAATAACTAGTGGCTTTAATAATGGTATATGGTCCTCTAGTATTAACAGAGAAACCACATTTTTTAGAACAACTTATGGCTCACAGTTGATGTTTTCCATATTTGTTATAGTTTATAGGGGGTAACTTCAATCTCATCCATTCTTTGTCTGAGAAAAGAGGAAGTATAAGTAAGTTGGACCTGATTTATGTTGTTTTTGACGATCTTATTGAACAATTTTGTTTATTAGATATACCTACAATTAATGATATTTTCAATTAGAATAACAGAAGGGGAGGAAGATATCAAATTTCCAGTTATTTAGATTGTTTTCTTATAATGGAACAAGTTTTTCATAAATATATTTTGATTGAAGCAACAATATTTCCTTGCCTTGGGTCAAATCATTGGTTGATCTGACTGGAATTGGATTTACAGGAAGCCCCAAAGAATCACCCTTTTCATTTTGAAGGCTTTTGGCTAGAGGTTCTGTATTTTATTAATAAGGTTAGAGGTTGGTGGAAATATATCAATGTCAAGGGATGGAATAAAATTTATTCGTTTCAATTGAAACTGAAGGCATTGAAACAAAAAATAAAATCCTGGAAGAAGGATGATTTTGGGAATATTTTTGAGGGAAAATCTAAACTAGAATTGAAAATGAAAGATATTCAACAATGCATGATCCTGGATGGAAGAAATATGGACCTTGTGTTTGAGGAAGGATTAATGTTAGATTACTTAGAGCAACAATGACATCAGGAAGATATTTTATGGAAACAAAAGTCTAGAATTCAATGGCTGAGGCAGGTGAAAGAAATTATAAATTCTTTCATAATTCAATGTTGCAATGTTGCCATAATAATGGAATTTTCCCAGTGTTGGGGGTAGAAAGTACTAGGAAAATCCTTCATCCACACATTGAGAAGGAATTGATCAATTAAAATCAAGGAATTTTATTTGAAACCTCCTTTCATCAACAAAAACACGTAACTCAAATATTGCAGGGCATACCTAAACTCAATACTAAAGAACGGCCTATCTCTTTCCAAGAGGTGGAAATGGTGGTGATGGGCTTTCCAAAAAACAAAGCGCTTAGGCCTAATGGTTTTACTTTGGATTTCTATCAAGCATGTTGGTGCTTTCTTAGACAGGAGATATACGAAATAGTTGAAGAATCTAGACAAACTCAATCAATTTGGAAGGGCTTGAATGTGACTTATATTACTCTGGTACCCAAATAAAGACATTATGAGGATCCGAATGGTTTTTTTCCTATAGCCTTATGAAATGTTATATATAAATTTATTTCTACAGTTATGGTGAAGCATTTGAAACCATTCCTTTCCTTCCTGATCTCACAAGAACACACAGGTTTTATGGAAGGGTGACAGATCATGGATGGAATATTCACGGCTCAAGAGATTATTCATTCGCTCAAATCCATGAAGAATTCATGTATGTTGATCAAACTGGACTTGTCTAAAGTTTACGATCACCTCAGTTGGGATTATTTGTTACAGGTTTTTTATACCTTTGGGTTTTCTTGGAAATGGATCGCCTAGATTTATTCTCTTATTTCATCCCCCTTCTTCTCCATTTTAATCAATGGCTCTTTGTCTTCTACTTTTCGCTCCTCACGAGGATTAACGCAGGGAGATCCCTTATCACCTTTTTTCTTCATCTTGGCTATGGAAGGATTGGGCAGATGTCTTAAGAGGTCTTGCTCACAAGGTTTTATTATAGTATTTTCATTATTTGGTGATGATATCCCACTTATATATCGACAATTTTTTGATGACATCTATTTTTTGGTCAACCTTCTCTTCAATAAATTAAAGGCCTCCAAAAGATTTTACAATTTTTTGTTGATGCTTCGGACACTGTCATTAATGAAGAAAATACCGGTATATTTTTCTTCAATTGCAAAGATTCTATTCAAAACCATCTAACTAGTTTTCTAAAAAAAAATCGAGCCCAGTTTCCTGTGAAGTATTTGGCAATTCCATTGGTGTTATATCCAAAACGAATTGCTTGGTGGCAATATTTATTAGCAAAGTTATCAAATAAAATTCATAATTAGACTTTTCGAGCCTTAACTTTTGCAGGCAGGTTGGTGCTCACCAAGTCAGTATTACAGGCTATTCCAGAGTATCAGACAACCTCCATTCCACTTCCAGCTAAGCTTAAAACTTTATGGTGTGATTTTATATGGTGAGGTTCAAATAAAGTTAAGCGTTGGTCGTTATTCAATTGGGAGAAACTTATTCAGGAGGTCTAGGCTTACTTGATTCAGACATTATGAGATTTCATTCAAAGCTAAAGTAGGGTGGCAATGGGTAAAAGGAGACGATCAACTTTGGAAACAAATATGGACACATAAATATGCTTATTTGCATACGAGGGATGAAAAATTACGTTATGATTCCAATATTTCAAGTTCTAGCTTATGGACATGGGCTCAAAACAGTCAGGATATGGTACGAAAATATGCCTTTTGGGACATTAAGTCGGGTGATAAGGCACATTTGTGGGATGAGTCTTGGCAACAACTGTGAAGATTGAATGTTAACAATAATATTCATGAGATCTAAATATTCATGGAAAATATGGATAGCATAAAATTCTCATATCATTGTAAAGAAGGTTTTGATACATCATTTTTGAGACTTTGGAAACAAAATCATGACTGGCCAAAAATTTTACAAAGTCTTCCATGGGACATATTGGATCAAGAATTACAAGAAAGGAGGATTTAATACTCAACGGTAGGGTATATGTTGAAATATGTAACTAGGTTTGACATTCTTCATAATTATGACACATGTAATCATGATTTTATGTATTTGATGTAAAGAGAAAAATAGAATTATTATTTTCATTCTTGAGGCATGGGTTTCATCCTCAAGGTTATTTTATTTATCATTCAAGCACCCATTGAGTGCTTCTAGGGCTTGTCTTTGAGTCAACAAGTCATAAGGGTCATTGTCATGTATGGAAGACCATTTTGGGCATGTTACATATTTTAAAGAAAATTTATTTTTAAGTCAAAATTATAGTCAAATACCCTCCAAGACCTTTTCAACTTGCAAGCAACAAGTCAGCCTATAAAATAGTGAATTCGACCTCCTAGAGATGACATGTCAACCTAAGGAGGCTCTCAGGAAGCCTATATATAAGAGGGAAGTTGACCATATTTGGAGACCATACAAGCAACTCACAACAAGTTCAATCAAGTGAATATAAGGAGACCTAAATCAAAGAAGAAGAACAAAATTCTAACAAAGAATAATTCGATTTTTGGGTCATCATTCTCACAAGTACGAAGGAGAACCAGGGAACATTAAGGTGTAGCCAGTTCATATTTAAGTTGTCAAAGAGAGTCAATTTTTGGGTCAAAATAAGTCTCCCTTGCAAGTCAAATTGATAAGGAGAATGAATCATCTCAAGCGAAGGAGAGAGGAGGACAAAATCACCATAATTCTCTCACACATGCCACCTATGGTTTCTGCTGCAAGGGCCGAAAATTGCAAGTCGAAATTGCAGTCCAAGTTTACAAGTTCAAAGTCTAGGTTGAAGAAGAAATTGCAGTAGCTACAAGGAAAGGTTGACTTGATTTGACTTTGCAAGAAGAGGAAAGGTTTTACTTGGTCATGGAGGAGTCTCGTTTAAGGGTCAAAGGTCTTGGAATTATTCATTGGAAGTTCTATAAGAAGTGAATATTTCTTGTGGGTTTTCCTCTCAAGAGGAGATGTTTTGGCCCTGGCTGATATCCTATATCTTGTGTCCTATTGTCTCATTTTTCATTATTGTTTGTTAGTTGTTTGATGATAAGGACACAATAATAATTAATTTGAAGAAGAAGTTAATCAAGTTAACTTTCAAATACATCACAAGAAGTTATCAAAGTAAGAGAAATCACCTAACATAGTCACCCTAGATTTAGGTGATTTCTCAACATGGTATTAGAGCTAAAGTGACAAGACAAGGAAAGGAAGCTTGAAGAAGGCCTATCAAAAGGGATATCAATAAATGTGAAGGCATCAAAGAGGACATTGAACCATCAAGAAGGGATACATAAGGGACAAGAAATTTAAGGAGCATCAACGAGGATCATTAGTCACATCTCAAGGATCACATCATCACAACTCAAAGATAATAAGCCCTCAAAGACTCTACTTTCAAGGACCCTACCTCCACTGAATCAAATAAGGACTCTACATTTGAACCACCTTTGGAATCCTCCACATTCTACATTATCATGCAAGGAATCAAGGATAAGTGTTTTCATCATCATAAATACATCAAGGTAATCTCTGTCACATTGAAGAAAATATCACATCTCAAGAATATTTGAAGAAATAACTCTCTATAAGAAGAAGTATTGTCGTCTTCAAGGAATATATCATCATCAAAATTAAGAAAAACATCAAGTTGAAGATATCATCATCAAGAAGTATATTCACTTGACAAGTAATTATCTTTACATCTATGTATGAATCTACTATCAAAATGACTTCATTTTGCAAGGAGAGAAACAAATTGGTTGTGTCATCAAACTTCCTTGCATGGAAGAAGAGGATAGATTTGATCCTCATAGAAAATGATGTCATTGGACATGTCAAGGGTTTAATCACTGAACCAACAAAAGAATAATCTCAAGCTCAAGCCAAATATATGAAAGGGGAAATAAGGGCTCAAAGAATCCTTATAGAATCAATCAAGAATTCTCTCATCCCTTATGTAGAAAAAATGGAGAATTCAAAATACATCTATGATAAGCTGGTAGAATTGTGCTCCGTAAGTATTGCAGGAGAAGTTATACCGTCAAGAACCGAGCTATATAATATGAAGGTATCAAGGGAAGAAGGGATAGCCTCATATCTTATGAGGGTGTCACAAATAAGAGACCAACTGCAAGAGTTGGGGGAAATAATGTCTGACAAAGAAATGACCACCATTGTGCTTAATGAACTACCTGATGAATGGGGTAACTTTGTATCAAGTATTTATGGAAAGAAGGAAGCCACCCAATTCAATCAACTTTGGTAATTATGTAATATTGAAGAAACCAAGTTGAAGGCAAAAATCAATGTAGGATCAAATGAACAAGTTAAAGCATTTGCTGCCATGGCTAGGAGAAAAGGAAAATTTGGAAATTCCCTTCCTCAAAAAAAGAAGAATATTGATATGTCAAAGATCCAATGCTATCGATGCCAGGAATATGGGAATTTCAACGTATATTGTTGAAAACTCAAGAAGGACAACAAGAAAAGGAAAGAAAGGAATGAAGTCCATGTCACTGAAGAAGTGGAAGAACCTGAGAAGAAGAAATCAAAGGATGAAGTGAAAGATCTCTACAATGACTCAGATATCTCCTTCACTTAGTTCTTTTAAGTTCTGTAAAATATAGCTATCATGGTAGGAAGCATTGTAAGCATGATAAGATGCATCATATTAGAAGCATACAATTGAAGCGGAAAAGAGCTCATGAAATCATTATAGAAGCTTGAAAGGATAGTTGAAGTAGAATTTTACATGGTTGTAACATTCATTATGATGGAAGGAAAGTATCTCATGGTATCCTCATTGAAAGCATGAAAAGACAACTGAAATAGTGGTATATATGGTTGGAATAAATTCATATAGCATGATAGTAAAAGATCATCATACGTCATCATTATTAGAAAGCATCATTTGCAGGATGAGGATAATCAATACCTCCATTGGAATATTCATTAGAAGGTTCAACTCTACTTGGAGGAAGAAAGTGTCTTGTTAATAGTCTACATTCTGCCTTGTATGGGTTCCATTTTTTTAAAATATGATGGCATGATGACATAGGAATGCAGCATGTCAAGATGATTGAAGTGCTTTCAAACAAGGAAAGGAAGTTGTTGAAGGAATTCCATATAACCAAAAGGAGAAAAGAGTTATGTATGCATATGAAATATTAATTCATGTCATCATATAGTTGTAGATAGCGTGGTTGAATGCTATATCTCATGAGCATGATCAAAAAACAAGGATCTCTTCCTTTATAAAGATGCATGAAGGCATCTACCTTCAACTATTTCACATATTGATAAGTTGAAATCAACATAATATGTCCTCATATGGAATATGAGGTGGTTGACAAAGATGAAGGAACTATGTATATAAATTCCTAGCAAGCAATATGTGAAGAAAGGAAGAAGAATTTGTGAGACATGTTTTTATAGTCATGTAAGATAAGATAAGTGATAAACATTTGATAACTAGAAGAATTAACTATGACATGTCCATAGAGAATACATGAAGAATTTGATAAAGTCTATAAAGTAAGGTGACTCTTGACATTGAAATTCTTGGAGATATGTTTATGAATGTGTAGGATATTGGTGATGCAAGAAGAATATGTCATGATGAAAGGCCATCATAAAAGGTGACTTTGATTTAATGTTCATTTTTTTTTCTTGAACAACATCTAGTTGGTTTGAAACATGGCTATTGAAAGAGATTTGTAGATTTCACCTACAACTAATACTCATGGTAGTGGATGGAAGATCCTGAAATAAACATGGAAAAGGTTGTTATGGGAAAAATCCATATGTGGACTGGAAGATCCTTTCTGATGCAAAGAAGGATGACATGAATATTGGTTTAACACTATAGTTCGTTGAAAGGAAAATGATATATGGTTGATTCCATACAAAGAAATTATAGAATATGAAGGCTCCATAATGAAGAAGATTAAGTTCATGACATTGAAAGAAGGAGCCCTACAAGCATTTGATAGTACCATGATCTCCACCAAGGAGCAGATAGTTGTTGTTGGTAACAAGTCCCTAGTTAAGAGGGAGCTTGGACAAGTCCCTAGATAAGAGGGAGCTTGGCTATATTCCTTTTATATGAATGATCATATCTTCCCTAGTTGAGAGGGAGAGATAGACACATCATTCTTGTATTCATGTTGTGAAGAAAGAATGGAGGATTGGGTGAGCATATGAGATTGATTCTGATACACTTTGAGGATGTGGTAGGGAATCCAATATGTAAGAGTAGTCGAAGAGGAAATTCCTTGAGGTTGTGTTATTCCAAAATAGGAATTGCCCTAAAAGGAAATACCCTGTGAACATCCGAGTGCGGTATGTGCCTTGAGATATAATGATGATGGTGTCTATCAATCATTAGTCCTGCCAAAATTGTGATCTGATCTTGTGGAGAGATAGAGTTGTTAGCCAAGGCCTTGCTATGTGACAATTTTTGTTGGTATGATGGGATGATCTGGAATAAGCTAAGGAAGTAGCTTATTATATGGCTTACCAATTTGACTCTTCTTATGATAATTATTCATTTTGATAATTTCCAAGTACCTTGTATGGATTATGAATACATCCCTAGTTAAGAGGGAGTGTTGAAATATGCAACTAGGTTCGGTCTTCATAATGAAATATGTAATCATGATTTTATGTATTTGATGTAAAGATAAAAATAAAATTATTATTGTCATTCTTGAGGCATGGGTTTCATGCTAAAGTTTATTTGATTTATAGGTCAATCACCCATTGAGTGCTTCTAAGGCTTGTCTTTGAGTCAACAAGTAATAAGAGTCATTGTCATGTACGGAATACCATTTTGGGCATGTTACATATTGTAAAGAAATTTATTTAAGTCAAAATTAGAGGCAAATACCCTCCAAGGCCTTGTCAACTTGCAAGCAACAAGTTGGCCTATCAAACAGTGAAGTCGGTCTCTTGGAGATGACATGTCGGACTAATGCGGCTCTCAAGAAGCCTATATATAAGAGGGAAGTTGACCAAATTTGGAGACCATCCAAGCAACATGGAACAAGTTCAATCAAGTGAATAGAAGGAGACCTAAATCAACGAAGAAGAATAAGATTCTAATAAAGAAGAATTTGATTTTTTGGATTTGTTTTTGGGTCATCATTCTCACACATGCAAAGGAGAACTAGGGAACATTAAGGTGTAGCCAATTCATATTTCAGTTGTCAAATAGAGTCGATTTTTGGGTCAAAATAAGTCTCCCTTGAAATTTGAACTGGTAATGAGAATAAGTCATCTCAAGTGAAAGAGAGAGGAGGAGAAAATCACCATAATTCTCTCACATGTGCCACATAGGGTTTCTGCTACAGGGGTCCAAAATTGTAGGTCGAAATTTGAGTCGAAGATTGTAGGTCTGAAGTCTAGGCTGAAGAAGAAATTGCAGCATCTACGAGGCAAGGTTTGTTCGTCAAAATTTTCATTGATGTCAATATCGCATTGTTGGAGAGAGAAAATATTCTTGTGATGCTTGAATAAACCTTTCGTGATGTTTCCCTAGCATGAAGATGGTGCATATACCAAATTCCCTAGCTACATTTATATCCCTTTATACATGATGACAAACCCTAAATTTTTTATGCATGATCTAATAATGAATGAATCCCTAGATGCCCATGATACTCTATAATATGCCTTAGCCCTAACATATTGATGCAAGTTCTAATACTTATGATGCCCTTAAGCTAATACATGAATGGAAGCCTATGTGTATGGAACCCTAAGCCTATGAATAAGACCTTCACATACATAAATGAAGCCCTAATCCTAATGAATAACACATGTGAAGGACCCCGCATAAACTTGAAGGCCTAAGTCAATGAAGAAAGAGCCCTAGCACTATCCAAAGCGTAAAATCCTAAAATAATGATGACAATTCACAAAATACAATTTTCTTGATGGAAAAATGAACTCATTGAAGGGTGAAATTGAGACCAACTTGTAGAGGAAAATTTTCCCTTTCTAACGAGCTATCACTCGCCTTCTAACCCCTTCTATATTGAGAGAAAATTATTTTTTAAAGTTAATAGATTATATATCTTATCCTAGCCGACCTAAGCCGAATTGTGTAAGCTGAAATGTACCATAAATAGACATGTATTTTCGTCTCAAGATCAAAACTAGCATAAATAAGAGTTCATACACTTCATTTTCATCATCCATTTTCACTGAAGATCACAGGAATTCAGAATGAGAAAACAGAGAAGTAAAATGAGGTCGAGAGGACATTGGTTGGGTTAAATCTAAGATTGGATTATCATTGAAGACCCTCAGACAAGTGACAAGATTGTTGGAAATTATTTTGGCTATCTTTCTCAAGCTTGGACAACAAACCTGTGACAAGTGTGGACTATAAAAGAGCTCGGACCTGCCTATAGTGCCTTGGACCTGAGCACATTTGTGACTTGTGATAAGCATGTTTGTGCAGGTATAAAAACTTAGAACCGTGAGTTAAGCACCTCGAACTAGTAGTCCTATGAAGCTCGATGGAATAGTCCAGGCTTGGACTTCACTTAACTGTCATTTCATAAGTAACTTGGATTGAAGACCTGGGATTATCAACTTTCTTTTATAGCTCGGACTGTTGTATACTATGTGGATTATTCTTAGAACCTCCAAACCTCGGACCTATTAGTGTTGAATTTTTTTTAGTGTTGGGGTAGCATCGTATGTGCTCTAGATCCAAAAATTTGTGGAGGGACTAGAGTACATGAGATCTCCAAGACCCGGAAAGGGATTTAAGAAATTCCATCCAGTTTGGGAGATAATTAATTAATTAATATTTTTAATAAGGACCCTAAGTCTAACTTAGGGAATTAGAAAAATTAAAGTGAATGATTTAAACATGTGATGGAAATGACTTAAGTCACATGGATCAAGCTATGTTTTAATCTGAGCCATTGATTCAAGATTAAATCATGGTCGTTGGTTTCCCAATGAGAAAGTATAAAGGAAAGGCTAGGGGTCAGTTGGAGAACACACACACAGAGGCAGAGCATTGAGACTAAGCTGAACTTCTAGGGCGGGTTTGCTAAGAATTTCGAGAAGTGTTTCAGCTGCAGAGAGGGGTAGTATTGGCTAAGGATATGATTTGATCCCAGTGCCAAGAATCAGCAAGAGGCAGAGACATAGCAACCAGGAGCAGTGTAGAGAAGTAGGGGAAGCAGCAGCAGTTGCGCAACATAGAGGGCTTCAGCTACTACACAGGCCTAGAAAGGGCAGCGCTGAGCCAACAGGAGGCCCCCAGGGTTACGTAGAGGCCATCCAGGGTAGCGTGAGTACTGCGTCACCCAGTCTGGGGTTACGCAACCCTCTCCAGGCCAGCGCAAAGGCTAGCAAGGCTAACGCAGGAAACTTTAGGGGCAGCGCTGGGGTTACTAGAGGCAGAAAGTGACTAAGTCCTATAAATCGTGTTTGAGGGTGTGGATCAGTCAAGTTTTTAGTCTCCAAAACAACAGGTATTATTGCAAATCTATGTTTTCTCTGTCGGTTTAACCAGTAAGTTGCCCAGATTTGCTGTATTCAGAAACTACTTAATAGTATAAACCCTCCAGCAGCCAGAAGACCGATTTTCCCACATTGGGTTTTTCCGGGGAAAGTTGTCCAGAAAATATTGTGTGTCACTTTGTCTTTGTGCATGTATCTTTTTCTTAGATATGAATCGGTGAAGAATTTTGATGTGTTTACTTTGATGTTAATCTGAAAATTTTCAGCATTAATAACTTGATTAAGTAGGAGAAGTATAACTAGATCTAATAGTAGGGTTTCTGCATAAGGTAATATTCAGAAATTTTCACATGGTATCAGAGCGATTGAATATTTAGCAGGATCACCAGCATAAAATTGAAGAATCCTTGCTACAGAAAGAAGCAAAGAAAGCAGCAGCAGCTGCAGAAAGACAGACCATAAGAGACAGCGCAATAGCAGAGGGAGTAGAGCCACGTAGAGACCAGAGTGACGTAGTCCTATGCAGTCTCCACGAAGGCCCACGTACTTACTACACAGAGGCAGTGCAGAGACATCGTTGGGATTGTCTGCTCATGCAGAGGCCATCAAGGGTGACGCAGATACGAAGTCGTTGTCGATTCAGGGTGCCAGAAGTAGTGCTGCATAGCTTCAGTAGTTGTCGGTGGGGTTAAATTTCTGAAGTTGCAGAAATTGACCTAAGCACTAGTTGACAAAAAGCGGGAGGAAAGTCAGCTTCTCAGATGGTTTCTAGCCAAATAAATCTACAAATCAATCAAAGGATCGAAGAGAGTTGTTCATTTTTTTATTTGCCAGATTTCCAAGAGAGGGAGTCAGTTGTCAGAGGGAGCAGAGGGTGCATATTTTTCCAAGGACCCTAGATCCAAGTTTCTAGCATAGAGAGGTAGATTTCCGATAGATTTACTAAGCAGATGCACCTCACAGACTACGTGGTCAGGATAGGTTGGACGGTATGTCCAACTAATTTGCAGTCTGGAAGGCTATAATCCTGGTAGCCATGGAGGCATACGGTCTGAGGGACCATGCAGAAAAATTTCTGGCCACGCCAACTAATGTTGTTCTCCTAGCGAAGCATGAGGAAGCTGCGACACATGCCAAACACTTCATAATGGATGGGGTTAAGGATCATATTGTTCCACACATATCCGACAAGAAAATGACTCCTAAGATGTGGAAATCCTTAAATGCCCTATATGAGGGAAGATTCGTCGAAAGGAGAATGCTTCTGGAGAACCAAATGTGGTTATTCATGATGGCCAAGGGAGAACAAATCGAGCCCTTCCTTTTCAGATTATAGGCGATTAGATATCATTTGTCTGACATGGGAGAAAAGGTGGAGGATGATGTGATGGTGAGGATTGCACTCAATGCAGTCACAGAGGATTAGGAATATTTTTTCCAAATTATCTTGGGCAGAGTGGACCCTTCCAACTGGGACAGTATGTAGGCGATCCTCCGTCAGGAAGAATGCCATCGGTTCATCAAGAGACAGTACAACACGAGATCAAGTAAGGTGAAGAAGGAAGAGGAAGAAGATGTAGCCTTGGCATCAAAGAGGCAGCAAGGGAAGAAGAAGTGTGATATATCCAAGACCAAGTGTTTCCAGGTGACGAACTAGGAAATTTCGTTAGCAATTGTCCTTAGAAGAAGACGGAAAAGGCAGCTTCTACTTCCAAGGCTGTTGTGGCAGACGATGGTTCTGAAGATGACGTAGCCATGAGCTCTCATGAGCCACGAAAGTGGGGCGACATGGATCTCTAGAGTACCTACAGAGTGGTGGCAGGATCCTTGAGTAGCTCAACTCTTAGATCGCATTCATGCTACGAGAGCCTTAAGACAGTAGTGAGACAAGTGGACCAGTTGGTGCAGAGAATCACAGATGGAGCAAAGGTGGAGCTGAAAACTGAAGGGACCAGTGTAGTGCAAATGTAGAAGCAGCCTATGGAGCTTCAGTGATGAGGATGCATCCCAAATGACTTGTCTGTCAAATATTGGGCAGGAGTTTCTATTGTTTCTCTTAGCAACTGAAGTTGCAGTGCCGCAAATGGCAGCATGGTGCAGTAGATTGAGAGAGAGCTGCAGAACAGATGTGGTAGTGGTGGTGGAAGCGTAATGGGTAGTTGTATAGAATGGCAGCATCAGTGCAGTGATGAAGGGTAGTAGGTCCAACATCAACGTAGAGACCCACACCAGAGATCAGTGCAGAGATTCGGGGTGAAACAACATTTTACTATAGCACATTCCTCACTAAGAGGGACTAGTGTTGAGATTTTTTTAGTGTTTGGGTAGCATCGGATGTGCTCTAGCTCAAAAAAAATTTGGAGGGACTAGAGTACATGAGATCTCCGAGACTCAGAAATGAATTTGAGAAATTCCATCCAATTTGGGAGATAATGAATTAATTAATATGTTTAATGAGTACCTTAAGTCCTAGTTAGGGAATTAGAAAAATTAAAGTGAATTATTTAAGCATGTGATGGAAATGACTTAAGTCACAGGGATCAAGCTATATTTTAATTTGAGCCATCGATTCAAGATTAGATCATGGTCGTTGGTTTCCCAATCAGAAACTATAAAGGAAAGGCTTGGGGTCAATTGGAGAACACACACATGGAGGTAGAGCATTGAGACTAAGCTGGAATTCTAGGGCGGGTTTGCTAAGAATTTCCATAAGTGTTTCAGCTGTAGCAAGGGGTAGTATTGGCTAAGGGGATGGTCTGATCCCAGTGCCAAGAATCGGGAAGAGGCAGAGAGGCGGCAACTAGGAACATCGCAGATAAGTAGGGGCTGTAAATCTCCTTTGAGGGTGTGGATTAGTGAAGTTTTCAGTCTCTAGAACAACAAGTATTGTTGTAGATCTATTTTTTCTCTGTCGGGTTAACTGGTAAGGTGCCCAGATTTATTCAAAAACTACTTAATAATATAAACCCTCCAGCAGCCAAAAGACCGGTTTTCCCGCATTGGGTTTTTGCGGGGAAAATTGTCTAGAAAATATTGTGTCTCACTTTGTCTGTGTGCATGTATCTTTTTCTTAGATCTGAATCAGTGAAGAACTGTTATGTGTTTACTTTGATGTTAATATAAATTCTTAATAACTTGATTAAGTAAGAGAAGTATAACTAGATCTAACAATAGGGTTTCTGCATAAATTAATATTTAGAAATTTTCACATGGTATGAGAGCGATTGCAAATCTAGAAGGATCACCAGCAAAAGACTAAAGAATCCTTGTTGCAGAAAGCAACAAAGAAAGTAGCAACAACTGCATAAAGGCGAACCAAAAGAGACAACTCAACAGCAGAGGGAGTAGAGCCACGCAAAGGCTAGAGTGACGCAATCCTATGCAGTCTCCACCCAGGGCCACGTACTTATTACGCAGAGGCAACGTAGAGACAACGCTAGGACTTTCTGCTCACGAGAGGCCAGAAAGGGTGACACAAATCTGAATTCATTGCTAATTGAGAGTGCCAGAAGCAGTGCTGCAGAGCTTCAGTAGTTGTCGATGGGGTTAAATTTCTTAAGTTGCAGAAATTGACCTAAGTACTAGTTGACAAAGAGTGGAAGAAAATTCATCTTCTCAAAGGGTTTCCAACCAAAGAAATTTGTAGATCAATCATAGGATCCAAGAGAGCTAATTTTTTTTTTGATTTGGCAGATTTCCAAGAGAGGAAGTCAGTTGTCAGAGGGAGCAGAGGGTGCCTATTTCTCCAAGAACCCTAGATCCAAGTATTTAGCATAGAGATGCAGAGTTCCGACAGATTTTCTAAGCAGATGGAACCTCATGGACTACGTGATCAGAATAGGTTGGATGGTCTATCCATCTTTGCATTTTGGAAGGCTAGAATCCTAATAGTCATGGAGGCATACGATCTGAAGGACCATGCAGAAAAATTCCTTGCCATGCCAACCGATGTTGTTCTCCTAGCGAAGCATGAGGAAGATGCGGCACATGCCAAACGCTTCAAAATGGATGGGGTTAAGGATCATATAGTTCCACACATAGCTGACAAGAAAATGACTCATGAGATATGGAAAGCCTTAACTGCCCTATATGAGGGAAGATATGTCCAAAGGAGAATTCTTCTGGAGAACCAGATGTGGTTATTCACGATGGCCAAGGGAGAAGAAATCGAGCCCTTCCTTTTCAGATTACAGGCGATCATAGATCAGTTGTCTGCCATGGGATAAAATGTGGAGGATGATGTGATGGTGAGGAATGCACTCAATATAGTCACGAAGGATTGGGAAACTTTTTTCCAAATTATCTTGGGTAGAGCGGACCTTCCCAACTAGGATAGTATGTGGGTGATCCTCCGTCAAGAAGAACTTTGTCAGTTCACCAAGAGAAAGTACTACATCATGGGATCAAGTAAGGTGAAGAAGGAAGAGGAAGAAGATGCCTTGGCATCAAAGAGGTAGCAAGGGAAGAAGAAGTGTGATCTATCCAATATCAAGTGTTTCTAGTGGTGAACTACGACATTTCGCCAGCAATTGTCCTCACAAGCATAAGGACAAGCAAGCTTCCACTTCCACAGCTATTATAGTGGATGATGGTTCTCAAGATGACGTACCATGAGCACTCATGAACCATAAAAGTGGGGCGTCATGGATCTGTAGATTACCTAAAGAGTGGTGGAGGGATCCTTAAGTATCTCATCTCTTGGATCACATATGTGCTACAAGAGCCTTAAAACAGTAGCGAGACAAGTGGAGCATTTGATGCAGAGACTCACGGATGGAACAGAGGTGGAGCTGAATTTTGAAGGGAGCAACACAGTGCAGATGTAGCAGTAGACTATGGAGATTCAGTGATGAGTATGTAGCCCAAATGACTTGTCTATCAAATATTGGGCAGGAGTTTCAGTTGTTTCTCTCAGCAACTGAAGTTGCAATGCAGCAGATGGCAGCACGGTGCAGCAGATTGAGAGGGAGATGTAGTACATATGTGGTAGTGGCGGTGGCAACGTCATGGGCAGTAGTATAGAATGCCAGCAGCAGCGCAGTGATGAAGGGCAGTAGGTCCAACATCAGCGTAGAGACCCACACTAGAGATCAATGCAGAGCTTCGGGTTGAAGCAGCGTTGTACTAGAGCACATTCTTCTCTAAGAGGGAGTGTTGAGTTTTTTTTAGTGTTGGGGTAGCATCGGATGTGCTCTAACTCCCAAAATTTGTGGAGGGACTAGAGTACATGAGATCTCCAATACCCAAAAAGGTATTTGAGAAATTCCATCCAATTTGGGAGATAATTAATTAATTAATATTTTTAATGAGGACCCTAAGTCTAACTTAAGGAATTAGAAAAATTAAAGTGAATTATTTAAACATGTGATGGAAATGACTTAATTCAGGGGAAGCGCTGGGGTTTCTAGAGGCATAAAGTGGTTGAGCCCTGTAAATCCCATTTAAGGGTTCGGATCAGTCAAGTTTTAAGTCTCTAGAACAACAAGTATTGTTGTAGATCTATTTTTTCTTTGTTGGGTTAACCAGTAAAGTGCCCATATTTGTTGTATTCAGAAACTACTTAATAATTTAAACCCTCCAGTAACCTGAAGACCAGTTTTCCCGCATTGGGTTTTTGCGGGGACAGTTGTCCAGAAAATTTTGTGTGTCACTTTGTTTGTGTGCATGTATCTTTTGCTTAGATCTGAATCGGTGAAGAATTTTTATGTGTTTACTTCGATGTTAATCTTAATTTTTAGCATTAATAACTTGATTAAGTAGGAGAAGTATAACCAAATCTAACAGTAGGGTTTCTGCATAAAGTAATATTCAGAAATTTTCACATGGTAGTAGAGCGATTGCAGATCTAGAAGGATCACCAGTAGAAGACTAAAGAATCCTTGCTGCAGAAAGTAGCAAAGAAATTAGCAGCAGACGCAGAAAGCCAGCCCATAAGAGACAGCGCAACAGCAAAGGGAGCAGAGCCATGTAGAGGCCAGAGTGACGCAGTCCTACGCAGTCTCCACGCAGTCCCATGTACTTAATATGCAAAGGCAACACAGAGATAACGTTTGGACTGTCTGCTCACACAGAGGCCAGCAAGGGTGATGCAAATTTGAATTCATTGTTTTTTCAGAGTGTCGGAAGAATTGCTACATAGCTTCAGTAGTTGTCGGTGGGGTTAAAGTTCTGAAGTTGCAAAAATTAACCTAAGCACTAGTTGACAAAGAGCGGGAGGAAAATCATCTTCTGAGAGGTTTTCCAGCCAAATAAATCTCCAGATCAATCTGAGGATCGAGGAGCGTTGATTCGTTTTTTGATTTGGTGGATTTCCAAGAGAGGAAGTTAGTTTTTAGATGGAGCCGAGGGTTCCTATTTCACCAAGGACCCTAGATCCAAGTCTCTAGCATAGACAGGTGAAGTTTCGATAAATTTTTTGAGCAGATGGTACCTCATGGACTACATGATCAGGATAGATTGGATGGTCTGTCCAAATTTGCAGTCTAGAAGGCCAAAATCCTGGTAGTACTGGAGGCATACGGTTTGAGGGACCATGCAGAAAAATTTCTAGCCACGCCAACCGATGTCATTCTCCTAGTGAAGCATGAGGACGTTGTGGCACATGCCAAATGCTTCATAATGGAAGGGGTTAAGGATCATATATTTCCACACATATCCGACAAGAAAATGGCTCATGAGATGTGGAAATCCTTAACTACCCTATATGAGGGAAGATCCATCCAAAGGAGAATGCTTCTGGTGAACCAGATGCAGTTATTCATGATGGCCAATGGAGAAGAAATCGAGCCCTTCCTTTTCAGATTACAGACGATCAGAGATCAGTTGTTTTTCATGGGAGAAAAGGTGGAGGATGATGTGATGGTGAGGAATGCACTCAAAGGTTTAGGGTTTAGGGGGTTAAATGGGTTAGGGGTTTAGGGGTTAAATGGGTTAAGGTTTAAGGCCGGTTTAGGGGTTGGGGGTTTAGGGGTTAAATGGGTTAAGGTTTAAGGCCGGTTTAGGGGTTAGGGGTTAAGGGTTTAGAGGTTTAGGGTTTAGGGGTTAAATGGGTTAGGGGCTTAGGTGTTTAGAGGGTTAAATGGGTTAGGGGTTAAGGGTTTAGGGTTAGGAGTTAAGGGTTTAGAGGTTTAGGGTTTAGGAAGGAATTAATAGTGAACAATGGAATATATTAATTAATGTTATTCCTTTATGTCTTTACTCTCTTTTTAGATCTATTGATTTGATCATTGATTACACTTCCTGCATGTATATTATACATGATGAACATGTTGGACAAGGATCGTAAGCTTTGCAAACATTGATGATGGAGGACACTTATAGGGGTTATGGATTAGGGGTTAATGGGGTTAGGGTTTAGGGGGTTAAATGGGTTAGGGGTCGGGAATTAGGGTTTAAGGGGTTAGGGGTTAAGGAAGAAATTAATAGTGAACAATGGAATATATTAATTAATGTTACTCCTTTATGTCTTTACTCTCTTTTTAGATATATTGATTTGATCATTGATTATACTTCCTGCATGTATCATTAGACTTGATGAACACGTTGGACTGGGATCATGCACTTTGCAGACATTGATGATGGAGGACACTTATAGGGGTTAGGGGTTAGGGTTTAGGGGGTTAAATGGGTTAGGATTTTAGGGGTTTAGGGGGTTAAATGGGTTAGGATTTTAGGGGTTTAGGGGGTTAAATGGGTTAGGGGTCGAGAATTAGGGTTTAAGGCGTTAGGGGTTTAGGAAGGAATTAATAGTGAACAATGGAATATATTAATTAATGTTACTCCTTTATTTCTTTACTCTCTTTTTAGATATATTGATTTGATGATTGATTATACTTTCTGCGGGTATATTATACTTGATGAACACGTTGGACCGAGATCGTGCACTTTGCAGACATTGATGATGAAGGACACTTATAGGGGTTAGGGGTTAATGGGGTTAGGGTTTAGGGGGTTAAATGGGTTAGGTGTTTAGGAGGAATTAATAGTGATCAATGGAATATATTAAGTAATGTTACTCCTTTATGTCTTTACTCTCTTTTTAGATCTATTAATTTGATCATTGATTATACTTCCTGCATGTATATTATACTTGATGAACACGTTGGACTGGGATTGTGCACTTTGCAGACATTGATGATGGAGGACACTTATAGGGGTTAGGTGTTAGGGGTTAATGGGGTTAGGATTTAGGGGGTTAAATGGGTTAGGGTTTTAGGGGTTTAGGGGGTTAAATGAGGGGTTAATGGTTTAGAGGTTTAGGGATTAGGGGGTAAAATGGGTTAGGGTTTTAGGGGTTTACGTGTTAAGGTCAGTTTAGGGGTTTGGGGTTAAGGGTTTAGAGGTTTAGGGTTTAGGGGTTAAATGGGTTATGGGTTTAGGGGTTTAGGGGGTTAAATGGGTTAGGGGTTTAGGGTTTAGGGTTTAGAGGTTTAGGGTTTAAGGGTTAAATGAGTTAGGGGTTTAGAGGCTTAGGGGTTTAAATGGGTTAGGGGTTTATAGGTTTAGGGGGTTAAATGGGTTAGGGGTTGGGAATTGTAGCTAAGGATTCAAGCTCCATGGAAAACTCTAAAGTCATCAAAAACCTTAATGATTTGGAATAATTTTCTAAAATACCTTTCCTAATAGATAAACTCCATTGGATATAGGATTCCAAAGTTGTATTTGTAGCAAGTAGTTCATCTTGAAAGGTGGAGGGAACTGAACACAAAGTGGAAGGCAAAAATATATTGATTAAAAATTAAGACTAATTGTGGAAAAATCTCAAAAGGAATATTTGGGATAGAGGGAAAAAGAAGTATGACTATAAAATGGAGCCTTAGAACAATGGGGAGGCTCAAATATAGTTCCTTGCATTGATAAATTTGGTTTAGTTCCTTACAATCCAACCTGACTCGCTCGAACACATTTCCTTAGGTGCCCTCACATGACCCGACCCGACCTGCACGAACACATTTCCTTGGGTGCCCTCACACGACCCAACCCGAACCAACTCGGTCGACCTGAATGCGTTTCCTTGGGCGCCCTCACATGACCTAACCCGACCTGACCCGCCCAAATGCATTTCCTCGGGCTCCCTCATGACACGGCATGACCCGACCTGACCTAACCCGCCTAAACCCGTTTCCTTGGGCACCCTCACATGACACGACCCGAACCGAACCGCACGAACACATTTTCTTGGGCGGCCTCACACAGCAGGACCCAACTCGACCCGACCCAACCTGCCTGAACCCGTTTCCTTGGGCACCCACACGAACCAACATGACCTAACCCGAACACGTTCCTTGGGCGCCCTCACACGACCCAACCTGACCCATGTTAGCTCCCTGTAATCAGCAAGATTGGAAAAGTCTGATCTCAGGGAGAAACATCGTTTCAACCACTTTGGGATTCTAGGATCTATCCCTCCTGAATCCGAAGAGGGATCTCTCCAATAAGTGCAAAGATGGATTTGTCTTTGAAGTTTGGGGTAATAATATTAGGCTAGTTATGAAGGCCAAGGGTTTGTTTTGTTTTTGGATGGTTGAGCATGATTAATGTTTGAGGTGGAAAGTCTTAAATGCAAAGAGTTTCAAAGGTGTGAAGTTGCAAGCAGATAGAACAAGCTTCGGCCAAAAATACAGATAATAACAGGTTTTAGTCCATTGGGCTATGGAGTCATAATAGGGTTTAATTGGAACAACAAGAGGCAAGAGTGGTCCATGGGGCAAGTCATATATGTCTAAGGATCTCTTTGAAGTTTGATTTATGGAATGAAATGATACAATAAGTAGGAGAATTAAACAGATGAGAAACAAAGAGCAGCCCAGGATCTGGTAAGTACTTCTAAACTAGCCAGCCTTTGACATAGACTCAAGAAAAACATAAAAGTAAACTAGGATCTGGTAAGTACTTTTAAACTAGCCAACCTTTGATACACTTTCAATAGAAAACACTTTAAAACAAAGGGAAACTTGAACACAACCTTTGGAGAAGAAACTAGCGGGCCGGGCTCACCTCAAATCCTCTCCTAGCTCTGCTTTACTTGGTTACTTTCAAGACAAACACAACGATAACACAGAATGGCCTAAATCTGGTAAGTACTTTTAAACTAGCCAGCTTTTAACACATTCCAAGGCAAACATTCAGACAGTCTTTAGGGATAAAACTAGGACCAAGGCAAACCATATCTTCCATAGTCATCTCTACTTAACTAATACCGAACATAACATTCAAGAATAATATTCAGCTAAGGCAATAAGACGAGGGAACACCAACATTCCTATGCTTAAACTGAATTAAATCATTCCTAAATAACACAGATTAGAATAAAACATATATATAAAGATTTTTAGTCAGAGAAGGTTACTGATGTACAGTAGGTCCTAACTCTATGCATGTTGTTCTTTATAAGAGAAAATGAAACATAGTGAAAACAGAAACAAAATGACAAGTTACAATGAGAAAAACATCACCATCAACATAGACTAGGATCCCATAAATCGGCTTGTATTGATGCTCCAAACCAGTTACATCTTTAGGTCCAGTGCTTTAGTTTAGAAACCATCTACACATCTCGGCCTAACCCATCTATCACCAACAGAGCTCCAAGAGCCAGTGAACACTATGTACAATCATAAATTTAAGCTCAAGTGTATATCAAAGTTCTACAACCAACCCCTTACTCATCTTCTGTAGTAGTATATATAGAAGAATGAGGAGGTGAGATCTAATAAAATATCTCCAATTACAATTAATACAGACTTAATGGCTTCTTGGCCCTTGGGGGGCTCAATGAAGAAACTTTCATACATATGCTCTGTATTAAATGATTTACATAAATATTTAAGCTCGATGGGAGCTTTTGTTGACCTTTGAGGCTCTATGTGGCATCGAAGTAACTCTGCAGATGTTTGTCATTAATTTGCGTGCATAATTTATCTTTTGGCTGTGTTGTGAGGCAGATATCTGGTCCTGATCAATAAATTCAGCATCTGATTGAATACTTTGAGGTACATGTGGCATTTTAGTAGCTGGGAGGAATCAATTTGCCTTAGATGTGGCGGTGGAAGCGCTCCTGTTGATAAAACACTGAAGATCTTCTTTAAAATGTGTTTTAAATCGAGGATTAGGCTTTTGATAAAAATTCTTAGCCGTGATCCCTGGAAATATGTCTTTCATCCTCTATCCTGGTTCATTTTGATCTTCGTCACTGATACTCTCTGACTGTGCCCGATTCATGGTTTTTCTGATATACAGGGCTCCACAGGGTTATGTAGCATCAATGCTTCATGAACGATTGATGAAAACGTGGTTTTAACACCTTGTGATGATTTTCTTTGGTGAATCCAAGGCAGGAGGATCGTTACCCTCTGCCTTTGAATTTTCTTCAAAAATGTCGAAAAAACCATTTAAACCCTGCAAAATACAAACAAATATTTAAAAAATCCTGCATATATAGGTTTATTGCTGCGGAGGACGTGTGGGGGGAGCGTGGCCGTTGGATGGCATCCTCCAACGGTCAGGATTGATCGGGAGAAGTGATAGATAAGGTGGAAGATTTGTTTAAATCAGAGCCGTCGATCGCGCAGAGATCGACGGTCGGGAGCAGAAACAGAGAGTCAAAGCGGAAAATGTTTGATTGAGTGATCGAAACAGAGCGATGAAATGTGGGCCATCGATCTGCAGATCAGATCGACGGTGGAGATTCGTTAAATTCCGCGCTGTAGCCCGGTTAACTATCGGGTGTCTTCAGTGAGCAATAGTCATTGGATATCCCACCCCAAATCGAACGATGTACAACAATATCGCACCGGGTTTGTTGCCGAACCTTAATGCGCGATGGGGGGGCAGTTTTCAAATAGTACACGGGACACACGTCGGCTAGCGTATGGAATCGCTGCCGATCGGGAAAAAACCACCCTTGCCCCAAAGGCGGTGCGATGAATACCGCGCAGTTTTGCAATCGGTTAATGGATGGCAGGGACCACCGGGATGACAGGCTCCGCGTCGTCTATTTGCATATCAGGTCGACGGTGGAGATTGATTGGGGTTTGAACCGGCGGAAAACTTTAGAAAATAATTAAAAACCCAAATTTGAAAATAACACAAGGTTTTAATATTTTCGGGGGAGGGGGGGGGGGCAGAATATATATATAACATGAGCAGGCGCCTGGCTGCGGGGCCTTTGGGCGCGTGGAAAATTATATGACTGAGGGTCAAAGGGAAAAAGGGCTAGGACCCATATATGTCCAAAATGTGGGTTTTTATGGTTTTTCAATGGATTTCCAAGGAAATTGAGGGTTCCAATATAGTTTAAAAATGAGTTTTAAAATATGTAAAGAGGATTTTCACGAAAGGGAGAAAAGGAATCACAAAAATAGAGGAGTTTTATGGAGAAAGAGGGGGGCAAATGAGGGTTATTTTTGGAAGAAGGGAAAAGGGAAAAGGTGCTTGCAGTAGTATTCTGGCTTGGAAATCAGCAGGATTTCTAAGTGTACAATGGGAACAGCAGTGAAGTTCGGACAAAGGAAAAGGCATGAGGCCTTCAAGAGTCTTCAAGAGCCAACACTTTTTAGTAATAAAATTTGTTCCTTGAAGGCTCAAAAATTCTTAGCCACCTTTTGATATAACAAAGTTTATAGGTGGCTAACAGTGGCTCCACTTGGGGATGGTGCCTTCTTGAAGGCATCAAGAACTTCAGACCTGCATTCTTTGGGAGGCTGACCTGTGCCTGATCCATTGGGCTGCCCTTCCTTTGCTGGGATGGTCTTCTCTGAAAACATATTAGCAGCCATGAAAACAATGGACCTTCATCAATACAAACTTTCTACCTACCCAATCCTACTGATCTAACATTTTTTCTTCATTAGAGTGCACTTGGATTGGAAAAATCTTTTCACAACATTTTATTCTTTTGAAAGCAGGAAACCTAATCTATTTCTACTCCTTATTTCTCCATGGACCTAGATTAAACAGTTGAGCCCATATGATTCTCTACCTAATCTACTTTCTGTTGGGATTAAACTGTCCAACAAACTTTATTCTCTAAATTCTACAACAGAAATTGAAAATCACTCAAGTCAGGATTGAACAGTCTAACTTGATGTTGGTCTATGGCATAAGAACAAACTGCACATAGACATTATTTTGCACACAATTTAAAACAAAAAATGGAAGGCTTGAGATCGGAAATTTGAAATCACTTCCTTCATCTTTTTAACAACTCTGTTTTGACTTTTGTTTGAGTTGTTCCTCCTTTGTTCTCTGGTTCAGATTTTGAGCTAATTAGAACCATATTTACATCTTTTTTGACTCAGAAAATAAAATAGATTTGAGTCATCTCTCTTTGGAAACTTAGGTTCAGATTTTGATCTTGTTTGAACCTTTAATTTCTATCCTAAACTATATACTGATAAGCCAATATTAAACAGTTTGGGAAATCGAATTCACTATCCTATCAGCAGAAAATTTAAAACTAATTAGTCAAGATTAGGCTGTTTGACTAACTAGAAGTGTGTTTTGTAGGAGTGGAATTTAATCTTGCACACTTTCAGAATTTGTTTCTCTTTTTTGGTATGGGGCTATACCTTTCTTATTTTCATAATCTGCCCTCTTTTCTTTCTTTCTTTGTTTTTGTATTTTTTAATTTTTGATTTTTCTTCAAAGCAGAAAACAACAACTAATCTACATGCTCAGAACTGAGCTTTATTGACATTCCTATCTAACCTATTCTAAACATGGAGTATTTACATTTATCATATGATACAAAAATGCCAATGCAGCCAGCTGAGTAATGTCAAGAAGAAGTAGAAACTCAGGCTGCTTGTCAGAGGTATCCATAGAACATTTTGAAGATTAACCTTCAAAATCAAGGCTATCACAGAAGGTGACAGCTTTTCATGTCTCTGGCTCTTGCAAAGGATCACTGCTTGATAATTTGAGCCAGTCGGGACCTCCACACACTCTTCCAACAGATCAACAAAGAAAAGATAGAGTTTCTCTTCCTTTTGGTCCTCCACAATTGGTAGATTATCTACTTCCAAGACATCAGCTTTGAGGACTATCTCTTCAGTATGTAGCTTGGAAGTATCGTCATCTTTAACCTGCACAATAGAAAATAGTGAAATATTTTCTTTCTCTAAACATATGCTTGCTTCTAATATACATTCAAGTTCTTTGGATGAAAGTTTGACATTAATGAAGGGAGAAGTCTCTTCTTGGGAAGATAGTATATCCACAGCAGGATAGTCTTGTATTTGTTTCTCTCCCTCTTCTTCATCATCATCTAAACTGGAGGACTCATCATATTTGGCAGTGTTGTCCTCTTGTAGCCCTGGTATGCTTGGATTCAGTGGGCTGAACTCTGTGAAGAGATTATTATATTCTTGAGTGGGGGCGTATTTAATGGTTTCCTCTTGCTCAAAAATTTCTTTATTACTCTTCTCTTCACCTTCTGAGTTGAAAGGCTGCTGATTCCAAATTAAGTGAAAGCTTTTTATGATGGATCGAAAAGGATGATTGCAGCTTTCAAGCTGATGATGGTGAAACTCATAACACCAATCAAATTTTGGCTGCCCTGCATGATTAGTTTCTGCTTGGAAATCATCATCATCATAAGACTGATTGAAGTTTCAAAATTTATTAGGATAAACATTTTCATCAGTCAAACATATTGGGATGTCAGTAGGTCCTTCTTCATTTTGATCCACAAAAGAACTTTCTAAATTTGTACAACAAAGTTCTCTATGTGAATGGGCAAGAGTGTTTGTTTTGCAAAAAGTTTCAGAGACTGACTGCTTATAATTAGTCTGATATATTTCCTTCTCTGTCAAAGGGGAAGATGTTTCCATGTTCTTTTGAACAGAAGTACAACAGTTCTCTGTCTCTTGCGAAGACTGATTTTGAGGCTGGATGTCTTCTTGAGCCTCGACTATAAGGGATGATGAATCAATATTTGAGTTTTCAGGGATATCTTGAGGGATGTTCTTTATTTCTTGGATCATCTCTTCCTCAATTGATTCATCTATGTTCTTAAAATTTTTCAATAGGAGATTAAACTCATGAATAGCTGTTAAAAGATCTTCAGGATGCATCTCTTCCAAAGCTTACTCATTATCTATAATGTGTTGGGTGATGTTTTGTGATGGATCATAATATATCGCACCCAATGATAATGATGTAGTGTTTTCTTTATAGTTCTCATAGAACACATATTCAAGGTCTCTTAAAGAAAACAAACTACTAGATCTCAAGTATTCATACCAATCCCTAGCTTTTCCTTCTAATTTTAACATGAACATTTTCATTAGGCAGTCTTCATGCCATTCAACTTTCAACCTCCATACATGTATATGAAATTTGATGAGATGTAATAGAGGGTTATCAAACTTTTCACCTTGAAAAACAAGCAGGTTGTCATCCCAATTCACCTGGGGCATCTTATGTGGAAACCCAGGGATATGATCTCAATCATTGGGGCATATCTTCGTTGTATTCTTGGAATCATATTTGTAAATCAAGAAAGAGGTCACTGTGTCTGGTCAATCAGTTCAGGGTCTTCTACCAGTGGAGTCATTCAGTCTTCTAGGAGTTTCAGAGTGTGGAGTCGCCAGGTGGAAGTTTTTAGCTCTTTTGGAGGTAAAAGGTTTTATGGTCCACCACCATGTTTATTTAATTCCAATCTGAAATATTTTTGTGTTTTCTGAGTTCTTTTTCAGTTGTGTGGTTTTTAAGAATATCCTAACTCTGTTTCAAAACTTAGCTACGGTTATGAGACAAGGATAGTTTACTCTTATGGCTAAGCCAGCTGATCTTTCAAGGTTAGATAAAGTCTTAAGAGAATCCTAGGGTTTACCTAGTTTGTCACTGACTCAAACAAGTTTTATCATGATTACCATTCTTTGGTAGTGCTTAAAAAGGCTTCTTTTTACTCACAAGTTTTATGAAGTGTTTAAGGGAACCTAAGGTGAAAAATTCAACTGAAGTCCCTAGCGGGGTTGCCAGAAATGTTAGCTCCCTGTAATCAACAAGATTGGCAAATTCCGATCTCAGGGAGAAACATCGTTTCAACCACTTTGGGATTCTAGGATCTAGCCCTCCTGAATCCAGAGAGGGATCTCTCCAATAAGTGCAAAGATGGATTTGTCTTTGAAGTTTGGGGTAATAATATTAGGCTAGTTATGAAGGCCAAGGGTTTGTTTTGTTTTTGGATGGTTGACCATGATTACTGTTTGAGGTGGAAAGTTCTAAATGCAAAGAGTTTCAAAGGTGTGAAGTTGCAAGCAGATAAAACAAGCTTCGACCAAAAAGACAGATAATAGCAGGTTTTAGTCCATTGGGCTATGGAGTCATAATAGGGTTTAATTGGAATAGCAAGAGGCAAGAGTGGTCCATGGGGCAAGTCATCTATGTCTAAGGATCTCTTTGAAGTTTGATTTATGTAATGAAATGATACAATAAGTAGGAGAATTAAACAGATGAGGAACAAAGGGTAGCCCAGGATCTGGTAAGTACTTCTAAACTAGCCAGCCTTTGAAATAGACTCAAGAAAAACATAAAAGTAAACTAGGATCTGGTAAGTACTTTTAAACTAGCCAGCCTTTGATACACTTTCAATAGAAAACACTTTAAAACAAAGGGAAACTTGAAGACAACCTTTGGAGAAGAAACTAGCTGGTCGGGCTCACCTCAAATCCTCTCCTAGCTCTGCTTTACTTGGTTACTTTCAAGACAAACACAAAGATAACACAGAATGGCCTAAGATCTGGTAAGTACTTTTAAACTAGCCAGCTTTTAACACATTCCAAGGGAACACATTCAGACAGTATTTGGGGATAAAACTAGGACCAGGGCAAACCATATCTTCCATAGTCATCTCTACTTAACTAATACCGAACATAACATTCAAGAATAATATTCAGCTAAGGCAATAAGACAAGGGAACACAAACATTCCTATGCTTAAACTGAATTAAATCATTCCTAAATAACACATATTGGAAGAAAACATATATATAAAGATTTTTAGTCAGAGAAGGTTACTGATGTACAGTAGGTCCTAACTCTATGCATGATGTTCTTTATAAGAGAAAATGAAACACAGTGAAAACAGAAACAAAATGACAAGTTACAATGAGAAAAACATCACCGTCAACATAGACCAGGATCCCATAAATCAACTTGTATTGATGCTCCAAACCAGTTACAGCTTTAAGTCTGGTGCTTTAGTTTAGCAACCATCTACACATCTCAGCCTAACCCATCTATCACCAGTAGAGCTCCAAGAGCCAGTGAACACTATTTACAATCAGAAATTTAAGCTCAAGTGTATATCAAAGTTCTACAACCAACCCCTTACTCATCTTCTGCAGTAGTATATATAGAAGAATGAGGAGGTGAGATTTGATAAAAGATCTCCAATTACAATTAATACATAATTAATGGCTTCTTGGCCCTTGGGGGGCTCAATGAAGAAACTTTCATACATATCCTCTGTATTAAATGATTTACATAAATATTTAAGCTCGGTGGGAGATTTTGTTGACCTTTGAGGCTCTGTGTGGCGTCGAAGTAACTTTGCAAATGTTTGTCATTAATTTGCGTGCAGAATTTATCTTTTGGCTGTGTTGTGAGGCAGATATCTAGTCCTGATCAATAAATTCAACCTCTGATTGAATACTTTGAGGTACAGGTGGCATTTTAGTAGCTGGGAGGAATCAATTTGCCTCAGATGTGGCGGTGGAAGCGCTCCTGTTGATAAAACACTTAAGATCTTCTTTAAACTGTGTTTTAAATCGGGGATTAGGCTTTTGATAAACATTCTTAGCCGTGATCCCCGGAAATATGTCTTTCATCCTCTGTCCTGGTTCATTTTGATCTTCGTCACTGATACTCTCTGACTGTGCCCGATTCATGTTTTTTCTGATATACAGGGCTCCGCAGGGTTATGTAGCATCAATGCTTCATGAATGATTGATGAAAACGTGGTTTTAACACCCTTTGATGATTTTCTTTGGTGAATCGAAGGCAGGAGGATCGTCACCCTTTGCCTTCGAATTTTCTTCAAAAATGGCGAGAAAACCATTTAAACCCTGCAAAATACAAACAAATATTTAAAAAATCCTGCATATATAGGTTTATTGCTGCGGAGGACGTGTGGGGGAAGCGTAGCCGTTGGATGACATCATCCAACGGTCAGGATTGATCGGGAGAAGTGATAGAGAAGGCGGAAGATTTTTTTAAATCAGAGCTGTCGATCGCGCAGAGATCGACGGTCGGGAGCGGAAACGGAGAGTCAAAGCGGAAAATGTTTGACTGGGCGATCGAAACAGGGCGATGAAATGTGGGTCGTCGATCTGCAGATCAGATCGACGACAGAGATTCGTTAAATGCCGCGCCGTAGCCCGGTTAACTGTCGGGCATCTTCGGTGAGCGATAGCCATTGGATAGCCCGCCCCAAATCAGACAGTGTACAGCGATATCGCACCGGGTTTGTTGTCGAACCTTAATGCACGATGGGGGGGGTGGTTTTCAAATAGTAAACGGGACACACGTCGTCCAGCGTATGGAATCGCTGTCGATCGGGAAAAAACCACCCTTGCCCCAAAGTCGGTGCGATGAATACCGCGCGGTTTTGCAATCGGTTAATGGATTGCAAGGACCACCGGGGTGACAGGCTCCGCGCCGTCAATCTGCAGATCAGGTCGACGATGGAGATTGACTGGGGTTTGAATCGGCGGAAAACTTTAGAAAATAATTAAAAACCCAAAGTTGAAAATAACATAAGGTTTTAATATTTTCGGGGGGCGGAATATATATATAACATGAGCAGGCACCCGGCTATGGGGCCTTTGGGCGCGTGGAAAATTATATGACCGAGGGTCAAAGGGAAAAAGGGCTAGGACCCATATATGTCCAAAATGTGGGTTTTTATGGTTTTTCAATGGATTTCCAAGGAAATTTAGGGTTCCAATATAGTTTAAAAATGAGTTTTAAACCATGTAAAGAGGATTTTCACGAAAGGGAGAAAAGGAATCATAAAAATAGAGGAGTTTTATGGAGAAAGAGGGGGCCAAATGAGGGTTAGTTTTGGAAGAAGGGAAAAGGGAAAAGGTGCTTGCAGCAGTATTCTGGCTTGGAAATCAGCAGGATTTCTAAGTGTAAAATGGGAACAACAGTGAAGTTCGGACAGAGGAAAAGGCATGAGGCCTTCAAGAGTCTTCAAGAGCCAACACTTTTTAGTAATAAAATTTGTTCCTTGAAGGCTAAAAAATTCTTAGCCACCTTTTGATATAACAAAGTTTATAGGTGGCTAACAACCCGACCCGCCCGAATGAGTTTCGTTGGGCACCCTCACAGTATGGCATGACCCGACTCGAACGCATTTCCTTGGGCGCCATCACAAGACCTGATCCAACACGACCCGACCGAACGTCGATTAAGGCACGAGGGAGAAAACGGTAAACGGGTCACATGAATGTGCACAAGGCACATGGGCAGTCACAACTTAGCATATTTTATATGACCTCCCTTGCACGATCCGACCTGAACGCGTTTCCTATGGTGCCTTCACACGACAGACGCAACCCGCCTGAACGAAGACACGAGGGAGAAAACGAAAAACGAATCATACAAGCATGCACAAGGCACATGGGCAGTCACAACTTAGCATTTTTTATATGACCACCGTCACACGACCCGACCCTACGTGATCTATCTTTCTCAAACGCGTTTCCCTGGGCACCCTCACACGACCCGACCCACCCGAATGTGTTTCCCTGGGCGCTCTCACACGACCCGACCTGACTCGCCCCGACCCGCCCAAATGCATTTCCTTGGACACCCTCACATGGCATGACTCGACGTGACCCACTCGAACGTGTTTCCTTAGGTTCCCTCACATGACCCAACCTAACCCACACCAACACATTTCCTTGGTCATCCTCACACGCCTCGACCCTAACCGACCCGGCCTGCCCGAACTCGTTTCCTTGGGCGCCCTCACACGACCTGACCCAACCCGCCCGAAAGTGTTTCCTTGAGTGCCCTCACATGGCACGACCCAACCCGACCTGACCCACCCAAACGCGTTTCCTCGGGCGCCCTCACCCGACCTGACCTGACCCGCCCGAACTCGTTTCCTTAGGCACCCTCACACGACACGACCTGACCCGTCCTGCCCGAACACGTTTCCTTGGGCGGCCTCACATGGCACGACTCGACCCGCCCGAACTCATTTCCTTGGGCACCCTCACACGAACCGACACGACCCGACCCAGACGCGTTCTTTGGGCACCCTCACACGACCTAACCCAACCCAACTTGCCCAAACGAGTTTCCTTAGGTGCCCTCACAGTACGACATGACCCAACCCACCCAAACGAGTTTCCTTGGGTGCCCTAATAATACAACATGACTCAAACCGACCTGATCTGAATGCGTTTCCTTGGGCGCCATCACACGACCCAATCTGACTTGCCCGAACGTCGATTAAGGCACGAGGGAGAAAACGGAAAATGGGTCGCACGAATGTGCAAAAGGCACACGGGAAGTCACAACTTAGAATTTTTTATACGACCTCCCTCACACGATCCGACCCAAATGCGTTTCTTGTGGCGCCCTCACACGACATGACCTAACCCTCCCAAATCAAGGCACAAGGAAGCAAATGGAAAACTGATTGCACAAATGTGCACAAGGCACACGTGCAGTCACAACTTAGCATTTTTTATATGGCCACCCTCACATGACCTGACCCGTCTCGCCCGAACACGTTTGCCTGAGCGCCCGAACACGACCCGACCCAACCTGACCCGCTCGAACGTGTTTCCCTGGGCGCCCTCACATGACCTGACCTGACCCGCCCCAACCCACCTGAACGTGTTTCCTTGGGCACCTCACACGACACGACCTGACCTGACCCACCTGAATGCATTTCCTTATATTCCCTCACACAACCCGACCTGACCCGCACGAACGCGTTTCCTTGGGCACCCTCACACGCCCCAATCCGAACCGACTCAACCCACCTGAACGCGTTTCCTTGGGGGCGCCCTCACACGACCTGACCCGACCCAACCTGCCCGAATGTGTCCTCAGGAACCCTCACATGGCACGACCTGACCCGACTCGACCCTCTCGAACATGTTTCCTTAGGCTCCCTGACACGACCTGACCTGATAGGACCCGACCTGACACAACTTGACCGGACTCGACCTAACACGACTCGACCTGACCCAACCTGGCCCGACTTAATCACACGACCCGACCTAACCTGACCTGACCTGACCCGACCCGCCCGAACGCATTTTCCTGGGTGACCTCACATGAAACGACCCAACCCGACGTGCCCGAATGCGTTTCCTAATTGGGCGCCTTCACACGGCATGACCTGACCCGCACGAATAGAGGATGTCAATGCCTACAGGAAGATGTCATGGTAAAAGAACATCATTGAGGTAACTTTTGTTTTTTAAAATTTCATACATATATTTTTATCTAGATGAATTTGTGCAGGGCTACCAATCATGTGAAAGTATGTAAGATCCTATGATATGGTTCAAAAGAAAGCAGCGTGGCATAAAAATGGACTAGATAAGGAAGTCTAATGAATCACTTTATGATAGCTGACATGAATCATGGATGAAAGTGATGGATGATCTATGCCCTATGAAGCCAAAGGTTGAAGATTCCTCAATATCGAAATGCATGACATCGAGGGGAGGAATTCTTCCTAAGAAGCTGGGTGTCTCACCATTGCTGCTGCAAGTCCTTGGTTGAGAGGGAGCCTAGTGGTAAGTTTCTTACTTGGAAGAAACTTGGTAATTCCTGAGAATGAGCTTAGGTACATTCCTTTTATAGGAATGAGTATACTCCCTTTTGTAATAGGTCCTCCCTGGCTGAGAGGGAGAGATAGACACATCATTCTAGTATTCAAATGGGAAGACAGAATGGAGGATTGGGTAATCATCTGGCATCTGATACTCTTTGAGAATGAGATAGGGCATTCAAGATAAGAGTAATCATGGAACGAAGGCGCCCTCACATGACCCAACCTGAACTGACCCGACCCACCCGAACATGTTTCCTTGGGCACCCTCACACGACTTGACCCGACTTGACTCGCCCGAACACGTTTCTTCGGGCACCCTCACATGACATGACCCAAACCAACCCGGCCCACCCGAATGTGTTTCCTTGGGAAATCTCACATGGCACGACCCAACCGAACTCAATCAGACCCGACCTGACATGCCCGAACGCGTTTCCTTAAGTTGTTGAGATTCAACAAGATGATGAGCTTAGTGAAAATTAAGCACCTTCACTAAGTGGGGCCCGCAGGCTATTTTTAGGTGTATGTCTATTTTTAGAATGGTGAGCATATTCTAAATTTAGCAGGATGTTGATTCTAGATGGTTGAGAAAATTATATCTTTGGATGAATTTCTATTTTTAGAAGATTGGGCAAAGTCTATTTATAGATTGCTAATCTAAAAATATATGCATGTCGATTATTATTGGCCCTTAATAATAATCAGACAACAAATAGTAACTTATTCTCTTGGAGCACTTTATTTCAGTGAATAGATTTGGCACATTAGTGGGTTGAAGGAATTACGCAATTCCTAGGGTGGTTGGTGACTCATGCATGGAGGAATTCGTTATAACTGACAATGGAAAGTTGTAACAGAGTTGGAAGAGTAGTTATGTGAGTTATTATTATTTTTAACTCAATTAAGTGAGTTAAACTTAGTTGTACTAATTGTAACTAAAGATACACTAGTGAAAGATGAGTGAATTAATTATTTAATTAATTCACAAGTAGTGTCTTACTTATAGCTGAACAAATACAATAGTTAACTACTTTCATGTCAGATCCAGTGGAGACCTAGTGGATAGATAGGTGAAAGGGTGAGATGGACTATCAGGTGTGACTATAATGATGCATTCAATGCATCTACACTGACATTGGAGATGCCAATCAGGATTGCGCAGTGCAAGCAAGGAAAGATCGAATTCATTCAGGGATCTTCTTTAGCAGGGATTGCGCAGTGGAGGCAGGTTATCAGGAGGCAAGAAATTGGTGCATAGATATGCAAATTTATGCATGACACTGTGTGACGATTGTATATTGTACTGAGAGCTCTATGAGCTGAGATTTGTATGAGATTGTTACATGCTCCATTGATATACATAATATATGATAGTTTGGTTTTTTAGCTTTAAGCTTTCTCGGTAAAACATCTTGTTATGTGCGATTGATTTTCCTTCATATGTGTTTTGCAATTTGCGATTTAATTTCCATAAAGAAATAAGTGGAAGGATTATGTATTTAACATAAGATTAATTTGTTAGATCAGGAGAATCCGGAAATACATTATTGTGTTTATAAATTTCTACATGGTATCAGAGCAGTTTTGATCACTGGAGATCGCAATATTGAAGCGGTGATGAGTTTTTTGCTGGTGGACAATTTGAATTTGCTGAAGAATTTCTTGGTGCAACAGTTGAGTAAACATTGAAATGGATTTCAATGGGTTGTGGTTGGAGTATGCACTCGAGGGCAGCTCTAACTACATAGCCTGGAAGGACAGGATGGAGGCGGTGCTTGAAGATAATGGTTTGAAGGAGTTCATCGATAGCGATGTTCCTAAGCCCACTTCAACGGATGCTACATTACTTGACGCCTGGAAAAATACAGTAGCGAAGACAAGAAGAATTATTTTGGAAGATGTGAAAGACCATATTGTGTCAAGACTTCACGAGAAAGCCACTCCATTTTCAATGTGGAAGTTTTGACAGATCTTTTCCAAAGCAGCAACGACCATAGGATGTTGGCACTAAAAGATAAGCTCAGAAAAATCAAAATGGAGTAGGGCGAAAGTATTCCAAAGTATCTCACGAAGTTTTTCCAATGAAGGGATGAGCTGGTGAGTGTGGGAATTATGATCGCGGATGATGACTTAGTGAGCTTGGCTCTCCTTGGGCTTCCAAAGAGTTGGCATAGTTATCAAGACTCTATCAATGGGCGGTAGAAACTACCGGATTGGGAGGGACTTTGGTCGGATCTAGTGCAGGAGGAGATAAGGCGGAGTACCAAGGATGGATCTTCATCAAAGCATGATGATGGAGAGGATTGTGATTTGGCTGCCAAAGAAAGGAAAGGGAAGGGGAAGAAATCCCATCCAAAATCCGAGGCTAAAGGAAAGAAGTTGGATTTGTCCAAGGTGAAGTGTTTTCACTGACACAAACATGGGCATCTCGCCACTAACTGCCCAGAGAAAAAGAAGAACAAGAAGGTTGTTGGAGCTGCAACTGGTGAGGCCCTTGCCTCACAATTTAAAATTGATTTCTCCTTTGCTTGGTTTCGAGCGCAATGGGATCGGTGTGGTATCTTGATAGTGGTGCTTCCTTCCACATGATGGGAGACAAGGAGTTGTTTAGTGACTTGGAGGAGAAAGATCTTCAAATGCAGATAGAGATGGGCAACGATGGTAGATATAGTGTGACCGGCATTGGAACCATTACCTTTGAGAGGGAGTCAGGTAAACCATTTCTATTGAAAGATGTTATGCATGTTCCAGGTCTGAAGAAGAACTTTGTCTCAGTCGCGTTGTTGGAGGACCGAGGTTATGATGTTGTTTTCAGCGAGGGAAAATATTTCCTGCGAGATAAAACAACGGGTCAAACCAAGAGGATAGGGATTTGAGTCAAGAATATCTACAAGCTGGAGGTAGATGGTTGCACTATAATTATGGGTAAATCAGAAGAAGTGGTGAGCCCAGATGAGGGAAAATTATGGCACAGGAGATTAGGCCATCTTCACCATGGCACCTTGAAGATTTTGCAGCAGATTTCTACTGGACTTCCCAAGGGTACTCTTGCATAGTTAGATCAGTGCAAGGGATGTACTATGGGTAAGTTTGTGAATACCACCTTTCATGAAAAAGATAACCTTACTTCGGTGATCCTGGAGAAGATTCACACAGACGTGTGTGGACTATTCTCAGTTGCTTCAACAGCAAAACACAGGTATTATGTTATTTTTGTTGATGACTATTCTCATAGATGCTGGATATTCTTCATGCAGAAGAAGGATCAAACATTCTCAAAGTTCTGTGAGTTTAAAGCATTGGTGGAGAAGGAGTCGAGGAAGCAAGTGAAGGTTCTGCGGAGCAATAATGGTGGTGAATATATCTTGAATGAATTCAAAGACTTCTGTAGCAAAGAAGGAATTCGAAGAGAACTCATAGCACCTCATAACCCATAGCAAAATGGGGTCGCAGAGAGGAAGAACAAAACGATCATGGGTGCTACACGAGCTATGCTGCATGACCAGGGCCTACCAATGCACTTTTGGGCGGAAGCATGTAACACTGCGGTTTATGTACAAAACCGTTGTCCTCATACAGTGCTTGGCATGAGTACACCTAAAGAAGCCTTTACTGGTAAGAAGCCGGATATTTCTCATTTAAATATTTTTGGCTCATCTGTTTACATTCATGTGACCAAGGACACCAGGAAGAAGCTAGAGCTAACTGTAGAATCTGGTATATTTGTGGGGTACACAGAAACACCCCATAATTTTCATGTGTATTTTCCAAATAGTCGGATGACTGTGGTGCGACGAGATATAAAATTCAATGAGGAGAAAGCTATGAATTTATCGCTTGAAAGGGAGCTACACTTACATGCAGAGGAGGAATTTCTTGTTCCAAAAAATGAGCCTCAAGATGTGGATCAGCCACAGGAAGAGGATCATGGAGTAGAGGAGTCCACTCACGCAGAGCCAAACATCAGAACTGGCAGAAGGCGTACCACATAAGCTGAGAGGCTAAAGCTTGATGCGACACAGAATGTAGGAGTCCCTAGTTCACAGCGCAGATAGAGACAATCACCTGACTAATATACTGGATACATGACTCTCATGAGAAAGTGTATCGTGACAGAGCCATCTTCCTTTGAGGAAGCAGCGCATGAGCCCACATGGGTATATGCCATGGTGGAGGAGTATGACTCGATTGTCAGAAACAATGCTTGGGAGATTGTTCCAAGGCCGGTTGGTAAATCAATGGTAGGCTCAAGATGGATATATAAGGTAAAGTAAGCTACTGATGGGAGCTTCGAGAAGTATAAGGCAAGATTTGTTTCCCGGGGCTTCTCACAGATCGAGGGGATTGATTATGAAGAAACCTTTGAACCTGTCACACAATATTCTTCCATAAGGACCATCCTTGCTCTCTCAGCATAGAATGGTTGGCACATTCATCAGATGGATGTGAAGACCGTGTTCCTTAATGGGATCATTGAGAAAGAAGTGTACATTGAGAAACCTCAAGAATTTGAGATCTTCAACAGCGAGTCGCATGTGTGCAGACTCAAAAGAGCGTTGTATGGGCTGAAGCAAGCACCCCGTGCTTGGTACACATGGATCAACAACTATTCCACTGAACTTGGCTTCACCAAGAGTGAGGCAGATGCAAACCTATACCAAATTGTGGTGGAGAGTGAGATTTTAATCATTGTTCTTTATGTTTATGATTTAATACTAATGGGTGATGAGAAGTTGATACACTCATGCAAGGAGGACCTTGCAAAGGAGTTTGAGATGAAGGATTTGGGCCTCCATTATTTCTTTGGATTGGAAATATGGCAGCAAAGAGGTGAACTGTTTGTGTCTTAAGTCAAGTATGCTCGGGAGATACTTTGTAAGTTTCACATGGAGGACTGCAAGCCTATGGATACTCCTCTGGTAGGAAATTTGAGGAAAGAGGATGGTACATCGGTAGAGGTAGTGGATGCTGTTTTTTATCGACAGTTGGTGGGTTCGCTCTTGTATTTAGTTAATACAAGACCAGAAATATGCTATGCAGTGAACCAGCTTAGTCAAGCGATGGTACTACCAAGCTCTTTTGGAAGGCAGGCAAGCATGTCCTGAGATATCTCAGGGGCACATATGAGTGTGGCTTATGGTACAAACAGATGGATGAGGTGAAGTTGCATGGCTTTATGGATGCAGATTGGGCAGGCAGCCCAACAGATAGAAAGAGCACATCAAGAGGGTTTTTCAGTATCATATCTACAGTTGTTTCTTGGTACAGCATGAAATATATATATGTGGCACTCAGTTCAGTGGAAGCAGAATACATGGCAGCAAGTCAAGCTGCATGTGAGGCTATCTGGATGAGGAAGATCCTGGTCGGTTTGTTTGGTTCTCATTTAGATCCTACAATAATTCATTGTGATAATCAGAGTTGCAATAAACTCTCGATTAATCCTATGTTTCATGATATATCTAAACATATATATATCCAGTATCATCATATCAGAGATTGTGTGTAGCGAAAGATCATTTTGCTTCAGTACATTCCTACATAATATCAAGATGCAGATATTCTGACGAAGGTGCTCACCAGGAGAAAATTCGAATACCTTAGAGGCAGGATTGGGGTGAAGGATAATCCCTGTCTTGTTGAGAGGGAGTGTTGAGATTCAACAAGATGATGAGCTTAGTGAAAATTAAGCACCTTCACTAAGTGGGGACTGCAGGATATTTTTAGGTGTATGTCTATTTTTAGAATGGTGAGCATATTCTAAAGTTAGCAGGATGCTGATTCTAGATGGTTGAGCAAATTATGTCTTTGGATGAATTTCTATTTTTAGAAGATTGGGCGAAGTCTATTTATAGATCGCTAATCTAAAAATAGATGCATGTCGATTATTATTAGCCCTTGATAATAATCAGACAATAAATAGTAACTTATTCTCTTAGAGAAATTTATTTCAGTGAAAAGATGTGGCACATTAGTGGGCTGAAGGAATTACACAATTCCTAGGGTGGTTGGTGACTCATGCGTGGAGGACTTCGTTATAACTGACAGTGGCAAGTTGTAATAGAGTTGGAAGATTAGTTATGTGAGTTGTTAGTTATTTTAACTCAGTTAAGTGAGTTAAACTCAGCTTTACTAGTTGTAATTAAAGATACACTAGTGAAAGATGAGTGAATTAATTATTTAATTAATTCACAAGTAGTGTCTTACTTGAAACTGAACAAATACAACAGTTAACTACTTGCATGTCAGATCTAGTGGAGACCCAGTGGAGAGATAGGTGAAAGGGTGAGACGGACTATCAATTGTGACTATAGTTATGCATTCAATGCATCTACACTGACATTGGAGATGCCAATTAGGATTGCACAGTGCAATCAATAAATATCGAATTCATTTAGGGATCTTCTTCAGCAAGGATTGTGCAATGGAGGCAGGTTGTCAGGAGGCAAGAAATTGGTGCATATATATGCAAATTTTTTCATGACAGTGTGTGACGATTGTAGATTGTACTGAGAGCTCTATGAGTTGAGCTTTTTATGAGATTGTTACATGTTCCATTAGTATACATAATATATGATGGTTGGGGTTTTTAGCTTTAAGCTTTCTCGGTAAAATATCTTGTTATGTGCGATTGATTTTTCTTCATATGTGTTTTGCAATTGGTGATTTAATTTCCGAAAAGAATTAAGTGGAAGGATTATGTATTTAACATAAGATTAATTTGTTATATCAGGAGAATTCGGAAATACATTATTGTGTTTATAAATTTCTACATGGTATCAGAGCAGTGTTGATCACTGGAGATTGCAATATTGAAGCAGTGGTGAGTTTTGTGTTGGTGTACAATTCGAATTTGTTGCAAGAATTTCTTGGTGCGACAGTTGAGTAAACATTGAAATGGATTTCAATGGGTTGCGGTTGGAGTATGCACTAGAGGGAAGCTCTAACTACATAGCCTGGAAGGATAGGATGGAAGCGGTGCTTGAAGATAATGGTCTAAAGGAGTTCATCGATAGCGATGTTGCTGAGCCCACTTTGATGGATGTTGCATTACTTGACGCTTGGCAAAAGAAAGTAGCGAAGACAAGAATAATTCTATTGGAAGGTGTGAAAGACCATATTTTGTCAAGCCTTCACGGGAAAGCCACTCCATTTGCAATGTGGAAGGCTTTGACAGATATTTTCCAAAGCAGAAATGACCATAGGAAGTTGGCGCTAAAAGATAAGCTCAGAAAAATCAAAATGGAGAAGGGCGACAGTATTCCAAAGTATCTCACGAAGTTTGTCCAATGTAGGGATGAAGTGCGGAGTGTGGGAACTATAGTTTCGGATGATTACTTGGTGAGCTTGGCTCTCCTTGGGCTTCTGAAGATTTGGCACAGTTATCGAGACTCGGTCAATAGGCGGGAGAAATTTCCGGATTGGGAGCTACTTTGGTCGGATCTAGTGCAGGAGGAGATAAGGTGGAGTACCAGGGATGGCTCTTCATCAAAGCATGATGATGAAGAGGATTGTGCTTTGGCTGCCAAAGCGAGGAAAGGGAAGGGGAAGAAATCCCATCCAAAATCCGATGCTAAAGGAAAGAAGCTGGATGTGTCCAAGGTGAAATGTTTTCACTGTCACGAACATGGGCATCTCGCCACTAACTACCCATAGAAAAAGAAGAAGGTTGTTGGAGCTCCATCTGGTGAGGCCCTTGCCTTGCAATTTGAACTTGATTTCTCCTTGATCGCATGCTTGGTTTCAAGCGCAATGGGATCCATGTGGTACCTTGATAGTGGTGTTTCCTTCCACATGACGGGAAACAAGGAGTTGTTTAGTGTATCGACTCGACCCACCCGAACGCGTTTCCTCGGGTGCCCTCACACGACACAACCTAACCCGCATGAATGCGTTTCCTTGGGCGCCCTCACATGACTTGACCCGAACCGACCTGACCAACCCAAATGCGTTTCCTTGAGCACCCTCACATGACTTGACTTGACTTGACCCACCTGAACGTGTTTCCTTAGGCGCCCTCACACGACACGACCCTAACCGACCCGACCCGACCCGCACGAATGTCAAAGGCATGACGGATCAAACGGTAAATGGGTCGAACGAATGTGCACAAGACATGCAAGTGGTCAAAACTTAACATTTTTTATACAACCACCCTCACATGACCCGACTCGACATGACACGACCCGACCGGACCTGCCCGAATGCGTTTCCCTGGGCGCCCTCACACGACCCGACCCAATCCGCACTAACTCGACCTGCACCGACCCGCCCGAATGCGTTTCCTTGGGCGCCCTCACACGGCATTACCTGACCTGACAGGACCCGACCTGACCCGACCTCACACGACCTGACTTGACCCGACCTGACATGACCCGACCTAACCATCACATGGCATGACCTGACTCGACCTCACACGACCCAACCTAACCCTCACATGGCATGACCCGACCCGACGTGTCGTCGCTATTTCGATGTTGTGTATTTTTCGTCACATTTTCGACGTTGTGGACTTATTGTCGCAATTCCGACATTATGACCCTTTCATCGCTATTCCAACGTGTGGAGTGTGTCCGTCGCAATTTCGACGTTTGCAAATTTTCATCGCAAGTCCAACGTTTGGAAGTTTCATCGCTATTCCGATGGTGGGAGCGTTTCGTTGCTTTTCCGACGATTTTTGGCGAGATTAAAAAAATTGAGAAAAAGTTGGGAACTTTCTGACAATACGTCAAAACTATCGGAACTAAAGTGTCAGAAAATTGACCATATGTACTAGTGTATGGATCTGAAATTCATTTGATTTAATTTTTTTAATATTGTTTTCTTGCTTACGGATCAGAAAGTCATTTTTAGGCCCCACCACTAATTTAAACTTTAAATCAAGACATAATTTCCTCAATGCATTAGAAAATTCAAATCACTAACATGGTAATAAAACACAAAAGAAAATATGTTTAACCTCAACAAAAATCAATTATTTATTCACAATCCATGAAAATGTAACATTTCTCCATATACATGGAATATATCACATTTTTCCATATACTTCTCACCCATAAAAGACAACCCAATATTTGCAGGTTAGGGGAAAAAGGTAAATTAATGGGTTCTTCTTTAATGAAAGAACCATGCCATTAGTGCCCCCACAAAAATGAAAACAAACATGCATTCCCATAACGGAAACCTATCTTGTTGCTACTCAATGACTTATGGTGTAATAGATGATGATCCTATGTCATCATTCACAACTCCACACAATATATGAGTGGACATTATTTGTATATCAGCATGGTAAATTATGTTAAAAGATTAAAATTCATAACTCCTAATCTTTGCTTCCTTGTAAAGGGGTTTGGGATGTTGAGATTTCTAATAATAATTTGGAGAAAATCTCATAAATATGACAACAATAGGATTTGTTGCTAAATTAACTACATCTAATCCTGATGTGGAGTTATTGCATCCTATTTTGTTGTGATTGAATTTATGATTCAGTTTCTACTCCTAGCTATAATATGTAAGCCCGTAGAGGCAAATGAGCATGAGGGATGTGAGGGGAGTGGAAGAGAAGTGCAGATGAGAAACTCTGCTGTTGTAATTCTCCTGTTGAAGAATAATATTGCTGATGCCTCTGTTTGGTGGATGTAGCCCATATTGGTTGGGTGAACCATGTTAAATATGTTGTCTCTATTTTCTGTTGTTCGTCTGTGTGTTTATTTATTGTTTTCCGCTGTGATTTTCTCAACAATTGGTATCGGAGCGCTAAGGTGGAGTATTTACGTTAACGAGTTTCCAAGGGCACTGTGTCGAAGCCGTTTGAAAGCCGGGCTAGAGATAGTGACATGCATGTCCACTCCTGATTTTGTCTGCCAAATTGATCCGTTTTGGGTGAGCAGATATAAATTACGATACAGTCCATAGGATCGAAACTCATTTGATAACTCAGTTTTGCATACACGTGCACATCGTAGTGTTGGTAGAGACCAGATCTGTGGATCTGTGCCTGCAATTTTTTTTTGTTTGATGTGAAATTGCTTGCGTGGATTGTTAGATCATTTGTAATTTGTCAAATATCCATAGAGTAATTTGTAGTTTGAACTACACGTGAAGAAGCCGTGAACTGGTGGTCGATTGCACAAAACGAAGTCAGGAAATGAGATCGATGAGTCCAGACCTGCGTGGCTGAGGCAGCTTGCGTAAATGCTGTCGATTGACAACATGAAGATGATGGATTGCGTTATGAAGCATTTGCTGCGTATGTAACAGAGGAAGCGTTTGCTGTGTATGAAATTTGACGGTGCCGGTTTGGAGACATTGCTCGAACGGATTAAATTTAATTGCAATTTTTTTTTTGGCGGTTGCTTAATTTTCAACCTACATCATTGTGGGAAATCGGTAAGATGATTTTTGGTATATACCTTCTAGGATGGTATATATATATTACCACACACTCTGTCACTTGATTGACCTTTTTAATCAGAGACAATGTACCCATTGCCATTTGAATTTTGCGTAAATAATTTTTGACTATCTAGTTCGAATATCGTATGATTCAGTGAAATTCGGTTTGGTTCTGAAAATTTATGGTTGGGGTTTGTTATATCATGTACATAGAATACCATGAGTTTGTTGTTTCGTGGTGGGCATAGGATGTTACTTAAAATCAGACCTTATACCATCGTAGCTTCTCTTGCACTGGTGCATATGCTTGCCAGCAATGCTGGTGTTTAGAGTGCTGAAATTATTGGAATAGGGTCTTTAAGAAAGATGTGAGCAGATCCACTCTAGTATTGAAGCAAGGCTGTCAGGAAAAGTTGCTCCTATATCAGAGAAAAGAAATAATCCAGTGTTGTTCGAAGGCTTTTTTTCCAAGTCTTTTTTTTTTAATATTTTGGAATATGGGCAAAGTTATTTTTCCATATTCAGAGATTACACATTTAGTCAAATAGTGAGAACATTTGAGAATTGCAAATGTTTTTGATTAAATAAATCAATTTTTAAAAGTGTAAATTTGGTACACTTAGGTGGTTCTACATTTGATTGACTGTGTATGGTGCTGTTCTATTGATAAAAATGGAAAAAACTCAAAGTGATCAATTTGAGATCGAGAAGTTTAATGGAAGAAACAACTTCGAGATCTGGAAAGTTAAGATGCATGATCTACTCATGCAACAAGGCGTGGCGAAGGCACTTTTGGGCAAATCCAAAAAACCTTTCGCCATGACAGATGATGAATGGAGTGACATAGATGACAGAGCACTGAGTGGCATTCGTTTGTGTTTGGCGGATGATGTTTTTTTTAACATCGTGTCAGAGAAAACTGCAGCTGGTTTGTGGAAAAAGCTTGAAAAGCTGTACATGACAAAATCCTTAACAAATAGGATTCTTCTGAAGAGACAGTTGTACAACTTGCGCATGAAGGAAGGTACAACGATAACTGATCATCTGAATACCTTTAATACTCTCTTGGTGCAGTTAGAAAGTATAGAAGTAAAATTTGAATCAGAAGATAAAGATGTAACTTTATTATGCTCGTTGCCCAAGTCATGGGATCATTTTGTTACTTCTATAAGTCTTAGTTCATCAGAAACCCTTGAATTTGATGATGTTGTTGGAGCTTTTTTATCTGAAGAAACAAGGAAAAGGTCAAATTCAGAAACCTCTACATCAGAAGCAATGATGGTTAGAGGTCGTTCTAAAGAAAGACGCTTCAGTAAGCAGAACAAATCGCGGTCAAAATCGAAAGGGATGAAGAGTAAGGTAAAGTGCTGGTTTTGTGGCAAAGCAGGACATTTGAAGAAGGACTGTTGGAAGAGACAACAAACATCCAAAGGAGACTCTTCGATAGAAAAGAAATAAGAAAACACGACAGATATAGGTTCGGCATCCGTTTCAGGTATGAGTGATGAAGTGTTATCAGTTAGTTTATCTAATCATGATCAACATTGGTTGTTATATTTAGGTGTGTCAAATCACATGTGCATTCATAGAGAGTGGTTTAAATCTTATAAATCAATCAATGATGGAGTTGTTTACATGGGTAATGATGTCTCATGTAATATTGTGGGAATTGGAAGCATCTAGATTAAAATGTTTGATGGGACAAATAAAATTTTAACTGATGTAAGACACGTGCCTGAACTCAGAAAAAATCTTATTTCACTAGGAATACTAGACACAAATGGATATAAAACCTTTATTCAAGGTGGAGTAATGAAAGTTTATAAAGGAATTTTACTAGTAATGAAAGCAAAGAAGATTGGAAATATTTTTCAGTTAGAAGGAAGAACAGAGTCAGATCATGCTTCTACAGTATCTGAAAATGACAGTAATTCTATTCGTTTATGGCATCAAAGGTTGGGCCATATGAGCGAAAGAGGATTAAAAATTTTATCTGATCGTAAGTTACTTCCTATATTAAAAAACTCTAAGCTAGATTTCTGCAAACATTGTCTATATGGGAAACAAAGCAAGTAGAAGTTTAAAACTGGAAAACATAATAGTAAGGGAATCCTTGATTATATCCATTCTGATGTTTGGGGTCCATATCCTACAACCTCATATGGAGGATCGTCATATTTTGTATCTTTTATTGATGATTTCTCTAGAAAAGTGTGGGTCTATATGTTAAAGAAAAATTCTGATGTATTCACAGTTTTCAAACAGTTTAGAGCATTAGTAGAAAACATCACTGGAAGAACCATTAAATGTTTAAGAACTGACAATGGTGGTGAGTTTACTTCAAAGGAATTTGATAATTATTGCAAGGAAGTTGGGATCGAAATACATAGAACTACTGCTTATACTCCTCAGCAAAATGGAGTTGCTAAACGCATGAACAAGACTCTTTTAGAGAGAGCAAGAAGTATTCTTAGTAACACCAATTTACAGAAGGAACTATGGACAGAAGCAGTATCTATGGCTTGTTATTTGATAAATCGATCACCATCAACTGCAATAGGATGCAAAATTCCTCAAGAGGTATGGAAAGGTCATCCTTGTGATTATTCTAAACTGAAAGTTTTTGGTTGTGATGCATATGCTCTAATTCCAAAACATCAGCATTCTAAATTAGATCCTAAATAAAAAAGATATATCTTTGTTGGATATGGTGATGGGACTAAGGGATATAGGTTGTGGGATCCTACTACTCACAAGATCATCATTAACAGAGATGTTAAATTCAATGAATCTTCACTTGATAATCCAGATGTAGATGATAAATTGAAACAGGGAAATGTATCTAAGTTTCAACATATTCAGTTTGAAACCAGTTCAAATACTGATGATAGTTCAGATGAACAAGTTTTAGATGCAGATCATGAACATGTTTCAGATGCAGATCATGAAGAAGTTCCTACAGATAATAATCAACAAATTGTGGAAGAACCAGAAACATCTTTAAGGAGGTCCACGAGAATCAGACGTCCTCCTAAAAGGTATGATGATTATGTTACTTCAGTTGCTTTAACCGCTAATGATGATGAACCTTTATGCTATCAGGAAGTTGTAGAAGGTTCTAACAGTAATAAGTGGAAAGAAGCTATGAAGGATGAGATGAAGGCATTAGACAAGAATGCCACATGGGATCTGGTGGAACTTCCTAAAGACAGAAAAACTGTGGGATGTAAATGGGTTTACAAATTGAAAAGGGGTGTTGATGATAAAGAAGACAGGTACAAAGCGAGGCTGGTCGCGAAAGGTTTTTCTCAGAAAGCAGGAATTGACTTTCATGAGATATTTTCACCAGTTGTAAAAATTGTTTCAATTCGGATTGTGTTAGCATTAGTTTCTTTACTTGATTTAGAATTACAACAACTAGATGTTAAAACTGCATTTTTACATGGAGATTTAGATGAGGAGATTTACATGGAACAACCGGAAGGGTTTGTTCAAAATCGCAACAAGAAATTTGTCTGCAGGCTCAAGAAATCATTGTATGGTCTGAAGCAGTCGCCTCGACAATGGTACAATAAATTTGATTCTTTCATGATGAGTCAAAATTATATAAGAAGTGAATATGATCATTGTGTTTACTTTAAGAAATTGAGTAATGGCATGTTCATTATCTTAGTGTTATATGTTGACGATATGCTTTTAGCAAGAAAAAGCATAAGTGAGATCAACAGGTTAAAGGCTCAGATGGCTAGGACGTTTGATATGAAAGATCTAGGAGCAGCAAGATAGATTTTGGGCATGGAGATTTTCAGAGACAGGAGCAATGGTAAGCTGTGGCTATCACAACAGAAGTATGTTGAGAAGATACTCTTAAGGTTTGGTATGAACAATGTGAAGCCTGTTTCAGTCCCTTTTGCTTCCCATTTTAAGCTTTCTTCAAGTTTATGTCCTAACACTAATGAAGAAAAGGAATATATGTCTCGAATTCCATATGCCAATGTAGTAGGTTGTTTGATGTATGCGATGGTTTGTACTCGACCAGATATTTCACATGTAGTTGGGGTTGTCAGTAGGTATATGGAAAATCCAGGAAAAGAACACTGGTCAGCAGTGAAATGGGTGCTTCGGTATCTGAGAGGCACAAGTGATTATTGTATCACTTATAACAGAAGTAGTGAATTTGTTTGCGGATATGTTGATTCCGATTTTGCAGGTGATTTGGATAAGAGAAGGTCAACTTCAGGATATGTCTTTACTCTTGCAGGTGGAGCTATAAGCTGGATGTCAAAGCTACAAAACATTGTTGCTTTATCCACTACTAAAGCAGAATACATCGCTGCTTCACATGCTTGCAAAGAAGCGGTTTGGTTGAAAGGTTTGTTTGGTGAGTTTGGTAGGTTGCTGGACAACATAAAGCTATTTTGTGATAGTCAAAGTGCAATTCACTTGGCTAAAAATCCGACCTATCATAGTAAATCAAAGCATATACCTATCAAGTACCATTTTGTAAGACAGGTTATCACTGAACGGGGAGTCTCTCTTGAAAAAGTGCATACAAAGGAAAATTGTGCAGACATGTTCACGAAACCAGTTTTATTAGAGAAGCTACAACAGTGTCTGGCTTCTCTTGGCTTGCAGAAAAGATAAAATTAATAATGGAACAGGGTATCAGGTTAATTGTTGTCAAGGTGGATATTGTTGAGATTTATAATAATAATTTGGAGAAAATCTCATAAATATGACAACAATAGGATTTGTTGCTAAATTAACTGCATCTACCCCTGATGTGGAGTTATTGCATCCTATTTTGTTGTGATTGAATTTATGATTCAGTTTCTACTCTCAGCGATAATATGTAAGCCCATAGAGGAAAATGAGCATGAGGGATGTGAGGTGAGTGGAAGAGAAGTGCAGATGAGAAACTCTTTTGTTGTAATTCTCCTGTTGAAGAATAAGATTGTCGATGCCTCTGTTTGGTGGACGTAGCCCAGATTGGTTGGGTGAACCACGTTAAATATGTTGTCTCTATTTTCTGTTGTGCATCTGTGTGTTTATTTATTGTTTTCCACTGTGATTTGATCAGCATGGGATTTTCCTTTCGAACTAGATATGTGCCTTTCATCTGGTTGAAAATTAATTCTAAATTTGTGAATATGGTGATATCATTGACACCAATGCTTTTTTCCTCTTTCAGCCCTTCGACAAGGGCAATGTAATATGCTTCGTTATTTGTAGTCTTTCCCTGCACTTATTTATTTCTATGCATCACATGTTTTGTTGCACTATTTCAAAGCACAAATTGAATGATAGCTCATCCTGGATTAGGAAAATATGAGACCTCAATGCACATGAGCCACTTTTGCACCATTTTTATCTTACATTAGTTGGAAAAAAAATAACAATAACATGATATTATAATTAGGCATTTAAATTTTAACATTAAACAACTTATAGTGCCAATAATAAACAAGGATACAAAAGAGAATAACATACACTAAAACTATTAGTCATTCAAAAGTGGCACTAATGCTAGGGTAACAACATAATAAAATCACTTAGGAAAACATAGAAAGCTATAGCAAATTTCCATTAAGATGGTTCTGGTTGTATGTATGTTCTCAGTTGCCCACTTACCATCTATGTTATTACTTGATATCTAATTTCCCCAAATGTTCAACGCCCCTCAAAACAATACTTGGGGAAACTACTTATGTATTTTCTTAATGAATGATGTGGTAATGGTGAATTCATCACTAGTTGACATACTTCTTAAGGAAGTAAGTTTCCTATGAAGGAATTTATCTTTTGACAAATTGTCAAAGAATGATTTGTTTTTATATAATGAAAAAAAAATCAAACCAACTAGATATCAGTGTATTGGTTTTTTATCTGCTTCTGTGAACATTGGTCTTCAGATGTAAAAATTGTGTGAATATACCCTATCTTCCCAAACAATAATTTACATAATTATGTACATGAAACTTATATATCTACTTCCTTTTTCTCAAAATAATAAATCTACATGCCACTTAGGTACATGTCACTTATATATCTACTTCCTTTTTTACAACTATGATTTGACTGCTAATAGATCTGTTGATTATGCTTCAACCAAGGCATCCAGCAACTCTAGAAACTTATTTTTGTAGGGGATGGAAAATGATTTTCCAGGTCTCCTGTAGGCATTGGGAAATCAGCCTCCAGTGCCTACAACAATGCAGTAAAACTATGTATAGTTCAAATGTGTGTGTAGAATTATTTGTTTCAAATACTCAACACCTCATGCCCAATTATAGGGCTATATGAATATTGTGGCTAATTTGAAAGTACTATGCAGAAGAAGACTATTATTTTGAGCTTTTACACTTTATACTCTCTGGCAGGATTGAAGCATTTCAAATAAAAAAATTCAGCCATGTGTAGGATTCTTTGTTTCAATTTCTCTTCACCTTAGAAGAAGCCAATTTATTTTGAACTTATTATTCTAACTCTATTGGCTATTTAATTGGAGTGGCTCTAATCAGTCGGAAGGAACATACAAAAATATTTTATCAGGTGCCTAGTTTGAACGAATATGTAGATAACAATGTTGGATTTGATCTGTTGGTAAAGAAAAAAATAATACAAATTTGAATGAGACAATTTTCCCTAATAATAATCCTGTTAAGGTAAACTATGGATTGTTTTTCACTCCACAAACAAAAAAGGATCTATAAAATGCATGATTGTTGACTTTTCCTTCTGCAATGTTAATGATCTATCGTATGTAAACTTAATTTATATCCTTGTTGAATTAGTTCGACTTCATATGGAAAATTCAACTCCCCTCGTCTTCCCCTGAACGAATTTGCGGCCTTCTCATAACCTCTGGCGGCGTCCTTGACTGGATCGAAAGTCCCTAGCCAAATGCAAACAACAATAACAGGAAATGGATGAAAAAAATTGAAATGCAGGTAGCACTCCAGCCAAAATTTATCCTTCCCTTTGCTCACTGATTTAGGTATAAAAAATTCAATTTGGGCACGCGACATGGATTCAATTTGAATTTTGAAAAAAAAATGAGTTAATGCAAGGGAGCTCCGGTGATGGGATGGGGTTTCGGGGGCAGGGGAGAGGTGGCAGAGGGTGGGAGAGCAGGGAAAGAGGGTAGCGTACATTGATGGGGCCCTAAAAAACTGGCATCACCAAAAAAAGAGGGGAAAAAGGTAATCGTAAAAAAATGGAGGGAGTTGGGGCGGAGCTGGGTCTCTACTGGAAAGGGGCGAACTAGAGGTGTCAAATCACTTCCAGTTTGTCCGAGGAAAAATTGTGATATAGTATCAAAATTTGTAGCATGTGATGGTATTGGCATTAATTAATGTCATACATAGCTACTTATGACCATAGAATTATTAATTGTACACCATTATGGGCTTAGATAACACATCAATTCACTCGCCAGTCATCATCAGTACACTATTACGACTCTATTTTGAGTAAAAAGAGAATACCACTTGTGTCTTCAGATACTAAAATGATACGATTCTTTTTCTTTAGTGTGCAACAAAGAATGTTTTTTATGTGATTTATTTATCACAATTATGTTGCATTGTGTCTTTGTATTTCCACAGGATTATGATAGTAGAATGCAGTTTCGTGGTGTAAGAAATATGGTCATTATTATCATTTTGTCAAATTATATATATGTATGTGTGTGTGTGTGTGTGTGTGTGTGTATATATATATGTGCATATGCATATGCATATATACATATACATATACATATACATATATATATATATATATATATACAAAAATCAATTATATATATATAGATACATAAATTAATTTTCATTCTTCTAGCTCGCTTGTCTAAATACCAATTTAATGCGGGAATTCTTTATATATATATATATATACAAAAATCAATTATATATATATAGATACATAAATTAATTTTCATTCTTCTAGCTCGCTTGTCCAGTACCAATTTAATGCATAATTCTTTTTACATCATCATATTTTTTTGCCTCTTAGGCATACATAGTCATGTCTGGAGCAGCTCTCAAGCATACATAGTCCTGCTGAGGATTGGACCAGATGACTTGTGGGGACCAAACCTCCCCACCTAACCATTGCACCACATCCTTGGGAGCATCATCTTTTCTTTTATTGTAAATTACTCACGGATGTATTTATGAATTTTTCGTGTGGTCTCATATTATTTATCGAAGGTTTCAATGGCGTGATCGAAGATTAAGACAATTTATCGAATGGTGTGATCTGAGAACGAGACATATTATTTGGAAATTTATAAAATATTAAAATAGATTTGTTGAATGTTCAATCATTTTCTCATTAGAGAGGCTATTAAATGACCTGTTGAACTACATTTAGATACCTTAACCATTTTTATCGTACTACTATTCTATTTGCAATTTCTATTATATTGTGTGTTTGGCTAGAATATTTTCTTGTAATTTATTGTGAGAATGTTTTAGTATTCATTTTAATTGTTAATTTTAGAGTTGTGAAGTATAATGGACATAAATATATTGGATGATATATATTTATTTTTCTCATTATTTTTTGGTTGTGTGGGAAAATAACCTTTACTCTTTTAGAACTTGAGCATAGTACAAAACTCATAAGAGGAATACCTCAAAAACTTTGCAAAGGCATAATACATTGCACCATCGGCTTAAGCAGAGGTTGGCCCTCTAATATAATTTTCTCCATGAAAACAAGCTTTAGCTCGACCCTGACTTTGGGTGGTGGGTCCTCTAGTAGTCAGGCAATCGCATTTAAGTCCCAGTCAACAAGAGACCGGTGACTCTGACTCTAGGTCAGGTCTAACCTCTTACCCACCACCTGTGGGTGACACTCATAAGAGAATTTTTTTTCCTATATTGCCTTCAAGTGGCATCCAACTATTACCACAGTTCTTTGCTAAGTCATGAGTCCATTTTTTAATTTTTTTTAGGATTAGACTTTGAAAATTAAAAAAAATAAAAATGGTTGCTACCGGAAATTCCAAAAGCACTTGTATCAGTCTTTTTGGATAGTCTGTTATATTCTTGCTTCTGTTATTTTTTATTTTTTTTGATGCTGTCATAAATTATGGAAGCATACTCTGTTTTTAAAAAAATAAACGAAAAAGCGCATCCGCTTTTGTCAAGCCACGTGTTTCAGTGTAAATACGTTTCAATTTTTTTTAAAATATTTCATATCTCATGATAGGTGTCATATGCAACCAGTTTAGTTGAATTCAAGTCATGGTATATGTTAATGCCTATGTGTCAACTCGCAGTAATGCACTTAACCGTTAATCTCGTCCTACCTATTAACCCTAAGTCAGTTAAACATATGTCAAAGTACGTGTTTTTTTGAACGGAGGAGATAGTGGTCATCAAGCTTAACACAATGATTTTTTGGCTAGTTGCATAGTAGTGTTGCCAAAAAATTCGGCCAATAATCAGCAAGACAACAGAGGTGATTTCCAATCACAGATCGGATTGTCTCAAGCCATCTGGAGATTTCCATATGAAGATACGCAACCAACTAAAATTAATAATGGCTATCACATGGTGCATATCACGATGAGGGATATTTTCCATAATGAAAGTCGATTTGCATGGGGTGATGAACCATAGTTTTTGTTTTAAAACCACCGAAAAAGTAGGAGCATGATCATTTGAGAATTTAGCTGTTGGAGATCGAATTGCTTAGAGTTGTAGTTTGAGAAGGAGTCTGGATTTCATACAGGATTTTTAAAGAAGAATACAAGAAACACTTGTAAGGTGAAACTCCTCCAACTATGCCACTTATCAATTTCAAGAGACATAGTCATTAATTTTCTGAAGATGACTAAAACAGGTGGAAAAATAAATCGAATTGAGCCATAGGGTGCAGACCTAGTGGATGAAAATTCGAGGGTAAGAATATTGTTTATCCAGTCAAGGTCATATTATCTATGCACCAGGTTATGGAGATCTCACTCAGGAGTAGCTCAAGAGTTTGCAAACTCTTTTAATGGAAAAGAAGCCACAGTTTATGGTCTTACATTACAGGTTTCTGAAGACTCCATTGCTGAAGCATTTAACCTTCCACAGGAAGGAGAGAGGTGGTTTAAAGGTCAGGTTATCACAGGAGGAGACCTCAATAGTTTCCTCAAGGATGCACATAGAGATCCAAATTGGGCCAAGGGAATTCCAAGCAACTATCTGAAGAATGATTGGGCAGAAGTTGTTAAGCTTATCAAGATATACCTCACTTATGAAATGAGGTATACATTTGTGTTCCTCTATCACATGAGGTTTATTTTTCATGTTGTAGGTATCAATACATTAAATCTTCCATATTTATTGCTGAAGAGCCTGAAAAATATGTCAGCAAGGGTCCAAAATCACACTGCTATTTCAAAGTATAGCTTGTATCATCAAGCTTTAATCAAGGTTCTAGTTGAAGAAGAGTTAGGTAGGAGAAATCAAACTTGGGATCACTTTTTGTTTTACAGGGCAGGCCAACCTGCACTTACACCTCCAGTTTCACAACCACACTCTCAGATTACAAAAATAAGAACAAAGAAATTCCAAAAAAGAAAATATCCATAAGAAGGCCAAGGGAAAAAAAGAAAAGGTTTCTACAGTTAAGGCTGAGATAGAGTTGAAAAAAGGAGAGAGCTCCTCAGCAAGTAAACCCAAATCTATGAAAATGGTGCCCCCTGTTCCTACTTTTCCTAATGTCTACACTAGAGACCGAAGAGGAAGGTCTGCAACTACGGATAAATCAAAAGTGTAGGAGCTACGGAAAATTTGGAAGCACATATTCAGTAGAAGATGTAGAAAGAGTATCAGCCTACAAAATCAGGTGAAGAACTCCTCAAGGATGCTAGATATGACATCAGCAGTGAGAAGAAGAAAGAAGAAGTCGAACCTATTGTCGGTACCAGAATGAGGCATACCAGATACAACAACAATTTTAGGTTTAAGTCTAAGGATCTACATAATCCAAGCATAATGACAGAGGTCATTGATATTGAAGGTAAATCCAAAGGGTCAAAAACAGAGAAATCCATGAAGAAAAACAAAAACAAAACCCCTTCAGAGTAGCACTTAAAGCCCTCAAAGAGAATAAAGATACAAAAAGGTTCTAAGGAGAAAAAATCCACTATCAAGGAAGCAGCCACAAGAATAACCAGATCCAGATCAGCTACTGACAACAAAACAAACTTGGATAAGCTTGCTAAAGCTGCAACCCACATAGAAGGAAGGCAAAAAGGTTTTTTGATACAAATACCTTTTTTGCTTATCAATGAAAATTTTTTGAACAACATCTTAGATGTCAAGAAATATAAGTTTACATGGGATTTTCAGCATTTTATATGTATTTTTGAAAAAGAAACAAAGTTCTACCATAAATTCTGGTAGCATTCCAGTTTTTGTGCAGCTACAGGTTTTTACCGAAATTTCTGGTAGCGCTTGTTTTAACTGAATTCTGACACATGTCAGCAACTTTTCCGAGACAGTTAAGGATGGATAATAACCCATAACCAAATGGATATAACAAGTGATGGTGAAAGGTGGTTATGAGTTTGTTGGAGCTCTTATTAAATGGAGCTACATGGTTACTTAAAGACCAAAGACATAAGGAGACAAATCAACAGAAAAAGGGGTAGCTTGACAACACACTCAACATTTCAGCCCAATTTTCTTCTCTTATTTCTTCTACATCTGTCATTTCTGTTAGATTTTGATGGGATATGGCTGTAATGTCTTTTGACACCTATGTAATGTTAGGAGTAATGTTTCCTTATTTTTAGAAGAGATGGAGTTGGTGCCTCTCTTGCTATATATACCATTTGTAAATACCATTTCCAGGATGAATGTTGGTGTACTTGAAGACTGAATATAATAAAAAGTCTTTTTTACTTCATGTTGGAGAATTTTGTGACTCAAGGAACATCTAATGTGTGGTGAGTCTCCTTTCTTTGTTAATTTATTCTAAAATATGAATTGCAGCAACTAGTAAGGTGTGAGTGAGGAACTGTTAAAGGATTTAACAGTAAATTATCTGCTTTCAATTTTCTTCAAATTATATGTGTGTTATAGAACATGTCAATGAATATTTCATAAAGGATTTTTTGAATACTTTATACATGCAATCTATTTTTTGAGTGTTGTTTACTTTGCATAAACAAAGTTTTTGTAAAGAGCCATCATCATAGCTGTGTGACTGATTTAGGATAGGAATATTTCCTAGAATAGGTACTAGCTATCCATCTTATTTCATTTGTACACTTTGGTCCCTCTAATACTAATTTAACCACACAATGTATACCTGCCACAGCTTGCCAAATTCATGAAAGTATTAAAGAATATAAAAATCATTTCAAAATCTTTGAGAATCCATCCCACCACTTAAAACAACCCCTTTAAAATTTGAAATAAACTATGATGTGTAAGGCTTACTCATAAAATCAAGGAGTGACTCCTTGAGCTAACACCAACAACCATTTTTAGCCACCATATAGCTTGATGTGTCATCATCTCCACCACCTGATCCAACCATTATGTGTCCTCGCCCATGTTCTATGATCGTATGTTTGAATATGGGTCTTCCAAACCTGAAGATATGGATTTTCATTATGTAATTGGATATTTTTTCTTACTTATCATGGACACATCTGGACATGGAGTAGTGGGGGGATTTGGAAGAAACAATGGGCTTGGTTTGTACAATTTTCCCCTTGTCCAATTTGTTGGTTAGTCTCGTATCCTAATCTCATGGTATATCCTCTATTGGATACTAGCTTTAGGAGTGGCAGTACATGGGAAATTTCCTCGATTTATGTTGTGTGGTCTTGTTTCCTGACACTATGTATATCACTCCCCTCTGCTCATTATAACCCCATTTTTATATTTTCCCATCTGGGTCCACATTTTTCCATTGCGTCTACAAGGATTTAGCATGCCCCTCCCCTTGTCCACACTTTCGGTCAGGCCTATAATGATGCCTTGGAGTTTGATGTTGTTAAATGAAAAGAAAAATCAATATTTGACCACTTACAACAGTAAATGTACCATAAAATGCAAAAGAGAGTCGGGACATAAAAATTTAGCATGTGGGAAAAATCCAAGTGTGAGCTCTACCCCTATCATTATGGCCATCACCCTAGTTCCTAGGGCTCATTTTGTGAGCCCCTACATCATTAAGGAATCCATGATTGTCCCAACCCCTGGTGGGCAATGAACTACCCAACTTTAAGCAGGAAATCACTATTATATCGTGCTTACCATGCTCTCATTCCTTGGAGCCCTGAGCAGGTAAAAGAAAGAAAAATCAAGAAAAGGAAAAAAGGATATGAAGAAGGGTGGAATTTTTTTTTTTGGAGTAACTCATGTACCACAATGTCTCCCTCCTTCATCTATACACCCATGTGTGGGCTTCCCCTCATTATGGATACTCTTGTACCATGACATGTTTCTTAGATCCATCCCCTAATGCCCCAATCCATTCCATAATTATATCACATGAAACTTTCCATTTGAGGGATGTAACATGGACCTGTCACTCCCTTGGATGTTGAAACTACCTAATAGGGTCCTAGAATAACCTTTTTATTATTCCTAGAGACACTTGCACATTCTAAATCCCATTATGGAATGGTATGCCACTATGAAGTGTCCACTTGGTTCCATGACTTATAAGCTCATTTTATTATTTATATTGATAAATTATTGTATTGGAAGGTGAGGAGACACATTAGATCTTATACAGGATTATAGGTGGATCTTCATATTGAATTTTGATCTCCCTATTTGGGGTCCAAAACCTCCAGAGTGTCATATTGGCATTTGTAGGGTGTGTGTTGAGAGCCATGACCCTCCATTATAACAGAGAGCAGATATCCATTCCATGAGATTCTTCAGCACCATTCATTGCTATCGTGTTCCACTTGTTTGATGACAATGATGCACCTGGACTAGTACCTTGCCCATCCAGCTACAAACTTGGCAGTTGATCCAGGACCCTAATGGGGTTGTGTCTTACCATGGGAGAAAAAGGTAGGGCTTTCATCATTGTTCCAACTCTTACAGATGGGATACATGCTTTTTCGATTCAATTGGAGACCCATGAGGATGTTTTTGTGCACCCAGAGCCACTTTGAGGAACCACAGGTCATTTTCTAGGAGACCAAGGGGAAATCCCCTTCATCGCTATTATTGGAGCCCTTCTACTCATTTTGTCACATTTTGGACTTCATTTGGCCTTCTAACGTCCCTCCCGGCTACTTATTTATCATTTCGGCCCTCTAGAGAGGTTAATATTTCATATTTTGGAGCTATTCAGTGGGCTTGTCACCAATTAGGGTGTTATTTTACACATTAGAGACACTTTTAGGGGTTGGCTAGGTTAATTAGACCCATTTTAACTATCAGAGGCCCATATAAATACATGAGACCTCATTTGTAATTCTCATCATCACTTGGATTGGTATCTCTCTCTCTTGAGAACTTCACTATAACTATTGATGGACAAATTGGAAGATCTTTATTGCATTTTTATGTTTGGATTATTGTTTTTCAATCTTCGAGATTCTTTCTTGTAAATATGATGGATGAATATACTTTTTATTCCATGTAAGTTTCTCTTCGTACAAAAATTTCATTATATGTCTAATGTATGGAATATTTGATCATGATGTTACTTGTGCTCTAAATTATGCGAAAATATTGAATCACTTAGTAGCCTTGATCTATTGCATGTGTTATTCATTGGGCAAGAAAAATGAATGTTCCTAGGGGTTATCTTTGAATATTCAACCTCAAAACTCCATTTATTGACAAGTCGAAGTATAAATCCTTGTTACTGCTTTGTAGTTGCCTCTCTAGGGCATGAAATATTGCAATAAGGATCCTTGATTGGGAAAAACCCCAAAAATCAAATCTCATTATTGACTCCATTCTCCCAATAGACTAAGGCACTGATATTATCCTTGGTGGTCACCTCAAAGAATATTTTTCTTCGCCGTTCCTCCCTCTTTCTAAGCCCTAACCCTAGATATCTCCTAAGGCATCAATGGAAATATTTTGTAGCCATAGACTTTAAGTGAAACTTGACCTACAACTGCACTGGGGTTTCCTCTAGGCCCTCTCAAATCTTGAATAATTTCCCACGACTAGATTTGGAAATATATAAATCCCTAGCTCTAATTTCATTTATTTCCCTAGGTTTTCCTTTGTTAGTGGATTCATCAACGATCATTGTACTAAAAAATAAAGTCAAATCTAATTTGTTTGATCCTTTTATCCTCCCTTACTTGTTCAAGACCTTTTATTTGAAGTTTCACCTAAAACCCTTGACCTTGTTTGGATCCACTTGGGCTTCTTCATGGTCCTGCATCCTTTATCACTCTAATTTCACAAGGATTATCTTATAATCCCTCTTCTCCTAGGAATATTGGGTCTAGGCCCCCCCTTATCAAATATTATCCATCATCATTAAGCCTAGGATCCCTTTAGCCCTTTTTGGAGAGCCATACACCTTGCTTCTTGAGCAAGTAACCTCCTTCATTTGAGTCTCTCCTTTGAATATGCCCTTGAAATCACCACTTTTAGATCATTAATATACCATTCACAGTGATTTCCCTATTAGCGAGACTCCTCCCATCGGTGAAATTTCGTAAAGAGTAGGGAGATTTCATTGAGGTGACAGTGGGATATTTCTCCATTGTTTCCATTTGACCTAGTATTTTCTCTCTAGGAACCCCTCCTGGGACCCTACTAGATTGAGCGGTAACATTTTTTGTGTTGTTTCCGGGGAAACGAGACGTGTGTCTAGTTCCCTTACGACATCATTGATATATCTTTTGGTGACTCCGTTAGAAGAACAAAGTCATAGTTCTTCATTGAAATTTAAGGTCAATGCTTGTAGGGTGAAGCAAGCATATTTGATTTCACCCTAGCAACTCCTACATAATCCAAATGTGTACCCCAATAAGATGTCCTTCTTTTATGATTTACCTGCCTTGGAAATCATTTGAATTCACTGCCTTGGAAATCATTTGCATTCATGGGCACCCTAAGCTTCTCACCTTGAATATCATACATGGGGTTCCCAACTTTGATGGTGATCCACTGTCTGTAATTGATCATGTGGCAAGTTTTTCTACACACACCTCAAAAGATGAATTGGTTCATCACGATGTACTCATGATACTATTTATGAGATACCTCCATGGTCATAATTCATTGTTACATAATTGCAAACCTAAGAGTATCTCATCTATTGAAGCTTTATTTTTTGGTTTCCTTGAACATTTTCAAACATTCCAACCATCATATATTCAAAAGGAAGCCTTCGTTGAACATCATGAGCATCTTGGGAAAAATGATCCCATTTCCCTTTTGGACGTTGATATCAATGAGTATTTAAATATTGAAGAGGGTAAATGGGAGGTTCATGGGAATCATCTTGACAAGGACCCTATCTATGACATCGATGAGGATGATATCAATGGGACCCTTACCTTCCCTCAAAATCATGGGGATGTAGTTGGATTGCATGTGGACACTTTCCTCAAACCCTCTTGCACTATCGCTAATAGTGAGGAATACTTTCTTCCTCCTAAGAATGATCATCATGGAAAACCTGCTTATTTTGTAGCTCCATGTCATCAGTCTCCTTTTCCTTCCAACCATGACCTTGTGGTGGCCACAAAGCACGTTATAAATGATAGGGACCATGACAAGGATGATATACCCTAGGTTTCCATTCATCAAATATTTATGAGATTAATTATTGATATCTCTATCTTCTGGTTGAAGGAGAGGATCCTATGGAATAGGTTGTATCCCTTCATTCCCCCTTTACCCATGATCCTCCATGTGTGGTCATTTCAGTTTCCCACCTCCCGCCCTTGTGACCTTCTATATGTCCATTCCTGCCCTTACTTTTATTGCATGAGTAAACAAAGGAGAAGGTATTCTCATATTTATTGGATGATATGTTGGTTGCATTGGGTCTATGATTACACTTAATACTTGTATAATGTAATATGCATATTAGGGTAGGATGCATTACATATTTATTCTACATTAGAACTAGCATCATATTATGTTGTCATGCTAGATTAGATGCATTGAGATTAAATTTGCATTTAAATTAGGTTTTATTTCTTGTTTGGTTTTTATGGCCTAATATAAGCATGGGCAATCATAATATGCCACAAAAACATATTGCCCCATGTGCTTAGTCTTTGATGTGCATGTAACAGGTCTGCGGTCCCAAGATATTGTTGGTGTTCTCATGATCTTCTCGTTCAAGTATGTTTGTGCACTCTAACTGAGATAACATGTCTTCGTTGGAGCCAGATGTTACCCACCACTTGTGGGTGACACCCATAGGATAATGTTTTTCTCCTATATTGTCTTCAGCTGGCAGCCAACAACCCCTTGCAAACACTAGATAGCTTGATGTGCCACCATCTCTGCCACCTGAGCCCGCCATTATGTTCCCTCGCCCATTTTCTATGATTGTATGTTTGAAGATGGACCTTCCAAACCCAAAGGTATGGCTTTTCATTATGTAATTGGGTATTTTTATTTACTTATCATGGACACATCTAGACATGGATTAGTGGGGGGATTCGAGAGAAAGAATGGTCTTGGTTGGTACTCTTTTCCCCTTGTCCAATTTGGTGGTTACTAGCTTTAGAAGTGATAATGCATGGGAAAACATGATTTTGGTTATGTGGTATCATTTCCCGACCCCACATATATCACTCCCCTTTGCTCATTATAACCCCAATTTCATATTTTCCCATACGCGTCCACATTTTTCCATTGGGTCCATAAGGAGTTAGCTTCCCTCTCCCCTTGTCCATACTTTGGGTCGGGCCTGGAATGATGCCTTGAAGGTTGATGCAACTAAAAGAAAATTAAAGCAATATTTGACCACCTACAACAGGAAATGTACCATAAAATGAAAAATATGGCTAAGACATACAAGTTTAGCACGTGGGAAAAAACCAAGCATGAGCTCTACCTTTATCATTATGGTCATCACCATGGTTCCTAGGGCCCCTTTTGTGAGCTCCCTGCATCATTAAGGAACCCATGATTTTCCCAACCCTTGGTGGGTGATGAAATTCCCAACCTTAAGGGGGTAATCACTATTATATATTACGTATGATGCTCTCATTCCCTGGAGCCCCAAGCAGTTAAAAGAAAGAAAAATCAAGAAAAGGCAAAAAGCATATGAAAAAGGGTGGAAAAACAAAATTTGGGGTAACTCATGTACCATGATTGCTCCCTCCTTCATCTATACACCAATATGTGGGCTTCCCCAGTCATTATTGTTTCCATTGTACCATGGCATGTGGCTTGGAGCCTTCCCTTGATGCCCCAATTTGTTCCATCATTATATCACATGACACCTGCCATTTGAGGGATGTACCACAAACCTGTCACTCCCTTGGAGGTTGAAACCACCTAATAGGGTCCTTGATTAACCTCTTTATTGTGCCTAAAGGCACTTGTACATTCTAAAGCCCATTATGGAAGGGCATGCCACTATGAAGTGTCCACTTGGTTGCATGAGTTGTAAGTTCATTTGCTCAATTATATTAATGAATTGTTTTATTGGAAGGCGAGGAGATGCATTAGATCTTATATAATATTGCATGTGGGTCTTCATCTTGGGGTTTGGTCTCCCTATACGGGTTCCAAACCCTCAGAGTGTCATATTGCCATTTTTAGGGTGTGCGTTGAGATCCATGGGTCTCCACTATAGTAGAGAGCAGATATCCATGTCATGGGATTCTTCAACACCATTCATTGATCACTCATGTTCCACTTATTTGACAATGATAATGCACCTGGACCACCTTTCCCAACCGGCTACACACTTGCACCACACACTTGGTAGTTGATCCAGGGCCCATATAGGTTTGTGTCTCACCATGGGAGATAAGGGAGGGCTTGCATCATTGTTCTAGCCCTTACAAATGGGATACATGCTTGTTTGATTTAGTTGGAGACCTGTGAGGATGCTTTTGTGCCCCAAAATCCACTTTGAGGAGGTACCACAGATTATTTGCTTGGAGATCAAGGGGCCATCCCCTTCATCACTATTATTGAAGCCCTTCTACTCATTTTGACACATTTTGGACTTCATCTGGCTTTCCAATGGCCCTCTCGACTACTTGTTTATCATTTTGACCCTCTTGAGAGGTTAATATTTTATATTTTTGAGCTATTTGGTGGGTTTGTCACCAATTAGGGTGTTATTTTGCACATATTAGAGATACTTTTAGGGGTTTTTTAGGTTCGTTAGACCCATTTGAACCATTAGAGGCTCATATAAATACATGAGACCTCATTTGTAATTCTCATCATCGCTTTGATTGGTATCTCTCTCTCTTGAGAACTTCATTATAGTTATTGATAGATGAAATGGAGGATCTTTAATGCATTTAGATGTCTAGATTATTGCTTTTCAATCTTGGAGCTTCTTTCTTGCAAATATTATGGATTGATATAGTTTTTCTTCCATGTAAGTTTCTCTTTGTGCGAAATTTTCATTATATACCTAATGTATGGAATATTGCATCATGATGTTGCTTATGCTCTAAATTATGCGAAAATATTGAATCACTTAGTAGTCTTGATCTATTGCATATGTTATTCATTGGGAAAGAAAATTGAATGTTCCTAGGGGTTATATTTGAATATTCAACCTTAAAATCCATTTATTGACAAGTCAAAGTATAAATCCTTAAGCTTTGTAGTTGCCTCTTTAGGTCATGTGAAGTTGTAATAGGGCTCCTTGATTTGGAAAAACCCTAAAAAACAAATCCCATTATTAACTCCATGATCCAGGTGGATATTAGTGGCCACCCGCCTATTCCATTTGGACCCCACCATTGTTTCTTTCAGTTTCCTTAATTGTAGCATGACTTACTAATTTTGGCAGTTTTTCGGGGCCTAAACTTTCAGAGCCAATTTGAGGGCCTAAAAGAGTTTTTTTTTTTGAAAACGGAGAGACCTTCAAAGTTCAAAATTGGACATATAATATTTTTTCGGCCTCTTCTTAGAGATTTTCAAAATGAGGTATTATGATAAGCAAGCAAAGATCATATACCAAAGTTACGACCCCAGAAATTTGACATCCTAACTAACCCCAACAGGGGCCCCAAGATTTTGGCGCTTCATATCCTAGGGTTAGGCTTTTGGATGTTTAGGGTTTCCCATTGTTTCTTAATGATAAAAATTCCTTCAAGCCTCATGGTAACACAGTTCAGAATGCATGTAGCCACCACATCTCTTCTCAAAGATAAGCTACCATCACCTGAACTAGTTTATTTCCATTCTGCATGTAACAATTTTCAATACTTTGTTATTAATGAATTAAAGTTTTGTTTTCACTATAGCTTTATGTTTTTTTTTATATCTGTATTTAATTTTTTTCCTGCATAAATCTGGATCACTCCTTTCTCCCAATATGCTAAGGCATTGATCTTATCCTTGGTGATCACCTCAACGAATATTTTTGTTCACCTTTCATCCCTCTTTCTAAGCCCTAACCCTATAGGTCTCCAATGGAATAAAGAAAAATATTTTTTATCCATCCACTTTAAGTGAAACTTGACCTACAACTGCATTGGGGTTTCCTCTAGGCCCTCTCAAATTTCGAAGAATTTCCCATGACTAGATTTGGAAATATCTCAAACCCTAGCTCCAATTTCGTTTATGTCCCTAGGTTTTCCTTGGTTAGTGGCTTCATTAAGGATCATTGTATTAAAAACTCAAGTCAAATCTAATTTATTTGATCCTTTTCTCCTCCCTTACTTGCTCAAGACCTTTTATTTGAAGTTTCACTCGAAATCCTTGACCTTGTTTGGGTCCACTTAGGCATATTCGTGGTCCCACATCCTTTATCACTCTAATTTCACAAGGATCATCTTAGAAGCCCTCTTCTCCTAGGAATCTTGGGTCTAGGGCTGTATAAATTATGCAAACATATGTATATCAATAGATTCAATCCGATCAAGAAATATACTAAAGCTAGACATTGAATTCTTCTACAAATCAATTACGGAAAATAAACACGATCGCCAATCACAACAAGTAAAGAAAAAGAAAATCAATACACAACACAGATAATTTTCCTGGGGAAAGCTTTCTACTCAAAACCCCTCTATCTTCTATTGTATATTCAACCAATGAATCATGAAACAATACAATGCACTCTTCTCACAAGAGTCTCTTTCACTCTGTCGATCGTCTCACATTGATCTGGGAAAAATTGGACCAACACTTAACCAATTCTCATCCTATCTTCATCCTGCCTTCCTCACGCAGTTTATGTGGAATGCAATCCCTATTCAATAGGAATTTCATCCTTCCCTAACTTTGTTTAGCATCATGGGCATCCTATGGTGCTTTAACTGCATCTGGGCAGTTTTCTAATATCACAACTGATAGTTAATTTCCCTTTAGCCTTTGTATCAACTAGGTCTCCGCTAGAACTGACATGCATGCAACTATTAATAGTAAATCATCAGTCACTTGACAGATCACTGCATGTGAATTAAATTTGATTTAATTTACTTGACCTCTCATTAGTACAAAAATCAGTTATAACTACGGTTAGACTGACTTTAACTCACTTAATTGAGTTAACATATTTCTCATGCATTAAACTAATACATTAACTGCAACTTGGACTCTAAAACAAATATAATCACTCTGCATGCCTCACCAACCACCCTCAACTCAAATTTCATGAGCTAACTGAGTCTATCACACTCAGGTAACTATTACAAGTGATTATGAGATAATATTACAATTTATTGTCCAATTTAATTAAGGGAAAATTAAATTAGATGCACTAATGTATCGCTTGGACCCATCACTGTGTGACTATCGCTTGGACCCATCACTGTGTGACTATCTCTTGAACCTGTGATCCCACACTAGTGTGTGTGTTGTTATGTTGTTTCTGGATGCCAATTTCATTGTTTCTTGTTGAAAACTTCAACAAGGGCCTCCCTTATCAAAGATTACCCATCATCCCTAAGCCTAGGATCCCTTTAGCCCTTCTTGGAGAGCCATACACTTTGCTTCTTGGGCAAGTAACCTCCTTCATTTGAGTCTCTTCTTTGAATAGGCCATTGAAATCAATGCTTTTAGATCATTGATATACCATTCATAGTGATTTCCTATTATCGGGACTCCTCCCATCGGTGAAAGTTTGTAAAGAATAGGGAGCTTTAGATGAGGTGACAATGGGATATTTCTCCATTGTTTTCATTTGACCTCGTAGTTTCTCTCCAAGAACCCCTCTTACGACCCTACTATATTTAGCGGTAACACAACCAACGTAAGAGAACTCATTTGGTAGTTGGGAAATTGGTGAAATACATCGGGAACAAATGAATGAGTCAAACCAACAAACCAAAAGTCAAAAGTCAGACTTGTGGGGCCTCTAGAGGAGTCAGTTACAAGAAAACAAAGAAAAGAGGACCTGAAGTATATGGCCTGGTTCAAATTATATTGAAGCACCTACAACTATTGACATATCGAAAAAAATCATATAAATAATGTTCTAGGCATTAGCCATTGAAATGCATAAAAACCATTTCAGTAGGTCCGTGCATGAGTCGTGATCTGATTCATTCGTCTTCCAATTCTTGTAGAGTAATAAACCATGCTACTTAAACCCCTATGGTTTCATTATTTTCATGTGCTTGCAAGCTTCATTATCTTCATCAATCCCCAAGAGGAAGACATGGAGAGCAAGATTGTCTTAGAGGAAATGTACGAAGATGTTGTGTCGGGCTGGGATAGGCTTTCTTCAAGTGAAAATATAATGGACGTTGACATCGAGGGTGAGGCAGATGATTTGGAGGATATCCTGCTAAATAATAAATGTGCTACTTGTGGAGTGGAAATCCCTAATTTCCATCCCACAAGGCCACATCTTCTCCAAATGCAAGTATATATGTTTGTATATCAATTTTTTGTTATGAAGCCAACTCCAGAAATAGAAGAAAATAGAGATAAACGCCTTATAAATCAGCCACTTCAAGGGGGAAACCTCCTTTACATTACATAAATGAACAATTATTGGATGATTCAAATGACAAAACCTTATTTCTATATATAGGAGTCCATGGGGTCACAATATAATCCTAGCTGACCTAATAATAATAATGTAAGGGCACAACAATAACAATAATGGGGTTTTATGGGGCACAATAATAACAATATGGGGACTACAGGGGTATAGCAATAACAATAAGGGGGCTACACTAACAACAATAAGGGACTACACTAGTAATGTAGGGACCTAACATGCTCGTCTCTTTCACACAAGTGTTGTCCTCAAAGCTTGATTATTTCTTGATGATTTTGTATAAAATTTTCATCCTCCCATGTGGAATCTTCAACGGGTAAGTTCTTCCACTTGCTGAGATACTTCGAAATTAGTTGTCGAGTTCTTTTTTTCTGTGACTTCTTCATAACTTCTTTCGCTATGATGTTGATCTTCCTGTTGTTTTATTCGATTCTGCACCAAAGTTAGGTTATCCTTTGAGAGTTGGAGAACTTATTTTTGATGCCCGATGTGATCTTCCACTACTTTATCATCCATATTCGCTTTCGTTTGATCCTTAAAACCGTCCAACTTAGCCTTCATTTTTTCTTTTAAACCATCTATGTCATCTTTGATTTCTCTTTGTAAGATCGAAATTTGTTGCACTTGGTACCGTAATTTTGATATATCATAATGTAATTCTTCCTCTTCATGCGTCATAATAGAGATTTATGAGGGCTTAATGGGTGTGGAATTATTTTTGGGATAACTCAATACTGATATGTTTGCTTCAATATGCCCTTGGAATCACTTCAAACTGATTTTTCAAACAAATGTTATGCAAATTTGTTTAAAAAATACACATCGTTTTCTTGCTTTTTAGGAGGTCTATATTGAACTTGATTTATCTCTGTATTTTAGATCTTCAAGATCTGAATTTCTATCATTTATTAGCCCTTCTAGTCCTCTTTCCAATGCCACAAGTCAGACCTGATTTGGATTCTTCAAGGCAAATTTATGCCCAATATCCCGTAATGTACTAATTATGGACTGGTTCAGTAGAGCGAACTTGTACGACATGCCACGTGTCATTGTTTCCTCCTTCGGCCATAAAATTGATACATAGGAAACTACAGTCTGTGTCCTTTCTGCCACCTTTTATAGAATTCCAATATGATGCTTAGAGAGAGAGTCATGATGATTTTACCAAGGTCACCTCTTTGAGATGAAATTCAGGAGCCTGCAAAAACCCTAACTTTCATAGATCATATTTCTGAAAATATTGCGAATCAAGATCTAAAATTTTTACATGAAATTCCTTCGGATTTCATCGCAAATAAGTTTTTGTTTTAGCTTCTAAACCTTTATAGAAAAAACGTTATGGCACAAATTCCACGATAACCTGTTTGAAGCAATGAAACCCTAGCTCTGATACCAAATGTTATGAAACTAGCTCCAAAAATAGAAGAAAAGAGAGATCAATGCCTTAGAAATCTACCACTTCGAGGGGTAAACCTCATTTACATTACATAAATGAACAAATATTGGATGATTCAAATGAAAAAACCTCCTTTCTATATATAGGAGTCCATGGGGTCACAATATAATCATAGCCGACCTAACAATAATAGTGTAAGGGCACAACAATAACAATAGTAGGGTTTTATGGGGCACAATAATAACAATATGGGGACTACAGGGGTACAACAATAACAATAAGGGGGCTACACTAACAACAATAAGGGACTACACTAGTAATATAGGGACCTAAAATTTTTGGATTGTTAGGTTTTAAAATTAATGACATATTTGATACATCGATTCCACATATCCACGAAAGGCATGTCGGGTCAGTTCTAGCGCAACGTTGTCAAGAAAAAGTTTTTTGTGGAGCAAATTCTCTAGTTAAACTATTGAAATTCACGGTTTCTAATCTAGTTTCAACCAAAATGTCCCACCCTCTCCGCACACTAGTAAGAAAGTTGATCTTGACTAGCTGGAGGTCGTGCCTTGGAGCTAAGCCACAAAACAAAGGTGGAGAGAGACCCGACACCCGACCTAGTGTGAGACTCGTAGAGTCTTGGAATTCGTCAATAGTCAGTGTGAGGGCATTCGATAATAATGTTTTTTAATTATATTTAAGATTTTCGTAATTTTAAAAATGAATTAAAGTTCAAAAAATAAGTAAACTAATCATTTTAAATATCGTGTTATGATCCTTAAAAACAATAGCAGGTCATGTTTTTTCAGTCATTTTAATATAGGTACGTGGTTGGGTTGTATAATATTCCATTCCCCATAGAAGAGTACAACTTAGATTACACTATCATGCTCATCATACTAAGTATTAACTCAACACCCCTGCAAACATATGATTTGGACGATGAAGATATCATTTTATCATACTAAGTATTAACTCAGCACCCCTCCAAACGGATGATTTGGAGATATCATTACGAAATAAGACTCAATGCCTCTACACCAATCACAACTTAAATAAATGGAATTATAATAATTTTAAAAATAAAAGAAATTAGTTTTCTAATATTAACCTTATACATTGTTATTTAAATTTTTAAATCGAAAGTGGGTTGATTAAAATTGAACGAATACCTAATAATAAAAAGGAAATAAATTTTAATCTTTTTCGTGACATGACTTGCTCTAATTTGCTTTGTTTACTCAATAAATTTATCTTATAAATGGTTAGGTTATGATTTAATTTTGGGTAAGACTATGTAGGTTTCTTAGAATTATTTTTAAAAAGTTTAAGTTTTAAACAAGAAAGTATTTTTAACACGTTAAAAATAATTTATAAGACAAATTTTTTCTTTATCTAATTCTTGTATTTGGTTTAGAGTTTTACAATAAACGCTCCCAACTTCTAAAAACACTTTTAACTCAATAAATTATCATATAAAATAATAGAACTCATTATAATACATTATTACAACCTAAAAAATCAAAATTATAATCTCTGTGAAGTGCATTTTGTTTATTTAAATATTTTGAGACAGCTGAGATAAGTTTCAGAATATGGAACATGCTCAGCCTCAGATTTCTACTATCTTCATAGCTATGCTGAAAAGTCATTATACATCAAATTCTGAGTGTCCACATGGAAAACACATGTGATTTCTACCTCAGAAGCGCTGCCCTTCTTGTTTTTTCTAGGAGCTTTTATCCATGAACAGTGAGAGCCCTATGATCCAAGAATACAACTACGATAATGATGTCATCGTGAATGTTTAATTGCTGAGCATTTTTTTTTTAATCAATTTTGCCTAAAAATTTGTTGGAATGTTTCAGAATTACAAGTTGTTTGTAAAATTTAAATACTCTAAAAAAATTTACACCTAAATCCCAATTTTATAATCTTTTCAAAAATGATATGAACACATTTCTAAAGAAAACAGAGAGCCAAAAAAGAATATATAATTAGACTGCTTCACTGGTTCTTTACAGGTTCCTTAATTCATGGATATGTGAACAAAACCAAATTTTTTATAAGTTTTTGGGGAATTTTTTTACTCTAAGTTTAGAGTAATTTAGAATGGACCGGAACTGTTATTACAAAATTTTATTAAAAAATTGTTCACAGGTCATGTTAGTCCACTCATTCATTACAGTTTTATTTTTCAACTCATCTATACATACCTTGGCAGGATAACTGTGCGCGATCTCTGCGGCTTCGTTGTCAGAGAAATGCTCTCAAAGACCATCCGATGCAAATATTATGAATTCATAATCTTCCTGGATTTCACGCCCATGAACGTAAGGCTCTGTTGATAAAAAGGTTTTCTCTTTGGACTCTCCATATATCAAATTCTGGTTTCTGTTAAGTCACGACTTTTTCAAGTATAGATTTCCAATCGATCTCAAAACCTGATCAACCATCGATCAAGCAGATTCATGTCAGTAAATTTAATTAGTGAATTATTGAATCAAAATAAGTAGGGTCTGGCATATTTTTGGAATATCTTGCAATTTAATTGATAGAAACAAGGTCAAGATTTCATTCTTGTTTATCAAATTATTTTTGATATTCTTGGATCGTAGTCTATCAGATTTTGTGATCTACTTGCAGATCTGAAAAACAGAATATAAACATGAAACAAGAATAACACAGCTGTGGTAACAATACCACAGTGTTTATTATGAGGAAGAGATGAGCATTTTATAACCAATGCCATCATTCTCCTTATTTTTTTATTTTGTATTTATAAAAGATGTTTTCAGAAAATCAAATGCATTATTAGATCAAGCAAATACATTGAGATGTTTCCTTCTTTCCTAGATTTATGTTTCCCTCTTTTCTACTCTTAGATGTTTCCAAGGAAAGAGTGTGCTTTTTCTTGGTTGCCCAAGCAGTGAGAGGTTGCTGATTTTTGTGTCCTTCTTGGTTGCCCAATTCCTCCCTGCTTAGATCAGGAAGCGTCTCGGCTTCCTCCACCAAATGAGGGAAAGTGCATTGCAATGTTTCTGCAATCCTGCATTTTGCCTGTGCTAGTGTGCATCTCTTCCAACCAACCTAATATGAGAAGTATGGCTGCTGGCATGTATTTTGTTTCTTGGAGTCCATAATTGTATCTTTGAGTAGAGAAGGCTAAAAATCTGGAATATTATCGACCGGATGACGGATTGTAACAGATTCCTCAAGGAGAGGTGGTTCAAATAGTTTGAGATTATTAACATTAAACACATCATGGATGCCAAGCTGAGAAGGCAAGTCCAAGCGATATGCATTTTCTCCAATGCGTTCCAGAACAGTATGCGGGCCATATCGCAGAGGGTGCAGCTTATGATGCTGGCCCTTGAAGCTTTGCTTGTCCAACCAGAGCCACACATGGTCTCCAAGTTGAAAATACAAGGGTGTTCGCTGCTTGTCATGCCTTTGTTTGGCGCGATCTTGGGCTGCTTGCAACGCAACAGTTACTTGAACTTGGCGTTGAGAAATGGAGTGTATAAAATGAAGAGCTGATTTTTGTTCCTGTTGTTGATGTGCAGACCCAGAAGGGGTGATTTCCAGTGGCATCTCAGAGGGTGCACTTGGCTGAAACACTGCCTCTCGAGGATTAAGGCGATAAGATGGGGATTGGGTAAGGAAGCACCAGGAATAAGATCGATGTGGTGTTCAACAGAGCGTGCTGGAGGCAACCCTGTGGGTTGGGTGAATACATCTGCAAATTCTTCGAGTAGAGGATCCATTGTAGGAGGCACTGGATTGGTGAGGTTGTCTGGCTTGACAGGACGAACCAAGCACGAAGAAACACCTTGGTTTAAATTGACTATCATAATGGGAGCTTTGCCAATAGAAGGCTGAGTTGATGAGCTAGCTGAGGATGTGAGAACATAGGTGCGCCCATCGTGCTGCAAGTGGTATTGGTGATCTGTAGCATGATAAACATCGTGTCTAGCCTCTTGGTCTGGAATGCCTAGCAATAAATCGGCACAATCGAGAGGAGAAACATCACATACCACAGTATCACGGAAAGGTCCAATAGCAAAGGTGACAGCACAACATTGGGAGATGGTAAGACGAGGGCCGTCCTTTTGGACCCAACCGAGCTTATACGGGTGTGGGTGAGGAGTGGTGGGAAGGCAAAGGCGTTCAACCAAGTCCTGGGCCACAATATTCTTTTGACTCCCATTGTCAAGAATAAGTGTGGCCAACTCATGTTTTATTTGAAAATTATGGGTAAACAAAGGCATAACAGAGGTGTTTGTTGCATTAGCAGTCATGAGGATGAGAGAGGGGTCCACTTTGGTAGGATTTTCAAGATAAATAGTTGGAAGTTGGGCAGTGGCATTTGGTTGCTCCACCTCTGTAAAAAGAGTCTTGTCAGGGTGTAGATTTTTCAGTACTCGAAAATCTGCAGAAGCATGTGAGTTGGTCTTATGAAAAGTACACCAGGGGGTATTGTGAGGTGTGGGGGATGAGGCAAAGGTGACATTAGAAGAACCAGAGGGAGATGGACCATTTCTGGATTGATGGGATCGAATTGGAGTACCCACTTTGCGTTCCACAGCCAAGGCACGAATAAAGGCCTTGTGTAATGAAGCACTATCAAAGAACTCAACTTCGTGTCGAAAAATCATTAGCAAACCAGAATTAAATTTGATAATTAGTATGTCTTCGGGATCGGAGATATGGAGTTGAATGCGCAACTTGCAGAAGACATCAATGTAAGCTTGCACTGATTGATTGGGTAGTTGTTGAAGTTGTAACCATTTGGCAAGGAGATTTTTTATATATCCTGGAGGATAGAAGCATTCTCGTAAGGCCTCGCAAAAGAGATTCCAAGATGTGATAGGCATCGATCTGGTCTCGGCTTGTTCTCCAAGTTAGACAACCAAGGACTTATTCTCAAGATGAGTATCCCACCATGTTTGTGCTAGGCCTTCCAATTGTAGACTGGCGATCTGAAGTTTCATCTCCTCTTCCATCGTTGGACAGGTTCTGAAATAGTTGGAGAGACTGTGGAGCCAAGAATCAACAGTCTCACCATTCATTTGCCGTGAGAATTTAGGCAGTTGAAAGCGTGTATCAAGCTGCATTTTCCCTGGAGGGCATTGTTGTTGTTGCAGCATAATTAGCTCTTGAAGAGCCCTAGCTAAATCATTTACTGGCGATTCTACAGTGGAGGGCTCTTGTCGCTCTTGACGGGGCGGCACGATTTTCATCCACCAAATGGATTGAAATGTATGACCCTTTAAAACAAAACAAAACAAAACAAAAAAAATTCGCACAGGTGGATGGCTTCCAAGATCTTGTGCTCCGATACCAATTGATCTACTTGCAGATCTGAAAAATAGAATATAAACACGAAACAAGAATAACACAGCTCTGGAAACAATACCACAATCTTTATTATGAGGAAGAGATGAGCATTTTATAACCAATGCCATCATTCTCCTTATTTTTTTATTTTGTATTTACAAAAGATATTTTCAGAAAGTCAAATGCATTATTAGATAAAGCAAATACATTGAGATGTTTCCTTCTTTCCTAGATTTATGTTTCCCTCTTTTCTACTCTTAGATGTTTCCAAGGAAAGAGTGCGCTTTTTCTTGGTTTCCCAAGCAGTGAGAGGTTGCTGATTTTTGTGTCCTTCTTGGTTGCCCATTTTGGGATTTGGATGGTAGTCTATCAGATTTTGGGATAACCTTGTAAAGGAGGAATGATGGTAATCTTTTTTTAGTTTTCATTTAAGTTTAATTCCAACAATGACATGTCCAATATCTTTTTCTTTTATGGGTGGTTCAAGGTTAATGGGTGTTGCCTGGCTACATCCATGGGAAATTCTAGGCAAGCCAAACAAACAAGACCTAACCCCAAAAGCATCTGAGGAGATTTGACCTCATGACCTTCTTTATGTCCTAGCCTTCCTGCAAATTCTTGAGGCTAGAGCACATCTATGCTACTGGAAATCAACCTCCCATATGTCCTATCCTCCCTGCAAATTCTTGAGGCTAGAGCACATCTATGCTACCAGAAATAAACCAGGACAAGTTTTGAAGTGACTGAATTTGGGGTTTTTGGATTGAGAAGAGGGAGCAGGTGGCAACAATGAGTGAGCTGAACCACTGTGGTACTGTTTTGGTAAATTTGGTTAAGTGTGCAAGCTAGAGCCCCATCCTTTGCATGCGCACACGATGTAAGGTAATAATGATGCAAGCTTGCGACATGACTTATCTTCGATGCATGCCGGCATTCACAACCATTATCTTCGGTAGCTTGCAATATTTCCCTCCTATTGTTCAAGTCCGCGACTGTAGAGCTCTATTTGCAGATATGCCCAGGACGTAGGGGAAGCTAATGCCGTCTCAAACCAGGTGGAGCAGGAATTGGTGGAGTCTCAGGTTTAAAAATGATAAGGTCCCGGGCATCAATCCGGAAACAGGTAGCTAGGGTTGTCAAACTTGAGGCTAATCCAGGACCTTCTAAAAGAGGTCAGAAATCTAATCAACAGGTTCTCGAGCATTTAGCAGAAATGTATACAGCAAATACCCCTGATCATATCTGCCAGACCATTCATGGCTGGGAAAAACAGAGTACCAATGAAGTGGTGGATATCCAGGAACAACAAGCAAACATTGACTTCATCACAGACCCTGGGAGCACCAGGGGAAGGATCTCCTTATTTTAGCAAACCATCAAAACCTATTGGAAGTTTAAGTGTGTATTGGCAAAAGCTCTAATCAACATGCAATAGCAGGAAGCTCATACATCTGTTCTATTTGAGCTGAATCAAATTAAACAGGACATGAGGGCAATGACAAAGACTCAAATGCAGCAGAATGCACGCATAGGAAGAATTGAGCAATAGTTGCTATCACTGCAACAAGTGGAGACTCTAGGGTCTCCAGCTAAGGACCCAACACCAGTTTACTCTTCAGATGGATAATCTTCCTTAATTTTTAGTCTTTTTGCATGAATTTTGTCAATAGCACTTATAGATTCTGCTTTATTTGCAAATATTATGGACATGTAGTAGAGTAGTACTAACTTAGTACAGATAAACTGAAACAATACCAATTTTGGTTGGCTTTTAACTCTTTAAGCTGGTGGCTAACAGACCTGGTTTCCTTCGGGCAGGTTGAGGCACCAATGTAATGATGTATTTATTTAGCAACTTGCCCTAAATAATAAAAAATAGCAGGTTCTACGGAATTTACAAAAGAATAAAAATTCAGTTGGAAGCACAACTTATGTAAAACTTGTGCTTTGTAAAATAGTGTACATTGTTATATATCGTTGAATAGATTTTATGAGAGTTTCCCCTCCCAAGTATGTACAGGCGTACACTTGTGTGTTGATGAATGATTAATTGAAGATTAAATATTGAAGATAATTTATTTCGCTGCATTGTTAAAGAACACTTGTTTGGAAAATTGACTAAGTGTTGAAGTTAGGTGTATTCCATACACTTTAGTATTGGTAAAAAGAAAAAGTGTAGTGGTGTCGCACCCGATATATTTGGTTGAAAGAGTACCACAGCACTCAGGGCATTCGACAATAATTTTTTTTAATTATATTTAAAAATTTTGTAATTTTAAAATTGAATTAAAATTTCAAAATATAAGTAAACTTATCATTTTAAATATTATATTTTGGTCCTTAAAAACAACAAGAAGTCATGTTTTTTCACTCATTTTAATATGGGTACGTGGCTAGGTTGTATAACAAGAAGAATACAATTTAGTCTACCATGTTCATCATACTAAATATTAACTCAACGCCCTCGCAAATGGACGATTTGGCAATGAAGACGGAGATATCATTACGAAATAAGACTCAAGGCCTATACACCAATCACAACTAAAATAAATAAAATTTAAAAAAATAAAAGAAATTCATTTTCTAATATTAACCTTATACATTGTTATTTAAAATTTTGAATCAAAAGTGGGTTAATTAAAAGTCAAAGAATATCGTGCCACTCGGATAATAAAAATGACATAAATTTTAATAAACTAACCTAGATCTATCTAAACTATGGATCTATCAAGCGTCGAGAGGGATCAAATAAAATATCTCGAGATGCAAATCTCTTTTTTTAGTGCAAAACTTGAGAAAATGGTTGCACCTCGAGAAATTTTATCCCTCTCGGTGCTTGATAGATCCGTAGTTAAGATGGATCTAGGTTGGTTTTAGTCGTGTGCGACCAAGGAAAATCTATCCATAATATGAGGAACATATGATTAATTTTATCAATAATATGTAAATACATCTAATATTAATATAACTATTTTAAGCATGCTAAATATGTTTGAGATTTATTGAATGCTAAATTTTTGAATGCAAAGTGACAATGTAATAATATTGAATGATATAAAATGTGAATAATAAGAATGTAATCAATTACAAATAGTTTTCATTGTGATCAATCTCAAACTATTTTCTTTTACTATTCTTATTATCACCCTTGTTAGTTTTGTCATCTTTTCATATCGATTATACGAAAAAGACAGTAGAAAACATAAATCATAAACCATTTAAATATTTAGCTCAAGCTGTTGTAGTAAACATCATACCTTGTCTCTCTTAGTCTCTAATATTATTAGGTTTAATTACTATAACACAAAAATCGTTCTACATTGTTAATAATTTTTTGTGCTTACACTGAAATCAATGCACACTATTAATCCAATGACTTTAAAATTAACGTACCATCATACATCCAATTACATCAAATCAGAAATCGACATATACACTAAAATCAATGCATCTAATGCAAGAAATCAAATAAGATTAGAAAACAACATCTACACAGAAATCAATGCATCTAATGCAAGTAATCAAATAGGATTAGAAATCAATATCTGCACTCAAATCAATGCATCTAGTGCAAGTAAGAAAATAGGATTAAAAACCAATATATACACTAAAATCAATGCATCTAGTAGAAGAAATCAAATAGGATTTAAATCACCATCTACACTGAAATCAATGCATTTAGTGCAAACAATCAAATAGGATTAGAAATCATTTATATTGAAATCAATGCATATAGTGTAAGCAATCAAATATAATTATAAATCAACATCTACATTGAAATTAATGCATCTAGTGCAAGCAATCAAATAGTATTAAAAATCACCATCTACACTGAAATCAATGCATTTAGTGCAAGCAATCAAGTAGAATTAGAAATCATATACATTGAAATCAATGCATCTAGTGCAAGTAATCAAATATCATTAGAAATCAAAATCTACACTAAAATCAATGCATCTAGTGCAAGCAATCAAATAGGATTAGAAATCACCATCTACACTGAAATCAATGCATCTATTGTAAGAAATCTTATTCCCACTCTTCCCCCTCCATATATATCTATATGTACCTCCATCTCTCCTTCTTTGTCTCTTTATCTCACCCCCAAAAACACACACACTCTCTCACTCCATATTTATCAATCTCTTTGTCCCTCCCTCCATGTCTCCATCTATCTCTTCTTTCTCTTCGCCTTCCTATATCTCTCTCTCCCTTTGTCTCTCTATATCAACCCCAAAACATACACTCTCTTTCTCCAATCTATCTATCTATGACTCCCACCTCCTCTCCCTCCCCCTCTCTCTCTTCCCCTTCCCTGCCTCTCCCCGGCTTCTATCTCTCTTCCCTCCTGCTATCCTCTCTCGCTCTCCCTCCATCTTCCTTATCACTCCTTCTCTCTCTCTCTCCAACTTTCACTTTCTATGTATTTCTTCTTACCTTCCGCTCTCTATCCCTCCATATCCATCTCTCTTTCCCTACCTCTCTCCACTCTCTCTCTTCCTTTCTCTCCCACCTCTCTCTCTCTCTCTCTCTCTCCACCTTCTAACTTTGTCACTATATTCATCTCTCTCTCCTTCTCTCCCCCATTCTCTCCATCTCTTCTTCTTTTTCTCTTTACTCACCCCAAACATACACACTCTCTCTCCAACTCTCCCTTGTCACTCCCTCTATCTCTCCACTTGTCACTATGTATGTCTTTCTTCTTCCCTCCCTCTCTCCCCATCCATCTCCATCCCTCTCTCCCCCTCCAACTCCATCTCTCTATCCCTCCCTCTTTCCCCATCGAGCTCTATCTCTCTGCCATTCCCTCTCTCCCCCCTCCAACTCCATTTCTCTATCCCCCCACCTCTCCTCCTCTCTCTCAAGTCCCCTATCTTTTCCTTCCTCTCTCTCCCTTTCTCTCCTACCTCCCTCTCTCATCACCCACCCATCTCTCTCTCTCTCCCCCCTACAATCCTATATATTCCCCCATCTCTCTCTTTCTCTCTCTCCCTTTATCGTCTGCCTCCCTCTATCTTCACCCCTCCCTCCCGCTCTCTCTCTCTCTTTGCCCTCAAATCCTCTCTCTTCCCGCATCACTCTATCTATCTCTCCAACTATGTTACTATATACCTCCATTTCTTATTCTCTCTCCTTATCTCCCCCCTTGTCTCCATCACTTCTCATATGTCTCTTTATCTCACCCCTAAACATACACACTCTCTCTACATCTCTCCCTTGTCACCCGCTCTCTCCACTTCTCACTCTCTATGTCTTTATTCTTCTCTCCCCCTCCAAATATGTCTCTCTATCCCTCCCTCTCTCCTCCTCTCATCCTTCCTCTCTCCCCCTTTCTCTCCTACCCCTCTCTCTCTCTCTCTCTCTTCCTACCCCTCTCTCTCTCTCTCTCTCTTTACCCTCCAATCCTTGTTCCTTCTCCCTCCCTCTCTCCTTTGTAGAAATTATACAACATATATGTATATCATGGATTCAAACCGATCTAACAATTTACTAAAGCTAGATACTGAATCGCTTCTACAAATCACTTTCGAAAATTAAACACAATCGCCAATCACATGAAGAAAAGAAAGAATCAAATCAAACCACAACATAGATAATTCCCAGAGAAATATTTCTGCTCAAAACCCCACTATCTTCTATTGTATATTCAGCATGGATACATGAAACAAATACAATGCCCTCTCCTCACAAGAGTCTCCAAAACTCAGCTATCTATCTCACACTGTCCTTGACAAAAACTGACCAATACTTAGCCAATTTTAGCCTTCTAAACAACATGAATTGCTCACGCAATTCATGAGGAATGAAATCCCTAAAGAATAAGAGATTTTTCCTTCCTTAACTGTGCAAGTATCATGCGCAATCCAATGAGTGTTTGGGTGCATGGGTGCAATCCAATAATCCTACAACTGATAGTCAACATCCCTTTCAACTAGATCTCAACTGGGTCTCCACTGGAACTGACATGCATGCAACCAATAATAGTAAATCCTCAGTTGCATGTGAGATCACTGATTGTGAATTAAATAATATTTTAATTCACTTGATCTCTCACTAGTGTATCTAACAGTTACAACTAGCACAACTGACTTTAACTAACTTAACCGAGTTAAATTGATTACAACCTGCATTAACTAGTGCACCACTGCACTTTGAACTCTGTTACAACTAGAATTACTCTGCATGCCTCACCAACTACCTTCAACTCGAAATTCATGAGTTAAATGAGTTTATCACACTCAGTTAACTACTACAAGTTATTTTGATATTAGATTACATTTTATTGTCCATCTTAATTAAGGGATAACTAAAATAAACATGTACCAAATTTAGCCCACACCAGTGTAGGTGCTGCTTGGACCTCTTGGTCCCACACTAGTGTAGGCGCTGCAATTTATTTTTGAACTTCAACATCCTTGTCTCTCTCTCCCACCTCCATCTTTATGTCCCCCTCTCCCTCTCTCTCTCTTCATTCCTCCTCTCCCCCCTCCTTTAGTTTATCTCCATCTCTCCCTTGTCACTCCCTCTATTTATCCACCTCTATCATAAGTCTTTGTTCTTCCCTCCCATATATATCTAGATTTAATATATACTACTATTTTTAGATATATGATGTATAAGAATAAGCTTGAAAACTTGGAATAAAAAAGGCTCCCTAAAATTACTTCTAACTGTAGTCAAAACCCTCACCTTCGCCTCAAGCGTGGGTGGCATAAGGATGCATAGTCCTGGCTCAACCATTAGGGAATTAAGGAGGAACTCAGTATGGGAAGCAAAGATAACATCAAAAATACTATTACCTCCAATTTTATGGACAAGTTGTGGGAGGATTTGAAGAGCTAGAGGGTAAAAGGAAGCTAAGATACTATAAGGAAGTGATCAACCCCACCCTTGATAATCAGAATTATCTCTCTGTGTTGTCCAACAATAAGAAAAAAATGAACATCGCTAAGATAAGAACTAATTCCCATGAGCTTTGGAGTGAGACCGAGTGGTGGTCTATTCCCAAGACCCCTTGGAACGATAGAATCTATTAGTTTTGGGATTCTAAGCAAGTGGAAAATGAAAAGAGCTTCCTTTTAGACTATCCAACTCTTACTCACATTCGCTCTCAATTCCCTACCAACTGCCACACTTCCAATCTTTTTGACCTATTAAGCCAGTCCACCTATAGCAATCTTGGAGCACTTATTTCCCTTATCTTTGACCAAAGAAACAAGATTTTGAAGAATCAAACTTAGATTCTTTCTCCTCTCTTAAGATCTGATAGAACGCATTTGTCTTAGCGGATGGTAACCATCATCGTCATCATCATCATATATATATATATATATATATATATATATATATATATAACAAAATTAATATTGCATTAATATAAAATTATTAAATTTAATAAATTTTAATATTAATGTTAGGGTTAATAATGTTTTTTTTGCATGGTATTATTATTAATCTGGCCCATGGTATTCAATTCATAGGCTTCAAATATAATTAGATGTTGATTTCTACTTTATTTATATTTTTATTTATTTACTATACCTCCGGAGTAGAATGAACCTTTCACAGTAATAACAAATCTCATTATCATGGTAGTAACATGAAAAATCAAAATTGTAGTCTCTGGGTAAAAATGCGAAGATGGGTAATACTTTTGTGAGAATCGGGGGCGGAAATTTTTTTTCCTCGATAGTTCGGCCGAACTTTCGTAGAATTTCAACCGAACTTGTTCTGTCATTTACATTGATGGCGTATTGATGGCAATGGCAAACAGATTTTTGGCCGGAGATTGAAAAACTGGCAAAAAAAGTTCGGTCGAACTAAAAGTTCAACCGGACTATTAGTTCGGCCGAACTCTTATTTTATAAATATATCGCACGCAAACTGTTGCAGGTTTCTTGCTCACATCTGTCTCGCGCGTTTGTGTTGTGTTCCTGCTTACTGCTATTTTTCTGTTGCGCTGTGACGTTTGTCTCGCACGTTTGTGTTGTGTTCCTTGCTCGCTGTTGTTTGTTTGTTGCGCCGCGACAAGGAGGGGAATTTTTTTGATTTTCTTGCTGTTGTTTTTCTATCTCGCGCGTCTATGTCATTGATTTTTTTTTTATTTGCAGTTGCGCCACAACGAGGAGGAGAGTTTTGTTGATTTACAGTTGCGCCACAATGCTGAGGTAAATTTTGTTGATTTTGTTTGATTTTGCAGTTGCAGTTGCTTTTATTTTTTGTAATTATTTTTTTTTGTTTTTTTTTAATTTGATTTTTTTTGTTTGCAGGAATTTGGTTGTCTTTCACGACATCTTCAGGGATCGGCCAGGTTCGTCTGCGAATTTCTACGACTTTCGAGGTATGTTTCATAAGCATGTGAATTTCTTGTATTCTGTAATTGCACAGCTATTGTCTATATTTATATATATGCACATAGTATTTAGAAATCTTATACTTTTAATGTCATACAATCCTTGTAAAAACATAATATTAGATTATGCCTTCCCTACAGAAAATTCTTCTGACTGCATAAATTATATAACTAGACACCAAGTAAACAGTTTACTGTGTGGAAAAACTTCTTCTGACTGCATAAATTATATAACTAGACACCAAGTAAATTGTTTACTGTGTGGAAAAATAGAGGAGTTTGTTATTTTTGAACATATAGTAAAAGTCCATTGATATATTATCAATTGTGCCTCGGTTTTTTTGAAAAATACTCTGGTTTATATAAATGTACCAGATTAAATAGTTATACTTTTAATGTCATACAATCCTTGTAAAAACAGAATATCAGATTCCGCCTTCCCTACAGAAACTTCTTTTGACTGCATAAATTATATAACTAGACACCAAGTAAATTGTTTACTGTGTGGAAAAACATATTGACATCTTCCCCAGAGGAATCCAGGAACATAGGCATATGTCTGCATGCTGCCTCCAAGAGTAACTATGTTCTTACTAGTTACAAATATTTCATTAAAAGACTTTGTAAATATGGGATAAAAAGTTTACAAAAATATAACATAAAACCGATTCCAAGTGCCCAAAAACTCCAAAAACTGTGGCACTGTATGACAACAAATGTCTCTTCAGTTAAAATTTACCAATCCGAGCTCCCATACCATTCCTGATTCACTTGTCAGTTCTGTCTGAAATCTGACAACAGATGTCTCTTCAGTTAAAACTTACCAATCTGAGCTCCCATACCATGTGAGTCAGAAAGCTCGTATTGCATAACCCCAAAAAATCCACGCAGACCCTTCTTAGATAAATTTTCCGCTTGGCGGTTTTTTTCACGAAAGATATTTTTGAAATGTAAGGAGGTGAAACTGGACCTTAAGTTGTTGATGTGATCCAGCCATGACTATAGATTGCCCGGGTTCAATGTGTTTCCCTTGTGGAGGTGATCAATCAATACTTTTGAATCTCTGTAAACCCACATTTTCTCGATACAAAGTTGATTGGAAAACTACAACAAGCCCCACAGAGCTAGGACTTCACCCCTCATGTTTGTTCCAGATCCTCCGTGCCAATAAATCTTCTAGTGGCAGCTAGGGGATAACATGAGCCAAGCACCACACCCACATTTGGAGTGTTGTGAAGCCCCATTAAAATATCCAGGAAAACACATACTTTCGATATATCTCCCAATTTAATGGGGTCTATCACATGTAGAGAAAAACACATTAGCCATAAAATTTTCCCATTGAAACAAAAAGTAATTTGATACAAAACATAGGTTTTAACCTTATATAGTTAATTGTTTTGAAAATAGATTCTTAATAAAATGAAAATTATTCAATGTAAAACACATGCACATTAACATATAATTGTGATATTTTCTCTTCTTTCAAACTTAGTTCATCCTTCTAGAAAAATTCCTTTTAATGAAGCAGATATATCTGTAGTGATCCACTGATATTTGTTCACCAACAACTATTCCATTTTGGACTTATATATCTCAAAAATATGCTCATTGAATTTATGCACCTATATCTTTAAACTACTTGAAACTATTTTATTTCACCATAGGAATCATTCTGATATATCTCCCATTTTAATGGGGTCTATCACATTTCGAGAAAAAACACATTAGCCATAAAAGTTTCCCATTGAAACCAAAAGTGATTTGATACAAAACATAGGTTCTAACCTTATATAGGTAATTGTTTCAAATAGATTCTTAATTTAAGATGAAAAATATTCAATGTAAAACACATGCATTAACATATAATTGTGATACTTTACCTTCTTCCAAACTTAGTGGAAATCCCTTTAGAAAAATCCCTTGTAATGGAACAAATATATCCATAGTGATCCACTGATATTTGTTCACAAACAACTATTCCATTTTGGACTTTTATATCTCAAAACTATGCTCATTGGATTTATGCATCTATATTTTTAAACTACTTGAAACTATTTTATTACACCATAGGAATCATTTCGATATATCTCCCATTTTAATGGGGTCTATCACATTCCGATAAAAACACATTTGCCATAAAAGTTTCCCATTGAAACCAAATGTACTTTGATACAAAACAAAGGTTTTAACCTTATATAGTTAATTGTTTCAAATAGAATTTTAATAAAATGAAAAATATTCAATGTAAAACACACGCACATTAACATATAATTGTGATATTTTCCCTTATTTCCAACTTAGTGGACATCCTTCTAGAAAAATCCCTTTTAATGAAGCAGATATATCCATAGTGATCTATTGATATTTGTTCAGAAACAACTCTTCCATTTTAGACTTCTATATCTCAAAACTATGCTCATTGAATTTATGCATCTATATTTTTAAACTACTTGAAACTATTTTATTACACCATAGGAATCACTTCGATATATCTACCATTTTAATGGGGTCTATCACATTTCGAGAAAAGCACATTAGCCATAAAAGTTTCCCATTGAAACCAAAAGTAATTTGATACAAAATATAGGTTTTAACCTTATATATAGCTAATTGTTTCAAATAGATTCTTAATAAAATGAAAAATATTCAATGTAAAACACATGCACATTAACATATAATTGTGATATTTTCCCTTCTTTCCAACTTAGTGGACATCCTTCTAGAAAAATATCTTTTAATGAAGCAGATATATCCATAGTGATCCACCAATATTTGTTGACAAACAACTCTTCCATTTTGGACTTTTATATTTCAAAACTATGCTCATTGAATTTATGCATCTATATTTTTAAACTGCTTGAAACTATTTTATTACACCATAGGAATCATTTCGATATATCTCCCATTTCAATGAGGTCTATCACATTTCGAGAAAAACACATTAGCCATAAAAGTTTCCCATTGAAACCAAAAGTAATTTGATACAAAACATAGGTTTTAACCTTATATATTTAATTGTTTCAAATAGATTTTTAATAAAATGAAGAATATTCAATGTAAAACACATGCACATTAACAACTCTTCACAAACAACTCTTCCATTTTGGAATTTTATATCTCAAAACTGTGCTCATTGAATTTATGCATCTATATTTTTAAACTACTTGAAACTATTTTATTACACCATAGGAATCATTTCGATATATCTCCCATTTTAATAGGGTCTATCACATTTCGAGAAAAACATGTTAGCCATAAAAGTTTCTCATTGAAACCAAAAGTAATTTGATACTTGAAACATAGGTTTTAACCTTATATATAGTTAATTGTTTCAAATAGTTTTTTAATAAAATGAAAAATATTCAATGTAAAACACATGCACATTAACATATAATTGTGATATTTTCCCTTCTTTCCAACTTAGTGGACATCCTTCTAGAAAAATCCCTTTTAATGAAGCAGATATATCCATAGTCATCCACTGATATTTTTTCACAAACAACTCTTCCATTTTGAACTTTTATATCTCAAAACTATGCTCATTTAATTTATGCAATTACATTTTTAAACTACTTGAAACTATTTTATTACACCATAGGAATCATTTCTATATATCTCCCATTTTAATGGGTTTATCACATTTTGAGAAAAACACATTAGCCATAAAAGTTTCCCATTGAAACCAAAAGTAATTTGATACAAAACATAGGTTTTAACTTTATATATAGTTAATTGTTTCAAATAAATTCTTAATAAAATGAAAAATATTCAATGTAAAACACATGCACATTAACATATAATTGTGATATTTTCCCTTCTTTCCAACTTAGTGGACATCCTTCTAGAAAAATCCCTTTTAATGAAGCAAATATATCCATAGTGATCCATTGATATTTTTTCACAAAAAACTCTTCCATTTTGGACTTTTACATCTCAAAACTATGCTCATTTTTTCCCAAAAACATTTTTTGGGGGCACTACCCTTAAACGCCTGTGTGTGGGGAATTTTTCGTCTATATGAAACCCTAAAGTGGGGGTCCTTTCCAACCATTTTATTCCCACCACTATGCTTAGAAAAATATATAGTGCATTTGGGTATTCACATAAAGAATATAACACATGCACCAAACATCTAATGATTCTCCTTAATGTGACCATCAATGTTGCAATGGTTAGAATTATTTCTACTACCCTTGCATGGATTTGTAGTGGTTATTTTATTCTTATCCTTCTATTTCCAGTTCTTATTCCCCTCCTTCAAAGCTTCTTGGTGCTATTTTTTCTTCAAACCACTGAAGTACCATTTATTTTGGCCTAGATGGTTTCTAGATAATGTGTGTATACACATGGAATACATCATATCCTTAGCTTGGAAAGAATCACTTGTTTTTGTAGATGGTTATATAGACCCCACATATACTTAAGGAGTACATATGGGATCTTGGGAAAGATATCCAATAATATGACCATATTTTTTAACTTAGTACACTCTTATACACCCTTATGTCTATGTAAAGTAGTGTGAGTGATTCCACGGGTCCTCTACACACTTCATAGGGTATAATTGGACAGGTAGTGTTGACGTCTACAAGTTCTATACGCAGAGTATGTAAAGGGCCAGGTAGCCTCTGGATCTCAAATGTGACATATCTAGTAAATTCCCCTATAGTCAATCTCTAGAATAAATCTAAATAGAAGTTTTTCATTTTAATATCCATAAAACACAACCACTTTAAGGCAAATTGTGTACATGTGTCATTTCTCCCATAAATTCTTAGGCAAAGTTTTTAAAGCATACATGTCATGTTAGATTTCTACCATTAACTTTGAAGCATGTTTTTTGTAAGTGCATAAAATAATTTTGCAAACCATGTAAATGTCATTTCTCTCAAGCTTTAAGGCCTGAAAATTGAACCTAAAGTGGCTGAACTCTCATAGAATCTTGAAATTTCATAGGATTTTAGTCTGTCTGTTGAGTGTTAACTTCTACAAGTTCTAAAGGCAGAGTCTGTAAAGGGCCAGGTAGCCTCTGGATCTCATCTTTTCTCAAAGGTGACATATCCAGTAAATGCCCCTACATTCAATCTCTGTAACAGGTCTAAATAAATGTTCTTCATTTTAATATCCATAAACCTCAACCACTTTAAGGCAAGCAATGTACATGCGTTATTTCTCCCATAAATTCTTAGGCAAAGTTTTTAAAGCATACATGTCATGTTGGCTTTCTCCCATTAACTTTGAAGCATGTTTTTTGCAAGTGCATAAAATAATTTTGCAAACCATGTAAATGTCATTTCTTTCAAGATTTAAGGCCTAAAAATGGACCCTAAAGTGGCTGAACTCTCATAGGATTTTGAACTTCCATATGATTTTAGTCTGTTTGTTGAGTGTTAACTTTTACAAGTTCTAAAGTTAGAGTTTGGAAAGGGCTAGGTAGCCTCTAGATCTCATCTTTTCTCATAGGTGACATCCAGTAAATTCCCCTACAGTCAATCTCTTTAACAGATCTAAATAGAAGTTCTTCATTTTCATATCCATAAACCTCAACCACTCTAAGGCAAACTGTGTACATGTGTCATTTCTCCCTTCTCCCATAAACTTTTAGGAAAACTTTAAGGCATGTGTCATTTCTTTTTCATTTCTCCCACAAAATCATAAAGGTGTGACTTTTGACATAACTAGTTGTTTTAGTAAGTGCATAAAATTCATTTCTCCCACAAATTAGAGGCTTCCTCCCATTAATTATAGATGTGAATTATACCATAAAATTTAAGATAAACCATACACATGTCATTTATCTCATGATCATGTGTCATTTCTCCCATGCAATTGCAACAAATGTTAATTTAATATATATTTTTATTGAATTTGTTTTTTTTTTTTCAGGGACAAAAAAACCATTAAATATGGTTGAAAAATGGAAATTATGCATAGATTTTTTTGCTATCCCAATCTAGAGAAAACAGTGATTACATATGTGCTTTCCAATATTCGAATAGAAAAGTCGTCCAAGGGAAAATGAATATACCAGGAAGAACAACAAACAACGAGGCATATTATATTGGATTGATAGAAGGCTTGGGAACAACTATGGAGTATGGATCAAATGGAATTGTATTTTTCACCAATTCTGAACTTGTTTTCAACCAGGTGAATGACGTGTACCAAGTTAAGAAGGAGAGGCTAAAAGAACTGCATAGAATAGCAAACAATATTGTTAGCCAATTTCAATTTTTTAGTATAAGACATTGTACAAATGTGAATAAGATATTTGTTGATCTATTGCGTGGGGCAATGCCAATTCATGATTCATCTATCAAAGATGAATTAATAGATGAATTAGAATTATACGGGGCAATTCCAATGCAAGATTCATCTCTCAAAGATGAATTAGTTTTTAGACGCTCTTCTTCAAAAATTCAAGATTCATCTCTCAAAGATGAATTAGTGTTGAGATGTTCTTCTTCAAAAATTCAAGATTCATCTCTCAAAGATGAATTAGTGTTGAGACGCTTTCCTTCAAAATTTATTGATGGACATTGTAACATATCTTGGATATGCATGTGTTTTGTACTTATAAATGCGTCTTTTTTAATGACCATGTATTTTTTTCAATTATATACCAAGTGTGCTCCCACCACACCATGTAAAGCGCAACTTGGTGAAATTCACATTTGCAACAAGTGGTGAACTTCACATTTTTATGAAATTAAATGTAAGGACTTCAACAAATTTTTGTTTAAATGGAGTTTCACGCTTCTTTTTTAATGAACATGTGTTTTTTTCAATTTTATACCAAGTGTGCTCCCACCATGTAAAGCGAAATTTGGTGAACTTAACATTTTTATAATTTTTTTTGCTTAAATTGAGTTTCACATATCAATTATCGCTTTGAAAGTTGTGTTTTACATAATTTGTGTACACTAAATTACATTAATTTTCTGGAATTTATTTTGAATTTATTTTAAATAGTAATTTAAAAAAATAATTGTAAATGTCCATTGTAGATATATATATCATGGAGGATGAACAACGAATATCAACATAATACCATATCTCTACGAGAGAGGGGGGTCAGGGATCGAGGGATGTTCATGGTATTTAAATATAATCTTAAATCTCCATACATATACATATATGTGTGTACATATGGAATTGGATTTTTATCACCTTTGTGAGTTATATTAGTTGTTAATAAGTTTTATTTTTTATTTTTTAGAGCTAAGAGGAGAAGGGTCTCTACTCCATCAATGGAGCATGCCCATGGTTCACCCAATTGTGGTATGGTTCATGCCATTTAATCAATGAATATTTATGTGTATTTATATGTATGAATGTATTTTTCAATTGATTATAAATTCATATTTGTTTATAAAGCTTCTCTCTTGTCTCGAGAGGTTAGTGGTGGTTCAAATCCCTTTAGGGGATCATCAATAAGTGCTAGCAGGTTTCATGAAGGTGGTGATATTTATTCCCCGGGAGGCCAATCAACAGATGGTTGTGTTGGTTCTCAGCAGGGTTGTTCTGGTTCTCAATAGTTCAGGGTGGGAAAGATGCTAGCAAACCACATCAAGGTTGCCATTAATTTGAATATTTTTTTCATTCAATTTGTACAAATTTGTTTACATGTTTTTTTTTTCTAATCTACAAAATTTTATATATTGATGCAGAGGCTGAAAATGCTGCAAATTTTGGTTAAAAAATGTGTAGAGCAGAACGCTTCATTCAAGAAGAAGGTTGTCCACCCACCACGACTTATCCGGGCAAAATTTCCGATATACCGTGGGAAAGAAACATGTATCAATGCACCTTAGAAAGGCGTCAATGACTTCATGCAAAATTGCAGAGAGCTCTCGTGTCTTTAACTCTACCTGCTGAGAGTCGACAAAGCTTGGAGATAGCTACACATTCTTTAGGCCAACTAGTAGATATGTACCAAAAGCTTGGGCCAACCACGGATACTTTTGTGGATATCATGATAAAAAGAAAGGAAACAATGATGGGTCCTGATAAATGGGAGGTTGTTAAAGAAAGAGTTACAACAACAATGGCAAAGTCTATGTTTGATTTCAAAGAAGGGCCAAAAAGAAAGATGTTGAAGGTACAATATTTCAGACACCCTAATATAGTTCACTATTTGTATGGTAGAGACCTTATGGCTTATGGAATACTCCAATGGAATGACGAGGTTCCACTTTATTTCGCAAAATTATTTTATGCAGAATTATTTTTGCAAATAAAACCCAATTATAATGACCTTCCCTCTGAATTTTTTGATCTTGGGAAAAGTCGATTGTGTGACCGTAGGGGCGCTAGGCGTGATGCTGAGTTGCCTCGTCCTGAGCCACCATTGGTTAGATGACTTGTTCATGTCGAATATTTGTAGTCAGAGATGGAATCCACTTCTCAAATTAGTCGAGAAGCAAGGGATGCCATCATCGACAATTTTCATAGTGTATTATGTGGAGTCGATATTTGTCTGAATCGATAAAGAGCACATGAGAATGCACACGCCAATTTTATGTATTATACAGATGAAGAGATTGACAACATGAGTGTTGAAGATCTCAAAACATATGCAAAGAATTGTCGCAATAGTTGGCATAACCTAATTGTTCATGAGGAAGAGGGCATGAGAACGGTATGTGTTAATGGTTAGGGTTCAATTATTTTAACACATGTACAATTTGTAATAAATACATATATGTACATACATTTATTTGTATACATTAATCTAACAAAAATGTATCATTATATATGTTAACACCATTTGCATTTGTCATGCTCGATGAATGACGAAAATGTTAATATCACGTTTGGAGCCTCTGGTTCAAACAATCAAGATGGGTCTCACCATCAAGATATGTTGACAAATGTTAGTGTTTTTTAAGTGATATTTTTTAAAATAAATAATTGTGCACACATGTACATGTACATATATATAATAAAATGTTTTAACAGATTCCGATTTCATCCGATGTTTTTGCGATGGAGGTACCTTCTTCTTCCTTGGGAGATGTACCTTCTACTTGTTTAGGAGATGTGCCAGATCCACAACAGCAAGTATGGAAAATTTTTAATTTTTAAAATTTATGTTTTTAAGTTATATATTCAACCTCAAAAAGTTCCATTAAAAAATGAGATATATCTATATTTTGAGTTATTTTAATTTTTTTTGAATTTCATGTTTTTGGAGATTTTCTTTCTGAACCACTCTTAAGAGATGTGTCAAATCCGACAGCACAAGTATTCCATTTTTCACTTACACACACACACACACACACACACACACACACACATATATATGTTTTTAAATTATAAATTATAAATTGAAGCTTAAAAAAAATTTATTATAAATTGAGATCTAGAGATTCTGAGTTATTTTAAATTTTTTGAATTTTAGGTTTTTGGAGATTTTCTTTTGGAGCCTCTCTTAGGAGATGTGCCAAGTCCACCTGCAGAAGTATAAAATTTTTCACTTAAATATATATATGTTTTTTAGTTATAATTTATAAATTGGAGTTTAAAAGTTTTGTTATAAATTGAGATCTTGATCTTGAGTTATTTTATATTTTTAAATTTTTTGAATTCTAGGTTTCTATAGAGGATTTCTTTTCTCCACAGACTCTAGCAATGGAGATAGGAACATCCACACCATTTCAACCATTTGAACAAGTTGTCTAACTTTCTTTTTAATATTATTGAAAATAAGTTTATATATACATGCATTTTCATTTGAAATTCTTTAATATATATATATATATATATATATATATATATATATATATATATTGTACAGTTTACTGTTGGAGATGTTCCCATGAAGAAAGTTGTAACAGACAAGTAACAAATGGAGAGGGAACCTCATGAGGTATTGCATGAATTTTTTTATATTTTGTTTTTTACATGAAGTTCTATATATTCTCACTCAATTTTGGAACATCAAATTTTAATGTTTGTACACATTGTGTACAGGTTCCCCATGCTTCGTAGGATAGCTCGCGGCTTGAGACTTTGTTAGGAAAGACACTACATCCATCTATATTTGATGGATGATGCACATGCACACGTGCAACATTATATTTTCAATAGATTTATAGTCTTAAATTTACTTTTTATATATATATCTAGATGTAGTCATATATAAATTGATACTTGATACTTGTGAGATCTACAAATTTTGGACATATTTTATGTGAACTACATTTGGTACATGTGAATGTGATATATAATGTTTTTAAAATTTAAGTTTTGGATGGTTGAACTACATTTGGCATTGAAGTAATGTTACAGTGTTATATATATATATATATTGTTTTTAAAGCTCAAGTTTTTGATGGTTGAACTACATTTGGCATGTGATGTGAAGTAATGTTGTGTTAAAAATAATTTGTTTTGTTTTTAAAGTGTTATGGTTGAACTACATTTGGCATGTGAAGTAATGTTACTTGATACTTGATACTTTTGATCTATAATGTTTTGTTTTTAAAACTCAAGTTTTGATACTTGTGATCTACAATGTTTTGTTTTTATAACTCAAGTTTTGGATAGTTGAACTACATTTGGCATGTGAAGTAATGTTGTGTTATAATTTGTTTTGTTTTTAAAACTTAAGTTTTGGATGGTCAAGAACTACATATGGCATGTGATATAATGTTAAATGTTTTTATTGGATAGTTGAACTACAATTGGCATGGCATGTCAATTAATGTTGTGATATAATCTAAAAGTTTTTAAAACTCAAGTTTTGGATGGTTGAACTACATTTGGCATGTGATTATGATATTATGTTTTGTTTTTAAAATTCAAGTTGTCGTTTTCCAAACAACAAAAAAATTCACATGAATATATGTACATGTAGAAATGATTTTACACATGTTTGAATATATATGTTAAAACGATTGAAGTACAATACATATATATATATATATATATATATATATATATATATATATATATATATATATATATATCTAAAAAAATAATCAGGCAGTAAGACTTAGGTCTTATTAAATATGTTGAAACAATCATAAAATTTAAAAAATGAATTCTATAATGTATATATATCCAGTACGTGCAACATTTTTCATCAATGCATGTATAGAAAAGCTACTTTTAGTTAATTCCATTGTAGAACATATATATCCAATACATGCAACATTTTTCATCAATGCACATAGAAACACTACTTGAACAGTTAATTGCATTCTAGAACATATATATCTAGTACTTCAACAGTTTTCATCAATGCCAATAGAATTTAGCTACTTTAAGTTAATTGCATTCTAGAGCATATATATTCAGTACGTGAAACATTTTTCATCAATGCACATAGTAAAACTACTTGAACAGTTAATTGCATTCTAGATCATATATATATATCCAATGCGTGCAACATTTTTCATCAATTCACATAGAAAAGCTATTTTCAATTGATTTCCTAGAACATATCCGACCATTGAACAGACAAATTTTGTACTATTTTCTATCAGGAATAGAGATGTGGTTCAAATCCCACCAAAAGTCGTAGAAGTGCTCTAAGTCTCTTGTCTGAAAAGAATCTCCATATAAAACTATATTGTGGATGATTTATTTAGATTTTGGATACTTTTTACCAGAAAATCCCACGATAAAAAATGGTCACATTCAGTCCATGTATATATCTAGTACGTGCAACATTTTTCATCAATGCACATAGAAAATCTACTTTCAGTTAGTTACATTCTAGAACATATATATTCAATACGTGAAACATTTTTCACCAATGGACATAGTAAAACTACTTGAACAGTTAATTGCATTCTAGAATATATATATATATATATATATATATATATATATATATATATATATATACACCATCCAATATATATATATCCAATACATGCAACATTTTTCATCAATGCATGTATAGAAAAGCTATTTTTAATTGATACTATATATATATATATATATATATATATATATATCCAATACATGCAACATTTTTCATCAATGCATGTATAAAAAAGCTACTTTTAGTTGATACTAGTGTGTATGTACCAAAACAATTTGTACACGTGCAAACACTTGCACAGATAACATAACAAGGCAGCTCAATTTTTAGTCGAGTTCTGGAAGTTCTAAAACATGAATCCAAAGAGAATAAATTGTTGGGCAGTTCAATCAAAAAAATTCCAATGGAATGCCATCTTCAATGATCTGTTTATGGTTGGATTTTGACATTTTCCATTTCTTAATTTTCGTTTTTTTCGTTGATTGAACCTCTATCAACTTTATGCGTGTTTCACACACCAAGTGACTATATTGAAAACTTATGACATCAGGTTCATAACCTTCAAAGTAAACAAAATCCCCACTTTTATTAGTTTGTCTGAAAAAATAACCTTTCAATATAATAGATCCTCTTTCATATGGAAACCCGTGATCATTATAGTTTTCTAATAATTTCATTTTTCGTATAGTGCAACGCATCAAATAATACTTCACATTTTCATCGTTGTCAGTAGGTGCAATTATAGCAAAAACATCTCCTGCACAATAATACAAACTTAACAAACTTATGTATTTAAATTTATTTCTAGATCTTTATCATTTGCGTTGTTAGTAGGTGAAATTACAGCAAAAACATATCCAGCACAATAAAACAAACTTAACAAACTTATGTATTTAAATTTATTTCTAGATCTCTATCATTTGAAAGCAATTCAAATGTTACCTTCTCTAACAAGATTAGAAACTCGATCACCATCAGATGATATTGTAGTCTCCTCTGATTGCATTTCTTCAAAAATTTCAATGGACATTTTCCCCTTTGTATTTAGCTCTGTATGTTTCCAATATTTTACATACATTTTTTTTTCACAAACCATTGGATTATGTGTTGTGTATGCAAACACGTCAAAAACAAGAATATTTTCTTTTATCCAATGCAAACACATTTGTGAACAACTTTGTTTTGATTCAATGCAATTTTCGAGTCCCCTTTATTGTTTCGACGTCATTTCCAATTGATCTATCTACATCTTCGATCCCAATATGCCAAAAAAACCTATATATAGAAAATTCAAAGAAGAATGTAAATATGATATCAAAATACCATCAAAGATAATCATTGTGATAAATGTACATTGTTAAAAATTAGATATATCCAATAAAAATTAAATTGAATGTACCTTCGCACTTCCCTTGATTGATTAGTCTCATGGCTTAGAGCAGTGATGCACCATTGAACAAATTCTTTAGTGTCCACAAGTCGGTTTGCATAGGGTTTCATTTGATATCTTCGAAGTGCTCATTTTATGCATGCCCCTGCACTGTCATGTTCTCCTTTTCCATGGCCAGTCTCAAAGAAATTCCAACAATGTTTAATGTAGGTTTTCTTATGAAGACAATAGAACCAAAAGAATGATCTTGAATATTTGAATTGACCTACGCATCCATTTGACCATATCCAATTTTCATTGAATTTTATTCCACGACTTTTCAAGGAATCATAAATCTTTCCAAAAATAGTGTTGTACAAAATATGTATCATGTGTATGATCGTCACTGATATAAAAGTGATATTATTTAATAACATGCCGATTTTCACTGGTGCTTTCTATATGATCGATGTTTTATTCAACATGTTTATATAGAATATGGACGAGCATGGAGACTTGGTCAAAATGATAATATTCACTCTGAATTTCTTTTTGTGGAACAAATGTGTAGTTTTTTGCAAAATCAATTACTGACAAGGCCCTGGTGGAAAAAATTCACTTGATTTTTTGAATTACAAGTCCTGCCATTGAGCTCTATGGGAATGCTTGGTGTATTTATAAATTTCTGCCTCAAACTTTCTCAAAAAATCTATCACAAAAATTTCTTCTTCTTGTAATTCAATTCTTTTAGCACTATTTGAACCTTGAATCGATGTATGGATATATTCATATCTCTTCCATTTCACTTTCATGTTGGACAATGATTGATCATTTATATCAATACGATATTTGTTTTGAAATTTAGTCAAATTTCCACAATCATCGCATTTTTTACCACCAACACATTTCTTTTCATAAAATAATTCATTGCTTTCTCTTTCACATAGAATTTGAGATATGAAATCACGGATAGTGGAAGGAGGAGGTGAATCTTTCCAAAATTTTCTACCAAAATTAAGGAATGTGTCATAATATAACTCAAATTCCACATGATAACGACAACAACAAGTGTCGCGTACGGTGATAGGTTTTACATACCATGGTTTTTGTTGAACAAAAGCACTAATTGAGACATGAATTTCATGATTCTCTTCTTTGAACTTGTTGAAAAACTCTATCTGAGTGGTTTCCAAGAAATGTTTTTCATGTTCTTCGTACTGATTTCGTGCTATTCTTCTTCGCATCACATCCCTTGCATTTCGTGAAACACGTGAATTTTTCTTCCAATATTCATATCTTGTTTTTTTAACATTTTCTTCAAGTCTATCTTTGTATGGTTGCCTACAAATAGCTCTCCAACAAGCGAGTTCATCATTTACATCTATTTGCAACCAAAATTTCCGATGTTTGTGCAAAGTTTTTCGTGAGGTTCCTAATGCTCATGCCATAGATTTTACCAAGCGATTCTCTTTAGTACTTGATGAAACCACTGCCATATGTATTGCTCTACGTACAATTGAAACATTTTTCTATCTAGATCTTCTAATTGAATTTATAGCACTATTTATATTTTGTATCACATTTTCTTTCATTTTTTTGTCTTTTGTTGATTTTCAAATATCGAATAAAGTCATAGCTTCTTTTAATTTTCTTAATGATAGGAGACCTTTCAACATTTGGGCTTGAACTGTCACATTTTCCTTTATGAAGTACGTATCAAAAATGTGTTTAACACAATATCGTATAACATGGTCAACTCTTTTATCTCCATATGTGTGAATGTCAACATTTTCTAACATTTCATCATCGACATTGATTTCATCTATACATATTCGAATTAATAGTACATAATAGGTTACATATTCAATAAATAACTAAATTAATAAATATGTATAATTTCAATAATACGTGCATGTGTACCTTGTGATTCAATTTCTTCACTTGAATTTCTTTCAACATTTTCACCATCTTCAATCATTGGTTCAATATCTCTTTCACTTTCTCTTTCAAAATTTTGTATCTCATCATCAATGTTTTGAGGAATATCTCTCTTTGTTTACATTGAAAAATATTTTTCAAATTAGTTCATCAAATAAAAATTAAGCTTCACATTTTACACTAGGAAAATTTTAAATATCAAATTCATAATATTTACATTTACATACCTGCTTCAACTTCTAGTTGAGGTTGATTTTCCCTTTCAATATTTGAGAGTGCTTCTCTCTTTCTTTTGCGAGATTCTCTCGTCTCTTCTCTACGTTCCTCAGGGTCTCTTTTTCGATCATATTTTCTCGTGCAATTCCTTCGATTTCCCATGATAATAGAGTATGAAGTTCAAAACATTTCCTTCAAAAATTTACACAAAAACTCAATTAAATAAAACATCACAAAAGATTTAATTAAAAAAAACTCATTTTAATTTTTTTTCAAAAAATACATACTTCAATCCAAAACACTTACTTTAAAAAATCCGAGAAAAAATGTCTTATAAAAATGAAATGAAGCTCAAAATATTTCCTTCCAAGTCCTGTAAAAAAAATTCATTTAAAAATTTAGACAAAAACTCATTTTAAAAAATCATTATAAAAGATTTACTTCAACCCAAAACATGTACTCTAAAAAAATGCCACTTCAAAAAATACCTTCAAAAAATGTCCATTGAAAATTAATTCCAACTTCTTAAAGAATTCCACTATAAAAAATACTTCAAAAAAGCCTCTAAAAAAATATCACTTTAAAAAATACCTCCAAAAAATGTCCTTTGAATATTAAGCCTAAAAAGAGTCCTTTCGAAATTAAGCCTAAAATGAGTCATTTGAAAATTAAGCCCAAAACCTCTAAAAACAATGAAAATTAAGCCCAAATCCTCTAAAAACAAAATACCTTAAAAAAAATGAAGCCCAAAAAATATCCAAAAATGTATCACATACCTCCAAGAGATGTCTTTTGAATGTAATGTCCTTTGAATGTACCTTCAAGAAAAGTCCTTAAACCCAAAACAATCCTTTGCAAAAATGTCCTTTGAATGTACCTCCAAGAAAATTCCTTAAACCCAAAACAATCCTTTGCAAAAATGTCCTTTGAATGTACCTCCAAGAAAATTCCTTAAACCCAAAACAATTCTTTGCAAAATCAGACTAGACCAAATCTACGAAATTATGTGAAAATAATGAATGCTTTTACATCAATTTATGTTGTCACGAATTTTTTTTTTTAGGGGTTTTGTTGTATTTTCCGGCCAACGGAAAGTCAGGTAAAAGTTCGGCTGAACTTTTATGTCGTTAGACTTGACGGGCTGTCAGAGAGTTCGACCGAACTAACTCCTCTGCAATTACGCAGAACCAAGCTCTGAATACATATCTTCAACTTGGGATTGGTTAAACTCCATGAAACATTCTGAATTAACTGTCGAAACCAATACAAGCATTTTCAGAATTCAATCTACTTTTAGGAAATATAAATTTTATGGAATTTCATAAATATTTACTAATTTTAATTAATTTTGTAATAATATGGCTGCAAACAATTTCTGAAGGTCGTTATGATTCAGTGAAATCATAATTATGTATCTTCCAAAATACATTGTAAAAAAATTGAAAAAATTATGGTGCATTACATTGGTCTGTCTTCTGTAATGGGTAGTTTTTAGATTTTTAGTTTATAACTTATATGTTAAGAAATTTCGTGTGTTGCGAAACATATTCAAAATATGCAATTGTTTCACATTGGACCAGTTCAAAAAATTCTAGTAATTATGATATGTATCAGTTGGCTTTGTAAATATAACGAAACCGAAGTAGATTCTATTTAGATTGTTGTAACACATTTTGTTTCTCAAAAACACAAAGTTTCAAAGAACACAGTAGTGCGTATTAACATGACTTCTTATGAAGCCTTTGATTGTTAAAAAACACACACTCAAAGAAATGCTAAGTTGACATATGAAATGTGTATAAAAGAATTCCAAAAAATAAGTAATAGAAAGCTAATAAAATTTATGACAACTTTTATTTTTATCACAAAATGAAATTCTAAACAGAAAAATTGTTTTGGCTTGCAGAAAGTTGAAAAACAGAAAAAAAAAATGAAAATTTTCTCTCAAAAAAGGGAAAAAAGTGTAACCCAACTTCACATTTTCACCCTCGGACCCTATATTAATATTTTTGTTCCCCATAGAAGCTCACTGTTGTTATTGTTGTGCCCTTACATTATTATTGTTATGTAGGCTCTAATTATATTGTGACCCCTTAGACTCCTATATATATACAAAGGAGGTCTTGTCATTTGTATCATCCAAGAATTGTTCATTTATGTAATGTAAAGGAGGTTTCCCCATCGAAGAGGCTATTTCTCAAGTCGTTGATCTGTATTTTCTCTATTTTGTGAGTTTGTTTCATAAAATTTTGTATCAGAGCTTTGGATTCTAGGGTTTCACTGCTTCAAATAGGTCATCGTGGAATTTTTGCTATAAATTTTTTAGACGATTCTTAAGAAGTTGAAATTGCAACCACTAGGAGCCAAGATAACGGTGAAAATTGTGTACTAACTTCAGATCTTGGTTCGCTATATTTTTAGAGATATGATCCGAGGAAGTTAGGGTTTTTGCAGGCTCCATAATTCCATCTCAAACAGGTGACCTAGGGAAAATTTCCATAACGTTCATTTCAGGAGTCATATTTGAATTTTTGACAAAGTCACCAAAATCAAACAAATGGTAATTTTTCCTATAACAATTTCAGGTTTGAATGTTTAAACAGTGACATGCGGAATTCTACACAACTTCGCTCTATGGAACTAGTCCATAATCAGGTCATTGTGGGAGATTTGGAATAAATCTTTGTTGAAGAATACAATATTGGTCTAACTTGTGCCATTGAAAATAATATTCAAAGGGATATCGCAGGAACTAATTTCAGATCTTGGAAATCCAAAATTACAGAGATACAACAATTTCAATATCGAGCTCCAAAAAAAAATGTGTATTTTTTAAATTGTGCATAACTTTTGTTTGAAAAAACAATTTGAATTGATTCAAAGGGAATATTGAAGCATATATATTAGTATTTGTTTCTAAAATTCCTCCAAAACAAAATAATTCTACATCCATTAATCCCTGAGAAATCTCTATTATGGTGCATGAAGAGGAAGAATTGCAACATGATATATCAAAATTACGGGACCAAATGCAATAAATTTTGTTCTCACAAAGAGAAACCAAAGATGGCATAGATGGTTTAAAAGTAGACATGAAATGTTTGAAGGATGTCATGGAAGCTAATGTGGGTGGTTTTAAGGATGGCATGGAGGTTAATATGGATGGTTTGAAAGTAGACATGGAAGGTTTGAAGGAAGGTTTGGCAAAGTTGTTGCAAGACAAGATTCTTGGTGGTGATAAGGTAATCCACGAAAAAATTGATGAGGAAAAATGGAATATGAACTGTGATTTTAGAAACTACAATGTTGGGTTTAAGAACCACCACATTCCAAAGATTGATATGAGGAATGTTGATGGCAAGGATTCGGCAACATGGATGCTACAAAGGGAATAATATTTTGATCTCCATGATGTGCAACACTCACGAAAGTTACACATTGCAACTTTATATTTAGAACCCCGCTAGTTTGTATGGTATAAATAAATTTTTTCTCATAAACCACTTATCACCTGGTAAATTTTTATGGGGGAAATGATAGAACATTATGACGATACAAAGAGAAACACCTTCTTTATAAAATTGATAAGTCTCAAAGAAAATGGTTCAATGTCGGACCACATTGAGGACTTCCAAAATTTGATTATCAGGGTAACATATATTCCATAGGAGCATAGGATTTATGTCTTCATATGTACTTTAAAGGATAACATCCAACATGAGGTTTTCCTTTTGGAACTTGATTCATTAGAGAAGGCATTCAAGGTGGCAAGAAACTTGAAAGAAAAATTATGGAAACAAAGAAGGAAAATTACCCACAACTAAAGGTCATAAGTGCATTGAGAATAAATTATTTTACATAGATTGTGAAGAGGAGGATATACACCAGCAGCTAACCCAGAGAAAGAAGAAATGAATCCGACCATATATTGTAATGCACTGGAAGGAATTACCACTCCTCGAACTCTCAATATAGAAGGATATATCAAGAATAAAAAGGTAATAGTGTTGATTAATTCGGGTAGTACCCGTAATTTTATTCATTATAAGATATCCAAGGAATTGAATTGCTTCCTATATCCAACACTAGAGTGTCAAGTGATGGTTGCAAATGGAGGAACTATAAATTTCTCTGGAAAGTGCCATAATATCAAGCTAACCATGGGGGAATATGTATTGAATAGTCCAATGCTTTCCATTCCAATGGGCGGTGTTGATGTTGTACTAGGAGTCCAATGGTTACAATCTTTGAGGATGAAAACTTTTTATTTTCAAGAAATTTTATTGAAATATTTTTGGGAAGCAAAGGAAGTTGAATTAAGGGGAATCGTAGGGAAACCAAGAAATTTAATCGGCTCTAATTTCAGGAAAAAAATTCTGAAGAAAAAACAATCAGGCGTAATTTCATAATTATGCTCACTAGAGGTTCAAACATCGAATTCATTTGTTTCTCTAGATCTCCAAAAAGTCTTGGACAATCATTCCCAAGTATTTCAGACTCCCAAAGGCCGCCCACCTATTCATCATCATGATCATGTTATTCATTTGATTCCAGGAAGTGTTCCTCCAAACATCAGGCCTTACAAATATCCTTATGCATAAAAGGGTGAGATTTAACGTATGGTTGCAAAAATGCTAGAGGATGGTATAATTCAACCTAGTAAAAGTTCTTTCTCTTCTCTATTAGTATTGGTGCACAATAAGGATGGATCATGGTGTATGTGTCCCGATTATAGGGAGCTCAACAGGTTCACTATTAAAGATAAATTTCCCATGCTTACCATTGATGAATTGTTGGATGAATTACATGGAGCGATTTACTTCACCAAGCTAGAAATTTGTTCAAGATATCATCAAATTAGAATGAATATTGAATACATTTAAAAAAAAACATGCAGAATTCATGAGGGCCATTATGTATATTTGGTCATTCCTTTTGGCCTTATGGTGAGTCCTTGTATTGCACCAAGAGTCTTGTAACTCCTAGAATCTAGTCTACTTTACTTTATCAACCCAGGGTTCATACAAACTTGGAGGTGACAGTGTTATATACATAGAAGATGCATTCTACTCATGCCATCCTCTTCTCAATTCTATGATGAGGTGCTACTACCAGGGTTACTTCTAGGAAAGGAAGTTTGTCACACTTATGAATGAAATATAAGACTGAAAATAACTCATGACCATTACTCTATCAACAAGAAAAGAAACTATTCTAGACCATAATGAATCATCTAGCTATATGCAAGAAAGGAAATCCACACTTAAGCTAATAAAATAATTAAAGTTAAACTAAGTGGTATTTATTATTTAAATTGTTGAATTGAACTTGCAGAAATGGAAACTAATCTAGTCACACATGCTAAACCCAACGACTGATTGAACTATATCTATCTTATGCTTAACTGTCATGCTTAACAATGCATCTATCAATGAGCCAACTATGCTTGTAAATAACTTTGTTTTTCAGCAAAAGAAGGAGGCACTAAGGTGACCTAAGAGGGTTTTTGACTCATTGTTTCAGGGCTAAAGGTGTCTTGGAGGTTGTTCCAGGTATAGATGATGTGAAGGAGAGATTTTGGGTTGAATAAGTGACTGATTGGCACTGCTACATGATTTCCTATAGTGCTATAGGATGTCCTGAAACACAACAAGAAACTAGTCGAGGGTAGTTTGAGGCCATAAATGGTGAGGAAATGGGTAGGAGACGTGCAATGGAGATGTATATAGGTGGATGGAAGGTATCCAACCATTTTTCCAAGCTCATAACTCCTTTTAAAGCCTTTCTTGTGCCTCCAAGGTGGCTCTTGGTGTGGTGGTGGAGATTTCCAAAAACATGGTTGAAGGTGATTTGGTTGGAATTTGGTTGATGAGGGGTGGAAACTGAATCTAATGGTGTTGGGGGAGTCATACTCTGTTTCTTTACTCAAACCTGCAAGAAAAATACATGTTCATGCATTCATCATTGACAAATCTATCAAGAAAATGGTGGAAAAGATGAGTTGAATTTAAGAAAACCTACCTATACACTTGAAACAGAAAACTAACTCTGCATTTACAACATGTTCATGATAAACAAAGAAACCTATCTAAAATCTCCAAGGAATCATAAACTAAAATCAATTTTGGGACTGTGGTGAAGATCTACCCTCCTCAAGATCTAATGGAAGAGGTGAGAGAGGGAGGCTTTAAAACACAATTTTGGAGTTTTATATGCTACTGCAACATGAACTGAAGGATATTAACTACAAAAATCATGAAATGTAAAGAAACTAACTACAACAACATGAAATGTAAGGAAACTAACTACAACAACATGAAATGTAAGTAAAATAACTACAACAACATGAAATGTAAGTAAACTAACTACAACAACATGAAATTTAAACACAAATACATAAGAGAGACTGAGGCCAATGGATTGGGCCCTAACCCACAAGCTCAACTCCCTAAAACTATCTCAATGAAGAAGAAATTGAATACTCATTTTATTTCATAACCAATCTTATTACATAGCACATGAAAGTCACAAATGTCTATTACATGAGCTAAGAGTTCTCTAGCTATCTCCAAAAATCGAATCCTAGTGAGCTCTTTCTCTGCCCTATTTATCCTAAAGGGTAGCTACCAACAACTCCCTAAAAAGTAGGCGGTTTGTCTCCTTGGAATTCGAGAGAAGTGGAGCTTCGCTCCCCTTCATCTTCCACTTTCTTGGTTGCCTTTGATTTCGAGTTGTTGGAGGAGAATCTAGAGGATCCCTTGGCTGCCTTAAGGATTTAAGGAGGTGGTCAACCCCCTACAATCGCTCCTTGTTGTCTACTTCGAGCCTTGATTGTGAAATCTTTAGAAAAATTCACATTTTCTCTTGATTTTCCTGCATTTAAACCACATTAGGCCTTTGAAGTATGAAACCCTTAATAAACCATCTACATTAAGCAACATATGACCATAATGAAATTTAAATATGAGAAATAGAGAATAATAAGGGTAAAAGGGTGAAAATTAACCCCTTCAAATGTACCTAATGATGGTGCTCATCATCACCCCCTTACCAAATGGTTACTCATCCTCTCAGGAACTTAGTGCTCTTTCTTTATCTCTTTTAGTGCCTTAGTGGCCTCTCTAACATCCAAAGGAATCAGTGAAGGAGTCTCCTTAGGAGGGTAGAATCCATCATTCTTTTCTACCTCCTCCCATTATTTGTTTTCTTCAGCTTGGTATTTTCCTTCACCTAGTCCCAGCAACAAAGGTGGATTGAGTTTTAAGCCAAGCCATTGAATCTTTATGGCCTTCATAACCCTCTTATACAAAGGTGCCCTTTGTAAGGCATTTCTTAATCTCTCTGGAGTATGATACTCCATGTTTCTTAGGCTAAGAGGAAGGCACTTCCATCTTCTCTGAATTTCCATTACACATTCCTCTCCCAATAGTCTAGAAATGTCATCAAAGTGTGTAATGGCATGTGCTTGGGTGTTGAGGTATTTATCTGCAAGGCTAGCATCAATTTCTATCATTAGGTTATTGTTAATGACCCCGCTAGGGCTGAATAGTTTTTCCCTTATATGGAGAGGCTCCTTTCCTTCTCTTCTCATCACATTTTTGACCTCCTTTGCCCTGGCATTGGTCATCCAAGAGGCTAGGGCCATCAACTGCATATCTCCTAACCTAGGATTAGGGTCCCAAATGTTTAGATCATTCAAGACAAGATTATGAATATAAAATTCTACCAACTTGGCCCTATCTTCTATGTTGGATTGATAGAAAAATTCAATAAATTGTCTGCAATTTTGAAAAGGAAATGACCCATAGGATGCTAGTGTTTTTATCTAAAACTATAGCCATTGTTCCTTCAGGTAGATATCATAAGATTTTCAAGGATGCCTATATTGTATTGCCTCCATGCACAAATTTTCCATGGTGGAAATTTGCTTGTCCTTCTGCTACATTTGGCTTTGTAACCTTGCATTTCTTCTTGTGTCTCTTGTATTTTCTCCTTTATCATTGCTTCCCTAATTTCTTCCCTAATTTTGCTTAACATTGCTTCCATGATCCCTACATCTTACACAATATTTGTTTTTGAAATTTTCATCCAATGATGTGTGCGTGCTCTCTCTTGTTCTAGATAATACAATAAGGGAACTGATAGATTTTGAGGGATCATCCTTCCTCCTTCAATTAATGTGTAGTACGAGCTTATTTTTGGCTGGGGGCTAGGATGTGTAACTGTTGATATATCTTTTGTAACAAATTTTGGATAGGTAGGCTCCTCCTTTGGTTCCTCCTCTTTTTTCCCATTGGCATATTGCCCCTTAATTTGTGCCTCTTTTTCAACATCTTGGACCTATTTCCCTTCCAATGTTACCTTTTCTCCACACCCCATGACCTTTTTCTATTTCTGTGACACATCTAGAGTTTCTTGTAGCACTATTGGAGTTTCCTTTAGAAAAAAATGTTTTTCCTGTACCAAACCCTCATTTGCTTGTTTCCCCTCCTTTTCTGTCTCCTAAAAGGCTGTGGTGGTTGATACTTGTTTGAGGGATGCTATCCTTGAAGGGTATATCCTCATATAGGTCACATGTGTCTTCTCAGGTGAGGTGACCTCTTGAAATTTTCCCTCTTCTAGGCTTATTTCATATTTTTTATTGGGTGGCTCTTCAATAGTTATTAGGATTTTAGTTGGAGTTTGGGGTATCTATTTCTTCACCCTAGCACTCTTTCTAGTCTTGAAGTACATGGGGGCCTATATTTTCCTCTTTTCCTTAACAAGGGTGCTTATAGTGGCTAATGTGGCAACCAATTCCTTTTCTAAGGTTCCTGGTGATAGGCTGGTTTGTTGAGGAGAGATGTTAGTGCTCAGGATGGGGTCTATTATCTCTTCCTCTCCTATATTTCTTTCCTTTTATTCTTATTTTTCTCCCCCCTCCCTCTCAACTTCTTTTCCTTATTCATATTTCTCTTCCTCCTCCTCTTTTCCTTCCTCTGTTCCTAGGGTTTCTATGTTTTCTTCTTTTGTCTCCATCTCCTCTTCTTCCTCTTATTACTTTGTCCCTTCAATCTCTTCCTCTTATTCTTTAATACCCCTCTCTCCAAGACTAGAGGGGGTTTGTCCAAGAGTGATAGCTTGTGTCCAAATGAAAGCTTCTCTATCCATATCTATAAAGGTGGACCAAGGTACAAGGATGTTCAATCTATTGAGCACATCTCCCACTATGAGTTTGATGATTCCATGATGAGCTAGGTGTTGATAATTTCTCCCCCTCACCTTCTAGCTCATGTCTTTGATTGAATGTAGGAGGAAGTAGGGAATGTTTAGTCTCTGTTCTAGAGGCAGATATTCTTGGAATCTAAGCTCATGTAGTAATCTGAAATGGTATCTGTAAACCACACTAAGTCTTCCCTCATAAGATATATATTTCATGATGTGATATGATAATTCATCCCATGGTTAAGGGAGACTTTACCTTCTCACTCCATTTTTATCCTCAATGTATTTCTCATTAGGAAAAATGAATCTCTTCTTAGAGGCAGTGTTGGAGACTCTATCCTCTCTGTTCCACTTGACTCCTAGAGGCAAGGTTGTAACTATGCTAATCAATTCAAGGGTTATGGTAAT
>CM076583.1:1055261775-1055326185 GCA_034641835.2 Pinus albicaulis
ATGATATTGTAGTCTCCTTTGATTGCATTTCTTCAAACATTGCAATGGACATTTTTCCCTTTTTATTTAGCTCTATATGTTTCTAGTCCTTTACATACAATTTGTTTTCACAAACGTCATTGGATTGTGTGTTGTCTATGCAAACATGACAAAAACAAGAATATTTTCTTCTATCCAATGCAAACACATTTCTAGACAACTTTGTTTTAATTGAATGCAATTTTCGAGTCCCTTTTATTGTTTCAACGTCATTTCCAATTGATCTATCTACTTCTTCGATCCCAATATGCCAACAAAACCTTTATATGGAAAATTCAAAGAAGAATGTAAATATGATATCAAAATACAATCAAAGATAATCAATCAAAGAAAATCAAATTGTGATAAATGTACACTGTTTAAAATTAGATATCAAATAAAAATTAAATTGAATGTACCTTCGCACTTCCCTTGATTGGTTAGTCTCATGGCTTAGAGCAGCGATGCACAATTGAACAACTTCTTTAGTGTCCACAAGTCAGCTTGCTGAGGGGTTCATTTCATATCTTTGAAGTGCTCGTTTTATGCATGCCCTTGCACCATCATGTTCTCCTTTTCCATGACCAGTCTTAAAGAAATTCCAACAATGTTTAATGCATGTTTTCTTATGAAGACAACACAACCAAAAGAATGATCGTGCAAATTTGAATTGAACTGCGCATCCATATGACCATATCCAATGTTCATTGAATGTTATTCCACGACTTTTCAAGGAGTCATAAATATTTCCAAAACAGTGTTGTAAAAAATATGTATCATGTGTACGATCATCACTGATATAAAAGTGATATTATTTAATAACATGTCGATTTTCACTGGTGCTTTCTATATGATTGAAAAAAATTTCAACATGTCTATATGGAATATGGACAAGCATGGAGACTTGGTCAGAATGATAATATTCACTCTTAATTTCTTTTTGTGGAACAAATTGGTAGTTTTCTGCAAAATCAATTACTTACAAAATGGTCCCTTGTGGAAAAACTTTACGGGATTTTTTGAATTGAAAGTCTTGCCACTGAGCTCTATGGGAATTCTTGGTGTATTTATAAATTTCTACCTCAAACTTTCTCAAAAAGTCTATCACAAATATTTCTTCTTCTCGTAATTCAATTCTTTTAGCACTATTTTCACCTTGAATCGATGTATGGATATATTCATATCTATTCCATTTCACTTTCATGTTGGAAAATTATTGATCATTTATATCAATATGATATTTGTTTTTAAATTTAGTCAAATTTCCACAATCATCGCATTTTTTACCACCAACACATTTATTTTCATAAAATAGTTCATCGCTTTGTCTTTCACATAGAACTTGAGATATGAAATCACAGATAGTGGAATTAGGAGGTGAATCCTTCCAAAATTTTCTACCAAAATTAAGGAATGTGTCATAATATAACTCAAATTCCACATGATAAGGACAACAAGTAGTTTCGCGTATGGTGATAGGTTTTACACACCATGGTTTTTGTTGAACAAAATCATTGATTGAGACATGATTTCACAATTATCTTCTTTGAACTTGTAGAACAACTCTATCTGAGTTGTTTCCAAGAAATTTTTTTCATGTTCTTTGTACTAATTTCGTGCTATTCTTCTTTGCATCACATCCCTTGCATTTGGCGAAACATGTGATTTTTTCTTTCAATATTCATATATTATTTTTTAACATTTTCTCCAAGTCTATCTTTGTATGGCTGTCTAAAATATCTCTCCAACAAGCGAGTTCATCATTTACATCTATTTTCAACTGAAATTTCTGATGTTTTTGCAAATTTTCGTTTTTTAATGTCGTGCCATATATTTTATCAAATGATTATCTTTGGTACTTGATGAAACCACCGCCATATGTATTGATCTATGTACAACCGAAACATTTTTTCGTCTATATGTTCTAATTGAATTTATAGTATTATTTATATTTTGTATCACATTTTCTTCATTATTTTATGTTTGGTTGATTTTCGAATACCCAATAAAACTCTAGCTTCTTTTAATTTCCTTAATGATAGGAGACCTTCCAACGTTTGGGCTTGAACTGCTACATTTTCCGTTATGAAGTACGTATTAAAATGGCGAATACGTATATCATATAATATGGTTAGCTCTTTATCTCCATGTGTGAGTGTCAACATTTTCTAACATCTCATCATCGACATTGATTTCATCTGTACATATTCGAATGAATAGTACATAATAAGTTTACATATTCAATAAATAACTAAATTAATAAATATGTATAGTTTCAATAATACGTGCATGTGTTCAACATATATATATATACATGCCTTGTGATTCAATTTCTTCACTTGAATTTCTTTCAACATTTTCACCATCTTCAATCATTGGTTCAATATCTCTTTCACTTTCTTTTTCGAAATTTTGTATCTCATCATCAATGTTTTAAGGAATATCTCTCTCTGTTTACATTGAAAAATATTTTTCAAATTAGTTCATTAAATAAAAATTAAGCTTCACATTTTACACTAGGAAAATTTTAAATATATCAAATTCATAATATTTACATTTACATACCTATTTCAACTTCTAGTTGAGGTTGATTTTCCCCTTCAATATTTGAGAGTTCTTCTATCTTTCTTTTACAAGATTGTCTCGTCTCTTCTCTATGTTGCTTAGGGTCTCTTTTTTAATCATATTTTCTCATACAATTCCTTCGATTTCCCATGATAATAGAGTATGAAATTTAAAAAATTTCCTTCAAAAATTTAGACAAAAACTCAATTAAAGAAAACATCACAAAAGATTTAATTTTAAAAAAACTCATTTTAAAAATTTTGCAAAAAATGCTTCAAAAAAACCTCTAAAAAATATCACTTTAAAAAATACTTCCAAAAAATGTCCAAAAAATGTCCTTTGAATATTAAGCCTCAAAAAACTCCTTTCGAAATTAAGCCTAAAAAGAGTCTTTTGAAATTTAAGTCGAAATCCATACCTTCAAAAACAATGAAAATTAAGCCCAAATCCATACCTTCAAAAAAAAATGAAGCGCACAAAACATCCAAAAAATGTATCACATACCTCCAAGAAATGTCCTTTGAATGTACCTCCAAGAAAATTCCTTAAACCCAAAACAATTATTTTCAAAAATGTCCTTTGAATGTACCTCCAAGAAAATTCCTTAAACCCAAAACAATTATTTTCAAAATCAAACCAAGACCTTTGTAAAATCAGACTAAATGTGCGAAAATAATGAATGCTTTCGCGGCAATTTATATTGCCGTGAAATGTTTTTTTGGAGGGGCTTCGTGGTATTTTCCGGCCGACGGAAAGTCGGCTAAAAGTTTGGCCAAACTTTTATAAAAAAATTCGGCCGAACTTTTATGTCGTTAGACTTAACGGGCCGTCCGCGGAAAAACAATTCGACCTAACTTTTTTTAAGAGTTCGACCGAACTAACACGTCAACAATTACGCAGAGCCAAGCTCTGAATACATATCTTCAACTTTGGACTGATTAAACTCCATGAAACATTCTGAATTAACTGTTGGAACTAAGACAAGCATTTTCAAAATTCAATCTACTTTCAGGAAATATAAATTTGATGGAATTTCATAAATATTTACTAATTTTAATTAATTTGTAATAAAACGGGTACAAATAATTTCTAAAGGTCATTATGATTCAGTGAAATCATAATTATGTATCTTCCAAAATAAGCTGTAAAAAAAATTGAAAAAATTATGGTGCATTACATTGGTCCATCGTCTGTAATGGGTAGTTTTTAGATTCTTAGTTTATAACTTATATGTTAAGAAATTTCTTGTGTTGTGCAACATATTCAAAATATATAGTTTTTTCCTATTGGACCAGTTCAAAATTTTTTAGTAATTATGATATGCATCCATTGGCTTTGTAAATATAACGAAACCGAAGTAGACTCTATCTATATTGTGTTAACACATTTTGTTTCTCAAAAACACAAAGTTTCAAAGAATACAACAGTGCATATTAACATGACTTCTTATGAATCCTTTGATTGTTAAAAAACACACCCTAAAAGAAACGCTAAGTTGACTTATCAAATGTGTATAAAAAAATTCCAAAAAATAAGTAATAGAAAGCCCTCTCCTAGTGGTTATTCGAGTTCCTCTCTTTTGGGGCCCCTCCACCTTATTTGGTCAGGAGAGTGGGTTCGTAACCTCTCCTGTTGTCGAGAGTTTGGTTGGCTCACCCTCACCCCCTCCCCCTGCATCACAAAAAAAACCCTTGTAAAGAAGAGGGGCTGCAAACCCACTACAAAATAGGTAAGTCATGTTGAAGATTGAAACAAGAAACAGTGAAGGAGGCATCCTGAAACATCATCCTTGATCCTAGTTGGAAAATAATCACCTAAACTAGGTAGGGCCCACACAGGCTATTTTTAGGTGTATGTCTATTTTTAGACATGGTGAGCATATTCTATCTGTAGCAGGAGGCTATTTGTAGATGGTTGGTCAAATGTGAAAAATAGATGAAATTCTATTTTTAGAATATTGGGTGAAGTATATTTATAGAGCGCTCAATCTAAAAATTGTATGCATGTCAATTATTAGCTCTTAATAATATTTGGACTCTAAACATTATCTTATTCTCTTGGAGCACTTCAGTTAAGTGCACAGATGTGGCACAGCAGCTGACAGAAGGAATTACGCTATTCCCGAGGGTTTACTGGAGCCAATGCATGAGGACTTCAGTTAGAACTCATGTGACAAAGTTTGGTGGAGTTAGAGAAGTAGTTATGGAGTTGTATTTAGTTTAACTCAGTTAGACTCAGTTGAGCTAGTTGTATCTATTCTAACTGAATGATACACTAGTGAGAGTGGAGTGAATTAATTAGTTAATTAATTCATAAATAATAACTCATTAATCAACTTAAGAATACATCAGTTAACTATAGTGCATGGCAGTTTCAGTGGAGACCAGTGGAGAGATAGGTGAAAGGGCAAGATAGACTATCAGTTATGACTATAGTGATGCATTGATTGCATCCAACACTCAGTGGAGATGCCAATGAGGATTGTGCAGTGCAAGCTTGGTGAATTCGAGTTCATTCTAAGCCATTCTTCGGCAGGGATTGCACAGTAGAGGCAGGCTAGCAGGTGGCAAAGATCGGTGCATGGATTTGCAAGATCGGGCCTGATTAGTGTGTAGCAATTGTATTGTACTGAGAGCTTGATATGATCAGCTTTGTATGAGAATTGTTACATGATCTCTATGACATATATTATATATAGATAGTTGGGGTTTTTAGCTTCAGGCTTTCCCGTTAAACAATTGTGTTAATGCGTGTGAATTTTTATGGTTTCATGTGTGCATTACAATTGATTTAATTTCGCATGTGCTGATCAATGGTGGAATAGTTTCTGTATTGTGCATGAAGTTAAAATAGTGTGTTATCAGGATAATCTTGGATATATAACACATAAGTTATATAATTTCTACAAGTCAGGGTTGTAGGAAATAAGAGGGGTCGCAACATCGAGAAAATCCACTACAAAATAGGAGCTGGTCCACCAATGGCCGCAGCGAGAAACAACCCACTGTACCATCTATGGCAGTCACATAGCTGCCAAACCCTTGTAGAAGATACAAAAAAACTAGTCCACCCACGGCTGTAACAAATAACAATGCTCTACACCATTCAAAACATCGCCTTCCACAGTGAGGATGTACACAGAGAGTCGGTGGTAGAAGCCGCAGAGGAGGTTGAGGGGGTCGTAGCAGCGAGGCGGCCGCCAGACCCCCTCACAGAGGAAACTTATAAAACACCAAAAGAATGAATGGATTTAGTCCACGACTCGTTAAAAATTTGAACCTGAGAAACAGGAAAACCTCTACACTTGACGCAGGACGTTGAGGCCAGTGACAACACTGAAGTGGGCAGAAAGCCTCACTCAGATTCATATCTACGTCCGATGAAAATATTATGAATTCATAATCTTCCTGGATTCTAGGCCCATGAACATAAGGCTCTGCTGATAAAAATTATTTTCTCTTTGGACTCTCCATATATCAAATTCAGGTTTCTGTTAAGCCACAACTTTTTCAAGTATATATTTCCAACGAGTAGTCTTTAGTGTGACGCAATTTTTTGAAGGTTTTTCTGGTGGAATTTTCCAGTTTAATTTCTCTAAAATCTCACCGGAATTCATTGAAAATAGAAGTTTCATGGGTAACCTTGCACAATAGAAGTGCCATAGGGGTTTTTTAGGGTGCTGAATCCATATATATATATATATATATATATATATATATATATATATATATATATATATATAGTAAAAAAACCAGTTTAAATAACAAAAATCAAGTTTTTAGCTCAAATTTTTTCCCCTGATTCCGGCACCAGAAACTCCAAAAAGTTGCACTAAAGACAACTCCTATTTCCAATGGACCTGGAAATCTGATCAACCATCAATAAAGCAGATTCATGTCAATCAATTAGATTAGTACATTATTGAATCAAAATAAGTAGGGGTGTTTTTATAATAACAAGAGTGCAGGGTGAGAAAAGATATATCATGTGAATTGGGTATTGGTAGGTGTTTGGAATATCTTGCAATTTAATTGATAGAAACAAGGTTAAGATTTCATTCTTGTTTATCAAATTCTCAGATATTTTGGATTGTAATCTATTAGATTTTGGGGTAATTTTGGAATTTAAAATTCAAATAAATTCAAAAATATGAATCTAATAAGTTAATAGATAAGTTATTAATTAAATAAATTGTAGTTGGGAGGAATGATTGTTCTTAATTTCCATTTAAGTTCAATTCCAACAATGACATGTCCAATATATTTTCTTTATGGGTGGCTCATAGACATTGGGTGTGGCTGCGTTGGCTGGCTACATCCACAGGAAAATCCAAGCAAGCCAACCAAGAAGGACCTAATCCCAAGGACATTTGAGGAGATTTACTCCATAACCTCCTAACTAGCTAGATACTTAACAATGAGAACTCAACCAATTAAACTAACCCTTAGGCAAACATGTCCAATATATTATTACAATAAGATCAAGCTTTTACAATTTTCTCATTAAATAAACACAACACTTAAAAAAATATCTTACAAATACCTAGAAATTTGGGTAAGCGTAGAATAGAGGGTTAAGAAAACAAATACCTCTATTATGCCTTTAACCAACCAAGAATTTTCCTTGTAAACAACTATATTGGGATCATCTGGATGGAGTGCTTGAAGCTCTCTGCGAATCTCCTCCATGGCTGCACTGTGATCTTTGGTCAACCGTTCTGCCTTTATTGATTTGTCCCCTGTACTAATTCCTAAAACATCTCTGCAGTTTCCAACGTTTGCCACAACAAGAATTTTGCTGGTTATATAACCGACCGCGCAGCAAGAACCGGCGCTACATAGGTTTGGTTCTCTTTCCACACTCTGGCTGGCTAGTTTCAAAAATCCTTCCTCTGCAGCTTTGATCGATCGATCAAGGATCTCTGCAGACATGTCTTCAGCTTCTGATGCCATCTGTGTAAAAATAAAAAGAACAATTAATATTATGCGAGAGAATTTTAAATAGTATTTTAAATAGTGGGAGCAGTTATATATATTAATCATCGATAGTCTTAATTGTTAATCCAATATTGTACAGAATAATTTAGACTTGATATCATTTTACTTTGAAATATGCGGTGAAGACCTAGTAGTTTTCCTAGGGTTTTGAGCGTAAGCCGTATCAGCAGACTGGTTATCTCTATGGCAGCGTCCTCGGGAGGAGGGCTGCCACCCTCCTACTGCAATGTAATGAGTGGGGACCATTCGATGCAGCCACCCCATTCTGCAACTGTTCAGCAAAATACAGCCCCTGTCTTGGGATCAGAATGGCAAGCTAAAATGAAGGGGAAATGCTTGCCAAGGGCAGTCAAGAAACCAAGATTTGTTATCCCAGCGTCGAAGTTGGACGAGTACAGAGGATACATCAATAATCATGCTTTAATCTGTAAGTTTATAGGTATTTTGCCTTCAGAAAAGGAATTACTAAAATGGATTCAAATAAAATGGCAACCCAAAGGTCACATTGATCTGAAACTAGGGGCGAAGGGTTTTTTTACAGTAATTTTTTCTAATTTACTAGATAAAGAATGCATTTTTGAGGGAAGGCCCTATTTCTACAACAATGCTGGGCTTTTTCTCAGACAATGGGAGGAATGTTACAACCCTGAACAAGAGAAATTTTTGGCTGCTCTTGTTTGGGTTCGGCTATTTGGGCTTCCTATGGATTTCTGGGACCCTGAAATTTTGGAAGGAATAGGAAACACATTAGGTACTTTTGTTAAAATAGCAGACTCCGCTGCTCGGGGGCGCTATACATCCTTTGCAATAATTTGTGTTTATATGAATATATCTGAACCCTTTCCAGAGATGATTGAATTGGAATATGAAGGTAAAGTCTGGCTTCAACTTCTAGACTATGAGCATATCCCTTTTCGTTGTCGCCGCTATCATGAGTATGGCCATTTGTACAAATCTTGCCCCCTTAATGGCTCTGAACAACAACCTCCTTGCGGCAATGGCCCAGAGGCGCACCCTTGGCAGGACGATGAGGGGTTTGTTTCAGTAACTACTAAAAAACGACCTCCTCGCTCAGGAAATACCAGCTCTGGTTCGGCCACAAAAAAAAACCATCCTAGCCTGAAAACAACAGAAAATAGGTACGAGGTTTTACAGGAAGAAGGCGAACTGTCTGTTTTAGAGGTCGCAGCAGAAGGTCCAACATAAGGTAAATCAGAGGCTATACAGAAAAACCAATCTTCAAAGCGGAAAGCTGGGTAGGAAATGGATGCGCCTGAAGACAGGCCGCTGCAAGACCTTATCCCAATGGAGGTAGAACAAACCAAAGAAGACTTGAGTGCAGAAGAGAAACTATTGAAAAGCCTTTTATTTGAATGGAGGAATCTTGACGATCGCTTCATCCCGGCAGACCAGAAGAAATTATATAAAGAAACATTTGAACATTATCTCACAGTGCAAGCCCAGCAAGAAGCCCAAGAACGAGAACAATCAGCCAGCAAGAAGGCTCCCCCCCATCAAAACCAGCAAAAAAGCGAGGACAACGAACCCTGCAGGAATCAATACAGTTGGTAGGAGAAATGTTGATTAATACTGGGAAGATAATACCGTTAAAACTGGTATTCCAACAACTACCCAAAAATTCCTAATGAAGGTACTCTCCTAGAACATAAGAGGTCTTAATAGTAAGGGTAAACATCGATATTTGAAAGACAAATTGAAGGTCGAGAAACCTCAGGTCATGTTACTGCAAGAAACAAAAGTCTCTGGGCAGAAGCTGCAGTCTATAATGCAATATGAGGTTATGGCTATTGACTCTATGGGCACCTCCGGAGGCATAGCCATACTCTGGAATGTTGCGGAGATCAGTGCAGAGGGATGGATAGGCTTCCCCAGAAGTTTAACAGCTACTTTTTGTCAGATTGGTTCTGAGGACAGGATCCTCATCTTGGTTGTTTACAGACCTCCAATTCCAGGAGAGCGAGCAGAGTTTTTGCAGAGTATACGAACATTGAGTACAATGCATAATGAAAAGTATTGGCTATTAGGTGGGGATTTTAACATGATATTTAATCTCTCTGAAAAAAAGGGAGGGCTACAAAGTGAGGATCCAGAAATGGCTCTTTTTCAAGAGTTACTAAATGATTTACGTTTAGTAGACATCCCCACAGTAAATAGAAATTACACTTGGAATAACCGCAGGGGAGAGCGGCACCAGATTTCCTCTAGGTTGGATCATTTTCTAGCTACGGAAGCTCTGGTGAGTTTGGATATTTACTATGAAGCTGCTATTCTTCCTACTCTAGGATCAGACCATTGGCCGATCAGATTGGAGAATGACGTGAAGGCAAGCTGACAGAATCAACCTTTTAGGTTTGAACTCTTTTGGCTACGAGATCCCGGGTTTATGGAAAAAGTTAAAAATTGGTGGAGTTCAAATCCAGTCAGGGGTCATAATAAGATGCATTCGTTCCAACTTCGTTTGAAACAATTAAAAACTGAAATCAAACGCTGGAATCGTCTAGAATTTGGTAACATCCAACAGGATCAAATTCGACTGAATGAAAAAATGAAGGAGATTTAGTAGCAAATTATCCTCCACGGTCGAATAGAGGCCTTGGATCTGGAGGAAGGTCGTACTCTCGGTCAACAAGAAGAGAGACGAAAGTAAGAGGAGATACTGTGGAAACAGAAATCCCGAGTCAATTGGCTAAAAGAAGGTGACCGCAATACCAATTTTTTCCACAAAGTTATGTTATAGCGTTGCCAGCATAACAGAATATTTTCATTAAAAGCAACAAATGGGGAGCATTTAATCAAACACGAAGATATGGAGAGAGAGCTGACAACCCATTTCAAAGATCTACTGACGGAACCTCTCCCTAATCGCTAGGATGCTATTCAGAAGATAACTAAGCACATTCCTTGAGTGATTACTAGAGAGAAAAACCTTGCTCTGCTATGAGCAGTTACTTTCCAGGATGTTGAAGAGGTGGTCTTAAACCTACCCAAGAATAAAGCCCCGGGGCCCGATGGGTTTACAAGTGAATTTTTTAAAGCAGCCTGGCCATTCATTGGTCCTGATATTCAAGAGGTTGTTGAAGAATCCCGAAGGAATAAGATGGTATATCCAGCTCTGAATGCTACCTTCCTTACCCTTATTCCCAAGCAACAAAATGCAGACACCCCAGTGGGCTTTCGACCGATTTCTCTCTGTAATGTTATCTATAAAATTCTCTCCACTATTATGGTCAACCGCTTAAAACCTTTGCTGCACACTCTAATTTCTCCGGAACAGACTGGTTTTGTCAAAGGTCGAAAAATCTTGGATGGAATATTGGTCACTCAGGAAGAAATTCACTCACTCAAGAAAGATAAACGGAGAGGCTTGTTAATTAAGTTGGATTTGTCTAAAGCGTATGACCGCATAAGTTGGCAGTACCTGATAGAGGTAATGAGAGCCTTTGGGTTTGATGAAAGATGGCTCCAATGGGTACGCTCATTCATCTCCTCCCCGCATTTCTCGATTTTACTGAATGGTAGGCCTTCTTTTCCGTTTAACAGCTTGCGAGGCCTCCGACAAGGTGATCCTCTCTCCCCATTTCTGTTCATAATTGCTGCAGAAGGCTTAGGTAGAATTATTAAAGCTCATCTAGTTGAAGGGAAGATCCAAGGCCTAAAATTGTGGGGACCTCACCTTCCGCTGACTCATCAGCAATTTTTTGATGATATCTTATTATTCTATATGGCGTCATTGAAAGAATGCAAATCCATCCTCAAAATTCTGGAAGTATTCATGGCCACGTCCGGTACTCATATCAACAATGACAAATCCAATGTTTACTTCTTCAATTGTACTGTTTCAATGCAAAAATTTCTTGCAAGGACCTTAGGGTTCCAATGGGGTTCCTTCCCTTTGAAATACCTTGGTATGTTTTTAAATTTAGGCCCCATTCAGATAGCAGACTGGCAGGATATCCTCATAAGAGTGGAGAAAAGGATATAGAATTGGGCTTTCAGAGTCCTGAATGCACCTGGGCACCTTATAATGTTAAAATCTGTGCTTCAAGCCCTACCAGTATACCAACTGTCCGGAAGGGCCTGCCCGAAAGGGATTTGCTCTCAACTGGTCTGCATGTTCAAAAAAAATTTATGGCAGGGAGCCCAAGCTAACAAGAAATGGGCTCTCTTATCTTGGTATAAATTACTTAAACTGAAGGCTGCAGGTGGATTGGGCCTCCGTGATCCTTTCATCTTGAATAATGTGTTGGGAGCTAAACTGTGGTGGCGCTGGCTCTTGGGAGGGCCGGATCTTTGGAAGAACATTTGGCGAACAAAATATGACATGCCACTCACAGTCTCCGGTCGCTTGAAGGTAGATATTGTCCCAAAAGGCTCCTCAATTTGGAACTTGGAAGCCATGAACAGATATTTAATTCGTTCTCACAGCTTTTGGGAAATTAGAGAAGGATGCACAACTCTTTTTTGGGAGGACTCTTGGCAACAACGGGAAAAACTATTTAGTCGACTGGACTTGGGAAAAATTTTCCTATACACGAATATACCAAATCAGAGGCTAGTGCAACACTATTGGTGTCCCAAACATAATGACTTGTGGCGGAAATGGAAAGACAAGAACTGGTGGACGGTAGCTCCAGCAACGCAACAATGGGACAATCTTGCTAAAGAACTAAAAACACGAAAACTTAGACGAATATCTGGTTCAGATATCCTCAGATGGGGCTATATGACAAAAGGGCAGTTCACAATTAAAGAAGGCTATTATATTCAATCCCAACAAGCTCAAAATAATGTTCGGTCGCTATGGAAAAAAATATGGGCATTGAAACATTGGCCTAAGGTGGAATACTTCTTATGGCTGGTAAGCCATCGAAGGATTTTGACATGGGAGAACCTACAGAAACAAGGAATGATAGGCCCTTCTTGATGCTCCTTCTGTCATTTTGAGATTGAAACGACAGAACACCTTCTTAACTCATGCCCCTTGGTGCAGCCACTCTGGAGGAATTTGGAACAATTGTTTCGGCAAACGGATAAAAACAATGACAGCATTCCAGAAACCATTTGCAATTGGAGAAAAGGGAGGTATCACTGTCAAGTGATCAATAGAGCATGGACCCTCTCATTTAGGTTCCTTCTCTGGAACACTTGGAAAGAGAGGAATCACAGAGTTTTCCAAGAAAAAACACAACCAATGCATCACATTTGGCAGCGTTCCATAGAAAATATTCGTGAAACTATCCTAGTAGAAAGTTGTTCAGATGAAGATTGGCAGACAGTGGGTATAGAATCTCATATATTAGAGTACCTAAACCTTCAACCGCAGATGCTTTACAAAGTTTTATGGAAGTACAGACCGCCTAGTCAATCTATTGAGGAACATTGGCTACCTCCTCAACTAGGCTTTCTAAAACTTAATTATGATGGGGCCTCCAAAGGTAGTCCGGGACAAGCAGGTTCGGGAGGGATTTTCCGCAATTCCCAGGGGGCAGTCTGCCGGTTTTATGCATTCGATTTGGGCCACGCCACAAATAATGAAGCAGAACTTATGGCGGTCAAGCAAGGTATTCTCATATCAATCAGAGAAAATTATCAGAGAATCATTGTTGAGGGATATTCTGCAATGGTAACAGGTATTCTCTAGAATCTGCAGCAAGGCACACCTTGGGAGAAAATATCTCAAAGCTGGCGAACTGCTGCACTTATCGAAGAAGTAAGAAAACTGCTGAAACAGATTTAGTATTTAATCCCAAGCCACATTAAATGAAAAGGTAATGTCGCGGCGGATTATTTGGCTAATTAGGGGTGCCAACATACAGAGCGCTCCATAGACGCTCATCCCATTGACACCATCTGGGATGTGGAGCTACATTCTCTCTAGTTGATCGTGAGTAAGGACCACCAACCCCCCAATCGGGGTGTACAAGTGTCAGCGAGGATAGACCGTGGAAACTTGGCGTCTGTTCGTCCTCTGGGTAATTAAGAACCATAATGAAGCACCGACAGAACATATCAATGAAGTGTGTGATCACTTGGATCCTCATGATTTTTTCGTAGTATCGCCAGGCTATTTCGTTAGAGCATCGAAGGAAGGTTTCCGTCAAGGTAAGTGGGCTCCCTCCCTCAATCCATTTGTTCATGCAATGCTCTTTGCATGCAAGTGCTTGGAGGCAGCAGAGGATTAAGCCGAGCGCAACTCAGTCCGTCAACCTTGCAACTTTGTCAGGTTATGTATCTGTCTCCCATTTCGCATTCATGGTGCTACTTGCCCCAGTATGGTTCTGGTTATTGAATATAATGGATGTCTCGGTCTTGTTATTGATTCCCTAGTTTTTTATACCCATGTTAAAACCAGTCCAACCCTGCTTCCGTGACCCCTGTATAAAGCTCGCCTGCCCTTCCCCTCTTGTTGTTACTCCGGGCAGGTTATAGCCCTCTATATTGCTCGTTGTTCTAGGAAATTACCGGGATAATTTGTGAAGGTTTCGAATTTGTCCAATTATGGTTTTGCTCTGTTGGGATGGCAGTTGGGTCAGGTCTCATATTCTAGAGGCGTCCCAAGGCCCTTTCGGCTTTAGTCCGGTCCCTGAATGCTGGATAATTATCTTTCGCCTGCGGTCATCCCTGTTCCCTGCTTTCAGACCCAGTGGTTACCGGGATTGTGTTTGGAATCGGGTTTTGGAGTCTGTGCTCCTTTGTAAATTCGGCATACATGTTGCTTATCCTCGTAGCTTCCCGAAATGGCCTCAAAGGCTTCAAAGGCGCCATGCTCTGTCTGCCTTTTGCATTGTTCTTGCTTATCAAGTGTGCTCGGCCAACCTCTCCAGTATGAGGTCGACCCTGTTTTTTGTTATCCGATCCGTTCTCTTCAGCTGTAGTTTTTGGTACAGGGTTAAGGGGTCTGAGGTCCTCTGTTTTCCTGGAAGTTATTTTGTCCCTCTGCATTAGTTACCGAGTTGGGTCCCGTGGGTTCGTTTTCTTTGCTCTTCGGATAACAACGTTATGTATTCTCAAAGGGTATACACGGGAGGTTTAGATATTGTTCCCCATCCCCTTACTATTTCATCCTGCCTGTTTGTGTTACTGCATAGGATTCCTCAAACCATGGAGAAGAGACGCTCAGGGTCTGAGTCTGCCAAGGGCAAACGGAAGGTCCAGTTGGAGCATGTCCCTAAGAAACGTGGTCGTAAAACAAACCAGGAGCATCTAGAGACCCTTGCTGCTAATTATGTGATGGGTAATTCTTCAACTGTTCGCCAGGAAATATGTGGCTAGGAAAGGGATATACAGACTGATCCTGAAGATAATGAAGCAGAAGCTGAGATCTTGGACTTCATTACAGACCCTGGCAATACCCGTGGTCGCCTTACTCTTTTCAATCAAAACATTCACACATACTGGATAGTCAAATGTCTTATAGCAAAAGCTATGCAGAGTTTTCCGCCTGTCCATGCCAAGGCAGACCAGCCAAAGATAGAACCTCGCCTTCAGGACCTGCTTCAAGACATACAGAACCAATTGCAGCATATTAAGATCACTCAATATGAGGCAACATATCGCATTAGTAGAATGGATGATCGGGTTGGCCGCATGGAGAAGATGCTATAGCAGCTGCAGCAAGTTGATATGCCTGGGTTTACTGTGAAGGACCCAGCTCCAGTTTCCTCATCAGATGGCTAGTTGTTTTCAGTATTTGGTTTTTTATGCACTTTTTAAATGTATATGAACTCCCTTTATGTCATAAGTATATAGATATTGCAGTAGTAGGACAGATAGCTCATGTGACTTATAGAAGGATGAAACAATTTCAATTTTGGTATGATTCTCATGCTTTCAGGTGGCCAACAGACCTCGTTTCCTACGGGCAGGTTGAGGCCACAGCCTGAATTTTATATTTTGTAGCCTGCCCTATAATTATAAATAGAAAATAGTGCGGTCCCACTAAATTTACAAAAAAATATATATATTAATCATCGATAGATTTTTATAAATTATTTAATATATATATATATATATATATATATATATATATATATATATATATATATATATATATATTTAAAGGTTTATTTTTAGAGTTTTAATATAATAAATATGTGTTGATTTTGAATATAGTAAATAGAGTAGTTTAATGATGTTACAATTTTGTCTGGAAAATTGTGAAAATTTGGGCACAAAATTTAGTTGAAATTTTTGGAAATTTTGGTTACAATTGTCAAGCTTTAGGATTTTAAGTGTCTCAGAAGGGATTCTTGATACTGAATCCATTTCCAACATATAAAAGTGATTCAAACTCTCTAGCAGTCAAATTTTTTGAAAATTTTCTTGCTAGATTTTGTCAAGAAATTTGCCCTTGCCAAAATTATGGCTAGGCCTATAATGGGAAAAATAAAAAATAAATAAATAAATATGCGTTTTTATGAATTAAATTATTTAAAATTTAAATAAGCAATGAGGTGTTTTACAAGGTGGACATGAGGTTAAAACTTTTTGGTTGTTATTATAACTTTTGATGATTAGAGTTAATTAAATTGACTCAAATGAAATAATATTAATATTAGGTTTTTTTAATAGTAAAGTTGAGTTTAAGTTAATATCAATTTATTTATGTGATGAAAGAATTATCTTTACATACTGAAATGTTATCACTAAAATTGTATTATCATCAAAATTGTACAAAACTTAAATAAGCTTGTACACCTCTTAAAAATGATAAACCTAATAGATACTAAACCACATTCAAACCAAATAATCAAACACCTCATAAATTGTAACATTAACATGGTTAATCTCATTAACGTATACTGCTCTCAACAATCATATACATAGAATTTAGATATTATAAACAGTAACATTTTTACCTTCCTCTCTGATAGATAGGTAAAATACACCTCATTTTTCTTACTACTTCAAGATTATTAGTTTATGTGATTGTTCCAATGTCCTCTGCTCAAGAAAAATGAGATACATTGAATCCTTTTTAGGCTTTATTTCCTTGTCTATAGATAATTTAATGCAGTGAGACAGATATTATCCACCATTAGATTTAAAATCATTTAAATTTAAGAGTAAGTAATATTTGCCACACAACATTAAATGATCTATAAACAAAGAAATAAACTTTGCCTCTTTTGATGAGTTTTTTGGCCATACATTTGATGAAAATCTAAATATCCAGAATTGAATATTGTTACCACTATTCAAATTAAAAATACTTACATAACTCGAAGATCGATCTAAATATCCAGGATTGAATATTGTTACCACTATTCAAATTAAAAATACTTACATAACTCGAAGATCGATTACTATATGACTATATCATATAAAATATATGAAAATATATCAAGGAAATTCAACTTAAAATTTCAATTGGTAGATTCCATTATTATTTTTTCTAATGAACAGCTATATATAAAATTAAAATACTCAAATCAGTTACAACTTTGGATAGTGTTTCCGTGGTACAGCAGAGATGTAAAATACACCTGATTTCTCTTATTGTTTCTAGAATATTTATTAATTTATGTAGGTCTTCCAATGTCCTCTGTAACCAATAAAAACGAATCTGAATCTTTTCAGGGCACCTTCAGTGTGTCGGCCTTGCATTTTGCTGAAGTATTGCAGTTAGTATATTTTTTAACAAAATGAATATTAGTATTATCATAGACACTTCATAAAAAATATGGAGGGACAAGTAGTAGTTTAATTGGTTTGAAGCAGTACAAATTGATTGATGGAACAATCAACGGAGCTAGCGGCTCTGTATTTTTTTCTGAACTTTTTGTTTATTATGCAAGTTATGAAAGTAGAGAAGAGACGGGGTGATAACAGGGAGACATTTACACATGGCTAAGATTTGGGTATTAGGCGAAAAAGAAAAGATATATGTTTTTGTGCAGTTTATATTACTGTTTACATTTATGTTTTCGTCGTAGTTATCGAACAAGTAAAGTCGTTTCTTTTGGGATCTGTAAGTAACCAATGGTACTGGGAAGACTGAGATTTTTTTTTTTTGTATAAGATCTAAATAAAAACCATCCAGAATATAGAAGAAAATCACACAGTCATGTTGTTTGTGAAATCGACAATAGAAGTTGTAGGATAGTAATGGACATTTTGCTATATATCAGTTATCAAAGGGATGCAATAGGGAACAATATTATGATTTTAGTGAAATTTAATGTGTTGGTACACAATATAAACCAATTGTTGGTAGCAGTTTAATTAGACGGTCGATTTTTGGAAAATTTTGACATAGAGCTGCCCAAATTTACTGTTATGACATATAATTATGTACATATTTTTATTTTTATTGCACAACATTGTTATTACTAAAATATATATATATATATATATTTCAGAAAAAAAAACTAGTTTACATATATACAACTAAACTATATGATTATTAAGAGTTTTTAATCTAGACATAAATAATTATGCTGCAAATACAACATGTACTTTTCCCTTGTAATAAAAATTACAAATTATTTTTTCCACAAAAGAACTAATGATTTTCATAAATCTTCATACAGAAACATAAATTTGACAGCTGAAGAATTTAGATAATCAGGGTGACAAGGGATCACAAGACCGAGACTTAAAATTTGAGAATCAGCAATCTGAAGTTACCTTCAATATCGTTGAGGAGATGATCCTTGAGATACATTGATGCACCAGTGCCGCCATGACCGTCATAAACCCCAACAAAAGTACCCCAATTCGCATTCACCACCTGCCTCTGGTCTTCTATGGGTTCGTTTGCCCGGGCTACTGCCACTGAATACTTTCCATATCGATGCGATGCCAACTCCTGATAATCAACGCTCTTGTCATTAATTCCACTGTGAAACAAGCAACCTCTGAAACATCGCCATTATACAGATAAAGTATTATTGTTTTCGAAGGACTCCGAAATTTCTCTAGAAGAAATTACTTTTTAGATTTAAAAGATAATTTTGGCAAGTTTATAATTTTATGAGATGGTTAACCGATTTAGTTTCCTAAAAACAAGTTGAGATCATTAACAATATATATATATATAACTTACAATTTTATTAATATATATATATATATATATATATATATATATATATAATTTCTGTATACTTTAGAATCAAAGATTTATTTTCACTATTATATCACATATAACTATATCATATAATTTCGGGATATTTGAACTCATATAATTTGAGAAAATACTACAAATAGTTTTCACAGATTTCACCATCCCACTTAATTTAAAAAACTTAATTAATTTATATAACTAATTTGTTTTTCAAGTTTGATTTTGGATTGCATCTAAATGGTAGTTCCCTACTTTTCTGGATAATGTTGGGGTGCAGAGCAGCACAGCAGAATAGAAAACAAATAGAGACAGGAGAAATTATGATAACGTAGATTTCTATTACAGGAGACCTGGCCTTGCTTGCGTTGACGTGCTCAGGCAGAGGCAGGAAATACAAATTTATAGTTGCAGAAGACGGCTAATTTTGCATATGAAAAACATATGATTATATAGTCAATCATGGTGGGCAGTGATCAGTTGCTTTGAGCGGTTGGGCGGCATGTTAGGTTCAGCGTCGTTGTTTGTTAGAGGTCGGTGAGGTTGGTGGTCAGCGTTTGAATACGGCTTCATATCAACATTCTCCCACTTGAAGCCGAATGAAGAATTTTGAATCAAGTCACACCAATACCTATCATGCCTCTACGTAACTCATGCTTATTTCTTGGTAGAATCTTAGTGAGCATATCAACAGGGTTTTTATCTGTATGGATCTTTTTCAAAGATAACTGCCCTTCCTCCAACACATGTCGAATCCAATGGTACCTTAAGTCAATGTGCTTGGTTTTTTAGTGAAATGCTGGATTTTTCGCCAAGTGAATGGCACTCTGACTATCACAATATAACACATACTTGTCCTGCTTGATTCCTATCTCTCCTAGGAATCGTTGCATCCATAACATTTCTTTGCAAGCCTCCGTTGCAGCTATGTACTCTGCTTTTTTTGTAGAGAGAGCTACTATTTTTTGTAGCCTTGACACCCAAGATACAACTGCACCTGCAAATGTGTACAAATAACCTATAGTGGACTTTCTGGTGTCGATATCTCCAGCCATATCTGCATCTGTAAAACCTTCAAGCACAGTATCATTATTACCAAAACATAAGCAATAATGGCTAGTACCCTTAAGATGCCTGAACATCCATTTTGCTGCTTGCCAATATTGTTTTCCTGGATTGGCAAGGAATCTGCTCACAACTCCCACTGAATATGCAATGTATGGTCGTGTGCATACCATGGCATATATCAAGTTGCCAACTGCTGAAGCATAAGGAATCTTGCTCATTTCTTCTTTCTCTTTGTCATCACTGGGACATAACTCAGCACTCAACTTGAAGAGGGTTGCAAGGGGTGTACCAACTGGTTTGGCATCCTTCATATTAAACCTGTCAAGCACCTTCTTGATATACTTTTCTTGTGACAACCACAACATTTTTTTTCCCTGTCACGCATGATCCTCATTCCCAATATCTGTTGTGCTGGACCCAAATCCTTCATTGCAAACTTGCTACCCAAATCCTTCTTCAACCTATTGATCATATTCTTATCATGCCTAACAATCAACATGTTATCCACATATAACAATAATATGAGGTATTTTCCTTGATCATACCTCTTGATATAGACATAATAGTCAGCTTCCAACCTATGAAAACCATGTTCTAACATGAATGAATCAAATTTCTTATACCATTGTCGAGGTGCCTGTTTCAACCCATAGAGACTCTTCTTCAACTTGCAAACAAGCTCTTCTTTGTCTTTTTCTATGAAGCCTTCTGGCTGCTTCATATAAATTTGTTCCTCTAATTGTCCATGAAGGAAAGCAGTTTTTACATCTAACTGTTCACATTCTAAGTCTAAAGCAACAACAAGACCAAAAATGACTCTAATGGATGACATTTTGAGAACAGATTAGAAAAATTCAGTGAAGTCAATACCTTCCTTTTGAGCGAATCCTTTCACCACCAACCTTGCTTTATACCTCTCCTTATTTTCATCACCTTCATGCTTAATTCTATACACCCATTTGTTTTGCAAAGCCTTTCTACCTTTTGGGGGTTTTATCAACTCCCAAGTTTTATTTTCCAGCAAAGAATTCATTTCTTCCTCCATTGCTTTCTTCCATTCTTTACTGTGCTCAACTTTACAAGCCTCTTGAAAACAACTAGGCTCACCTTCATCAGTCAATGGGATATAGTTTGAAGGAGGATACATTTGTGAAGGTTTATGAGGCCTAGAAGATCTACGAACCAACTGTGGTGGTGCATTATCAGGTTGAATCTCCTGTAAAGGTTCCTGCAATATTCCTTCTTGGCGTTCATCACTTTCCCCTTGCTGTCCTTCTTGCTCTTGAATTTGTTGCCCATTTTCCTGCATTAGGGGGATGTCTTCATGATGTTCTTTAAACATGTCAATAACTTTTTTAACTTTCACCTCACCTACATTCCTCTTAAACATTTCTGACTCATTAAATATAACATCCCTGCTTCTAATAGTTTTATGTTTGACTGGATCCCATAGACGATAACCCACTTCTTCATCTGCATATCCCAAAAAATGCATTTCATTGATGTATCATCTAGCTTAGTTCATTTTTCTTTGGGAATATGTATAAATTCTTCACATCCAAAGATTTTCAAATGAGAATAATTCAACTTCTTACCAATCCAAACTTCTTCAGGGATGCCTACATCCAAGGCTGTAGATGGAGATCTATTTATGAGGTAGCAAGCTATCCTCACAGCCTCTGCCCAAAAATGCTTGTCCAAACCGGAATTGGACAACATGCTCCTTACCTTTTTCATAATGGTGCAATTCATTCGTTCTACAACACCATTATGTTGAGGTGTACCAGGCACAGTCTTCTCATGCTTTATGCCAAACTTGTTACAATATTCTTTGAATGCATTTGAGAAATATTCTCCACCATTATATGTTCTTAGGCACTTGAACAATTTTTTAGTCTCTCTTTCAACAAAAACATGGAATTTCTAAAATATTTCAAACATTTCACTTTTACTTTTCATAGGATAGGCCCAAATCTTTCCGGATGCATCATCTATAAATGTTACAAAATATGATGCTCCTCCTAATGACTTGATGTTAACTGGTCCAAACACATTTGAGTGTATCAATTCTAACACATTTTTCTTTCTGTCATGACCAACTCTAAGAAATGAAACCCTTCTTTGTCTACCATATATACAATGCTCACAAAGATTAAGATTGTAGGATCTGAAACCTGGTAGTAAATTTTTACCAACAAGGATTTTTAAACCCTTCTCACTCATGTGACCCAAGCGCTTATGCCACAAATCTGTTGAATTTCCTTCTCTTGTAACAACAACCAAATCTGATTTTCCTATCATTGCCTTCAATGAATATAGTGTTCCTATCTTGGGTCGTTTGGCCACAACCAATGCTCCTTTGCTAATTTTCTAGCCTCCTTTTCCAAAGCTTGTGGAATAGCCTTCATCATCCAGCCGTCCCATGGAGATCAAACTCATGCGCATTTCTGGTACATGCCTGACCTGTTTCAACAGTATATCTTGTCCATTCTTCATCTTGATCTGGACATCTCCCACTCCAACAATGCTGCAAAAATGATTATTCCCCAAATGCACTCTACCATAGTCACTAGGATTATATGCAACAAAACTATCTTTGCATGGGGTTACATGGTGAGATGCCCCAAAGTCAAGGATCCAATCAAAGCTACCGCTAGATGTATATAAACATGCATCCTCTACCGAAACAGTAAACAACACATCACCATTTGTGACTACAATAGTAGTCTCACCTTCATTTGTGCTGGATGACTTGTAATTTGTATTGGCTGGTCTTTGATCCTTTTGTCCTCTCTTTAAGGCTCGAATTTCTTTCTTCATGTGTCTGGGTTTGCCACAATGAAAGCAGATGATCCTGCCCCTCCTTGATTTTGATCGGCCTCTTGATCTTGATCACCCTTGTCGGCCTCGATCAATCCTCCTACCATGATCATCTAGAGCTAGAGCTTCTCCTCCCTGGTTTTCCGCAATCGACTTGCGTCGCAACTCCTCATTCATTAAACTACTACTGACATCATCAAACTTTAGGGTCTTGTTGTGGTAAAACACAACCCCCCCATTTTTGACTTGTTCACTTCAAATAATGGGGATCCTTTCTATAAATTTTTGGCTAAAACACCTTTTAGGATTTTTATTTATTTTTGATTATCCTACGCTTTTGTTAATTTTTCATTTTCTTTGGATTCTTGTTTTGATTGCTTTGTTAGAATCGATTTTTTATAAGCCTCTCATTGACACTTGTTTCGCCTCATTTGGTCAACTGGTTTGAAAATGGGACTCCTTTGAAGTCCCATCATTTATCTAGTCTGGGTTAAAAATGTTATTTTTATTCTTTTTATTTATTTTCGGAGTGGCTGTAGTTTAGAAAATTTCATAACTAAACTAAACATCATCAAAATAAAACCAAAATAAAAAAACAAAAACTGATATTTAACATTAAATTTTAAACATTAATTAAATTAATTATTATAATAAAATATAATTAATTTAATTAAAATTAAAACTTAATATATATATATATATATATATATATATATATAAAATAAAATTTACATCGCATATCGCGATATCTCAATATCGCAATATCGGAACACATCGCAACTTTTATATAATGCACATTTGACAAACTGCGATATTGCGATAAGGCAATATGCGAGGTGTTAAAAAGTTTTAATATAAGGTTTTTGTTTTTCCCTTATGCCTCCCGTACCTCCACCTCACTCACCCTCACGTCACCCTCACCTCACCTCACCCTCCACTCACCTTATCCCTCCACAAACATATGGCATAAGACTTGTTTTAATTTTTTCAATGATACGTATGAGTAGAGTTAATGGAGTGGTAGGTTAAGTTTAATATATTTTTTATTTATTTATTTAGTATTTAATATAATTAATATATAATATTTAATTAATTTAATTAAAATTTAAATATTATTTATATTAATTAGTTTATAAATAATTAATATTTGAGTTTGTTAGATATTAGTTAATAAATAGTTTATTAATTAATTAGTTTAGTTCATAATTAACAATTAAATTAAAATTAATTATTAGTTAATTAGAATTCTAATTTAGGATTAATTTTTTAAATTTAAATGCTAATTTTTAGCCCAACAATAGAAAATTCCAGAATTGTGCCAGAATTGACTCACCAACTTCGGAGGCCCATAGAATGAGTTTTATTTGGCCAAATGAGGCCCATGACGGCTCATTGGAAAGAGAAGATCAAGGAGAACATTTCTGAGGAGGTTTCAGTAACAGATTTGATGATTTATTGGGTAAAAAATCAGGCAGAAGATCAAGCTCCGAATTTCTAAAAATAAAATCAATTTTCTGAGTTTTGTTTTCTTCATTTTCATTTGCCCAGCCTCTTCTAATTGCAGATTCATGCATCAATATTATCCTTGGTTAATTAAGAATGTTATGAGTATTAACAAGAAGCTCAAATTTCCTTTTTATTTATTTAAATAGAATTTGATTGGATTTGTTTTAATGTTAGAAATAATATTTGGATTTTATTGTTGCATCTTAATTCATTTTAATTTCTTTTTGCAGGAAAAAACAATAGAAGAGATATTGAGGAAAAATATTTCAATCAATGAGAAGACTCCAACAATTAAAGATTGGAATTTTTGAGCAATTAAAGTTGGATTGGGCAGATTTTTCTCCAAACAAACTCTCTTCTAAAAATAGTTTTGGGAGGAATTATAAATTGCAGATTGCAAAATGTAAAAGGGGCTGCTCTCCTCTGCAATTCCAGACTTCTAGAAGCATTTATGTAATAGGAATTTAGAATTGTATATGGGGAGGAGAGAAAGTTTCAGATCTGAACATTATTGAGGGTTTATGCTTTATGTCTTTTATTATGCATGATGGGCAGAGTTTGCATTTCTGCAGCTCTAGTCTTGAAAGCAGAAATTCAAGTAATGTAAAGTACTGTTAGAGACCAGGATCAGAAAAACAGATTCAATTAACTTGTATTTTTGGCATTTCTGTATCAAATACCAGTTTCATTTTTATTTTAATAAAATTGTTGTTTCATTTTATTCATGTTTTGGCATTTCTGTTGATATGAATAATTTGTCTCAAATTGTTATGTATCTCTATTCTTATGGATTTAACTCTGATTTCTGAGTAACGATTTGCTCAGAAATCTGTCTTACAAAACTGATTTTTTAAATAATAATATGTTGTGAATTTCTTCCACATATTATTGTTTAATTATTAGTTTGACTGATATGATAATCAATATCATTTTTGTGAATTTATTTCGGAGTGTTGTTGATTTATTATTTTAGTCGAATGGTCTCAATAGAATGTGTTTTGGTACTCACAAATGTGAACTAATTGAATTTCTTCATTAGTTTGACATTAATTAAAAGCCAGACATATTTTAATTCTTATCACTTAATTATCTTGCTCTTAGTTGGGTTAGATTTTCATCTACCTGATTGAGATAGGATTTAGATTAGTTTCTTTTTACTTGCGTTATAGAATAAGTTTGCAATTAGATTAAATTTACATTCTTTTAAGTCCTCTTCTCAAAGAGGCAAAGTCTTAGTTGTGGTTTGGCTGAACCCAAATCAGCTTAAGGGTCATTCTCTTGCCTGATCAGCAAGAAGAATTGATCTGATATCCCTGTCTATTGGTGGTTAACGATACATCATAAACCAATAGCGATAGGGAAAAGGTAACTGGACCTAGTTAAACCAGTCGGAGCCACTATCATAAACGGAAAAGGAGCTGCATTAAGGTCCGGACTGGGTGGTTATCCCCCAATGTTGTAGCAGTGATTTTCGAGGCCTCAACATTTTTGGCGCTAGAAAGAGGGCCTGAAACTTGTTGTCTGTTGGAGTCTTTTCAATTTTAACATTTTATTTAATCACGATGGCTCCTTTTAAACTTCCAATTTGGAGTTGTATCCATGGACGTGCATCTTCCAATACTCCACCCGAAGTGGTAAGACTTTTGTCTCAGGTAAAGTTTAATGGTGAGAGAAATTCTTCTGCTTTTAATCATGTCCTTCAATTTATTCAAAATGTTTCAAATTATGATTTTCAAGGAATTGATGAAGGGATTTTATGCAGAATTTTTACTCTCACATTTGCGGCAAACGCCAGAAACTGGTGTAGAACTCTTCTGGTTGCCTCAATTCACAGCTGGGATCAATTTGTTACAATTTTCGTTTGTAAATTTGACCACTATGATTATGATCAGGTATGTGATGAAATTGAATATCTTCGAAATGAAAATGAGTCTGTTAGAGATTTTAATATTCGACTTCATTTAAATTGTTTAAAATTTGATGTCAAAGATCAACCTATGAAAGAAGAATCACTAGATTGGTTTGAACATAATTATTCTCTTCCTCCTATTCCCGATCCATATGAAATTAGTTCAAGCTTTGTTCCATCCCCTTCCAATATAAATGAGAATTCCAATATGGATGCACAAATAAATTGTGGTGAAGAGGTTTCACAAAGCTTGGAAAATATTTCTAATCAAATGCAAGAAAACAACAACAACAATTTTGGAGAAGGACCTGCATTGGAATCTGAAAGTTTCTCTGCATTAAATTCAGAAAATCAGATTGCAAATCAGCAAGTGCAAGCAATAATCAAAGTAAATAATAGCATGCAAACTGCTGTACAAATTTCTGAATCTTTTCATGATGAACAAATGTTGAAATCAGAGCAGCAAAGCAATCTTCTTCAAAATAGCGTGAGTACGCAAAGGAATGATTTAGAATCTGAAATTTACCATGAGCATAATGTACAAGAATTCTCAAACAGAAACATTTTTAAATGCATTATTTCAGATTCACATTTTTCCCTTTATCCTGATATTTTTAATGATGGCAATTTTTCTCCTCTTGGTATTAATGATATTTCAGAAATTAAAGAGGATAATTTAAATGAAATACCATTAATTTTTTATCAAGATAGAGAAGCAATTAATGATCATTCTTTTGCCATTAATAAACATGAAATTCTTGTTCCTCCTTGTTTCGATATATTGGATGAGATTGAAGGGAATTCTAAAGAATCTTGTGAAGTCATTTATGATAATTACTCTGACATAGAAGATGTTGATTTCTATTTTTCTCAAGAGAATTCTCATAAGAAAATTCAAATAACATCTGGGAATGAGGAACATTTCAATTTAGAAATTATTTCAACTAATCCTCATTTTAAAGCAGATAATCATCGTCATGATTTCACTATTCAAGAAAATATTCCAATTTATGATTCATATCATGATCAAGCTTTCATTCCTGTTCATAATCATAAATCTCTTTCTAATTCACAAGTTGGAATTCGAAATTACTCAAATTCCATAATTCTGGCCAATCCTTGTGAAAAAGAAATTATTTCAAAACAATCTCAATTGTGTTGTAACATTAGTTGTAACAATAGTGATTTCATTTTATTTTTGTTTCCTCACTTATTTTGTATTAAATCAGATTTATTTTTAGATTTTATTTTTCAGATTTTTGATACATTACGCTGGCATATTGAGCACTTTATTATCAAACATTCAACTGATACATTGCCCCATTGGAAAATTGAAGTTTTATATTATAATCAAAAGCATCAAAAGCTATTTCAATCAATGCTAATATTTTATCAAAAGTTTCTATCTTCTCAAAGGAAATATCAACAAGAGAATGTATTTTTAGAAATTTGCCAGCAATCCAATTTAATTAATAATTTTCCATTTCATTTGAAAGATTTCCATCCATTTTTCATTAATTCATTTGAAAAATATTTGGAAACTTTTCCATCATGGAAGATTGTTAATAACTTAACATTAACACATAACACTAACAGTTTCTTCCAGGCCTTTAAATCTAAAAGCTCATATCCACAATCTGGCCTGTCATCTCTTCCTGTGAACATTTCCCAATCCTTAATAGAAATCCATCCAGATTTCTATGATCCAATTGGTATTCAATTGGAAAGAAAACTTCATGAGAAGGAGATTTTAGATAAACTTCTAACAATAGTTGTACATTCTGATTTCAGGTTTATTTTCTTAGTTCAATTAGATTTGTATTTTTATTACTAACATTTGAATTGTACATACATGCAGGGATTAAAATGAGAAAATGGTTACACTGGAAATATGACTATACCTAGTCATTTTTCATGTATATGGTTAGAATAGGAATAGAATTAATTTAGTTAGTTTGTTTTATATAGTTAATTTATTTTTAATAGTTCTACAGATTAAAAATAAAACAAAGCAATCAGCCATTTTCATACATGTTCAGCGAAAACATTTTCTACTAATCATAAAAATTTAATTCTTGCTTTCATTTTTTAAATTTCTTACAACAATACCTCTACTTTGTCTATTTTGAATAATGTCTTGATTAAATTCAATTAAGGTTGCACTTGGTATCAATCACCTCAAAGCCACTTTTCTTAATTTCGGGATTTCCTTCTAAGATTTTCTTTTGAAATTTATATGATAAAGGTTTTGAGGATATAAAAGCTTCATGATCTCATTATCCCATGAAATGTATGACTGTCTATGATAAGCTTAATTCTGACTCAATCAATATTATTCAGTCTAACCTTTCGTGGTAATCATATGAAGTTCATATTATCTTCCTCGAAATTCGCTAAGCTGACCTTAAGAATGCCCATTTTGCTGTGTGCACACATTCAAATCTGTTTTGACATTTTTCCACAATTAGTGGCTTTAATTCCATTCGGACCTTTAATTTATTATGTGATGTTGTAATACGCATCATGTTTATTTACTAAAGGCATTATTGAACAGTCACTATAACAATACAGATTTTTCTCAAGTTAATTCAGAATGAGCAGAGGTAATAAATTGCTGTTGCAATTCAAAAGGGAAGCATAGTTTCAGATTTATTTCTGGTGAATTTTATGGATTTCAGATTTCCTGAACATGAATAAGCAGATTTTATTTAGGCTGATTGCTCACCCTGACTTAGAATAAATGATGAGATTATTTTGAACAAAGTCAGAATTTTGATAAATCGAAGAAATAATTTGAAGATTCATGAGGTAAAATCTACAGACAATTTCCTTCCAGGTACACATTCACATGTTCTTTCTCATCTATTATTAGTTTCTCTTTTCCTTAGTTTATTTTTATTTTTGTTTTGCTTTATTTGCAGGATTTCATTTGTTTTCAAAACTGGAAGTAAGCAGCAAACCCATTTCAAATTGGCAACAAGTTCAGGGAAATTTTATTTAAGATTCATTAGAATTTGAGCATTCTTTAACTTTGTTTTTATTCATTTGGGAAACCCAATCGAAATTAAAAAAACAATATCATAAGATTTAATTGGAAGTAGCTTTTAGCATTTTTGATAACAAATTGTTCATAAAAGATCTCCGATGTATTACCTCGCTCATATGTCATATCGCATTTCGCATATCAGAGGTTTGCGGTTAAGTATACTTCCATTATCGTGAATTGCCTTTACCAATATTGCGACGACCACATAATTATGGACCCGATATGAAATTCAAATCAAGTTTATAAAATATCGCGTCCATTCAATCACAAATAATGGTAGGAGCATAACTTTAAAAGGGTCAATATCTTAGATCCGATGTGTTATTAAATTTTCATCATAAAGTTATCGGGTCCACTCTTCATCGCATATCGGCGTATCGAGAATTGTTACATCATGTGCTTAAGTTTGCCGATCGCGATCGCCAGTTAACCATGCCATTCATCACATATCGGCATTGCAAGAATCATATTGTATTACATCGGGTACCAAAACATTCACCAATCGCCGATTAGCATCGCCAATTAGAAATCGCCGATATCGCAAATCGCTTCATCGCATTTTTATTTATGCTCACATCACAATTCAGAATCTGCGATGTGCGATGTGCGAAATGGGAAGCACAATGTCAATATTCCACGATCCCCAATATAATATTTCTTAAATGATGCGATCGCTCCATCTTATCGCACATCTTCTCATTGCATGTTTTCATATCGGCAATTTTCCATTTGCAATCTCTGATGTGATAGCTTCCAATGCATGCCTCTGAGCCATTAACATTTAATCGATATATGGCATAACAACAAAGGTGAAGTCTTGCAAATTAAACTCGAAGCATGGTGAAGAAACATGTGATGCGAATCATCCAATACGGTGATGTGTTATTTTAAAAGCAAGCTTGGGTAATCACTATGGTAAGAAAGCAGCTGATGATAAATTTGCGGCTTTTTCAAATCATTCTGATTTCTCATATATTTCAGTTTTAAATATATAATTCCATAATTAAAAAAGAAATTCAGGACCTCTCTATATTCACATTTAAATTTTATTATCTTAGATGTGGTCTTGATTCTGGACAATTTATAAAATCATGGAGTTTATATGAAACTTATAATATTTTGAGAAACAGTCATTACTGCAAATTTTCATTCTCATTTCTGATGCATTTGTTTTCCCTCGAACATTAAGCATTCCATTTTTTACATGTTACTGCTTGCTTTAGTTTAGATAAAATAAATAATGATTTTGGGTTATAGGATTTTGGTTAAGTTTGACTTCTTCATGTTTTTAATGTTAATTAAAATAAGAAGTCAGCTAGTTTGGAGAAACTGATACCTTTCAGGTAAGATCAAAAGCAATTATCCAATGGTAAGATTCATATACCCACTTTCATTAATTTCCATTTCGTTACTTTAGTTTCAGTTTTGTTTTTCTGATACATGAATCTGTTTTGCAGCTCTTCATAAAAGCTTCCAATCCTCTGCCGGATCATATTTTCGAAGTCCATACTCTTCTCCTGGCTTAATTTCAAGAAGCAGCGATAATCCTCATTGAAACAGCTGCGCTAGGAAGTTTCTGAACCTTTAATCTGTTTCTTTAAGCATTTCTTTTTATTAGAAAATGATTAAGATGATGCTTGGAAACAAAAAGATTGAAATCAGACAGAAATTTTTCATTATGGCCGAATTTTATCATCACTACCATCTAAAAAGCCTAAAACACTTACAACCCTGCAAGGTATGAATTTTTCTAAATCTCGACATAAGAAGGATTGATTACACGATTATTTTCTTTTTCTTCATATTGTTGAGACAATGGTATAACCATTCTTTTTAGAATTTGTATTTCAAAAACTTGGATTTTCCTTCCACTTTTCAATTTCTTCATTTTTGTTTGCTGATTTCTTTTCTCACTTTAGCATAAGAATTCTTTTTCCTTTTGGTTTTCAGTTTTGATTTTGGTGACTTTGCCATGATTTATATGGAAGGCCTTCTTGTTACCTAACTATGGTCAGTATACATGGAGAAAAAATTGTTAATAGTCATCTATTAACTTTTTCTTAAATCTCTTAGTAAAGTTTGATTTTCTTATTATAAAAGTAGACATACTTAAGGAAGAGATTACCAATTTAGAGAAGTTGACAAAGTATCATAAAATCTGAAAAAAAATTCTTTTTTCATCAAAATTGTAATCATTTTGAGATTTCAATATTTTATTAAGATCTTTCAAAGTTTTATTATCAGTCAAGAAAAGTTATTTTTAACCAAGTAAAGACATTTTACAGCAAAGCACCTTTTAACTCTGAAATTGTCATTCTTAACTCTTAAGGAGTCAATGATTCTCCTTGTCCCGAAAAGTCTTATTTTTCTAGAGTATAATCCAGAAATATATTTAAACTTAAAAGATAAGAGGTCTCATCATGAGCCTGCTTACCATGATCATAGGGGAAAAATAGACTGACATTACCAACACTGCTAAACAAACCATGGTAATGGCTTATGATTGCAAACAATTATAAGATAAGGGGTCTCATCACGAGCCAGCTTGTTTAGTCCAATTATAACTAGTGAATGGCATTGCCAACTATCTGGCTACCAAACCAGGATAATGGCTTTTAAGATTTCTAATAAAAATAAAAAATAAAAATAAACATATATAAATGGATTTATCTCTAGTTCAATAATTTTTAAAGAGATGGGATTCTGAATCATTGATGATTAAAAGGTAACCCTGTCGAGACTATAGATGTTTGCTGGCAACAGCGGCTCTACCTGTGACAAATGAGTATATTTTAAAAGCTAAGTTGTAAAGTGACCCTGCTTTATCTCTACAACTAATTAAGGATTGATATAGAGTTCTGAAATATTTTAATTTATGAGGAATTTTAAAAAAAATTACAGTTAGATGATTCTTGCTTTTATTCAGACTAATGAACCTAGTCAAGTATTTCAAGCATAATTATCTCTTCTTTAATTAGTTTTACTTTGATTTTAGGAAAATCTCATTCATATCAAACAGAGATAACTGGTTCTTCTCCTGTGTGTCACCATTGTTGTGGTAAAACACAACCCCCCCATTTTTGACTTGTTCACTTCAAATAATTGGGACCCTTTCGATAAATTTTTGGCTAAAACACCTTTTAGGATTTTTATTTATTTTTTATTATCCTACGCTTTTGTTAATTTTTCATTTTCTTTGGATTCTTGTTTTGATTGCTTTGTTAGAATCGATTTTTTATAAGCCTCCCATTGACGCTTGTTTCGCCTCATTTGGTCAACTGGTTTGAAAATGGAACTCCTTTGAAGTCTCATCATTTATCTAGTCTGGGTTAAAAATGTTATTTTTATTCTTTTTATTTATTTTCGGAGTGGTTGTAGTTTAGAAAATTTCATAACTAAACTAAACATCATCAAAATAAAACCAAAATAAAAACATAAAAAACTGATATTTAACATTAAATTTTAAAACATTAATTAATTTAATTATTATAATAAAATATAATTAATTTAATTAAAATTAAAACTTAATATTAAAAAAATATATATATAAAAAATAAAATTTACATTGCATATCACGATATCGCAATATCGGAACACATCGCAACTTTTATATAATGCATATTTGACAAACTGCGATATTGCGATAAGGAAATATATGATGTGTTAAAAAATTTTAATATAAAGTTTTGGTTTTTCCCTTATGCCTCCCGTACCTCCACCTCACCCACCCTCACGTCACCCTCACCTCACCTCACCCTCCACTCACCTTACCCCTTTACAAACTCACATGGATTAATTCATAAGTTTTAAGTTTTAATGATTTGTTTTAAATTTTTCAATGATACGTATGAGTAGAGTTAATGGAGTGGTAGGTTAAGTTTAATATATTTTTTATTTATTTATTTAGTATTTAATATAATTAATATATAATATTTAATTAAAATTTAAATATTATTTATATTAATTAGTTTATAAATAATTAATATTTTAGTTAGTTAGATATTAATTAATAAATAGTTTATTATTTAATTAGTTTAGTTCATAATTAATAATTAAATTAAAATTAATTATTAGTTAATTGGAATTCTAATTTAGGATTAATTTTTTAAATTTAAATGCTAATTTTTAGCCCAGCAACAGAAAATTCCAGAATTGTGCCAGAATTGACTCACCAAATTCGGAGGCCCATAGAATGAGTTTTATTTGGCCAAATGAGGCCCAGGACGGCTCATTGGAAAGAGAAGATCAAGGAGAACATTTCTAAGGAGGTTCCAGTAACAGATTTGATCATTTATTGGGTAAAAAATCAGGCAGAAGATCAAGCTCCGAATTTCTAAAAATAAAATCAATTTTATGAGTTTTGTTTTCTTCATTTTCATTTTCCCAGCCTCTTCTAATTGCAGATTCATGCATCAATATATCCTTGGTTAATTAAGATCGTTATGAGTATCAATAAGAAGCTCAAATTTCCTTTTTATTTATTTAAATAGAATTTGATTGGATTTGTTTTAAATGTTAGAAATAATATTTGGATTTTATTGTTGCATCTTAATTGATTTTAATTTCTTTTTGCAGGAAAAAACAATAGAAGGGATATTGAGGAAAAAGATTTCAATCAATGAGAAGACTCCAACAATTAAAGATTGGAATTTTTGAGCAATTAAAGTTGGATTGGGCAGATTTTTCTTCAACAAACTCTCTTCTAAAAATACTTTTGGGAGGATTATAAATTGCAAATAACAAAATGTAAACGGGGCTGCTCTCCTCTGCAATTCCAGACTTCTAAAAGCATTTCTGTTATAGGAATTTAGAGTTGTAGATGGGGAGGAGAGAAAGTTTCAGATCTGAACATTATTGGGGGTTTATGCTTTATGTCTTTTATTATGCATGATGGGCAGAGTTTGCATTTCTGCAGCTCTAGTCTTGAAAGCAGAAATTCAAGTAATGTAAAGTACTGTTAGAGACCAGGATCAGAGAAGCAGATTCAATTAACTGGTATTTTTGGCATTTCTGTATTAAATACCAGTTTCATTTTTATTTTAATAAAATTGTTGTTTCATTTTATTCATGTTTTGGCATTTCTGTTGATATGGATAATTTGTCTCAAATTGTTATGTATCTCTGTTCTTATGGATTTAACTCTGATTTATGAGTAACGATTTGCTTAGAAATCTATCTTACAAAACTGATTTTTTAAATAATAATATGTTGTGAATTTCTTCCACATATTATTGTTTAATTATTAGTTTGACTGATATGATAATCAATATCATTTTTGTGAATTTCTTTCGGAGTGTTGTTGATTTATTATTTTAGTCGAATGGTCTCAATAGAATGTGTTTTGGTACTCACAAATGTGAACTAATTGAATTTCTTTATTAGTTTGACATTAATTAAAAGCCAGAAATATTTTAATTCTCATCACTTAATTATCTTGCTCTTAGTTGGGTTAGATTTTCATCTACCTAATTGAGATAGGATTTAGATTAGTTTCTTTTTACTTGCATTATAGAATAAGTTTGCAATTAGATTAAATTTACATTATTTTAAGTCCTCTTCTCAAAGAGGCAAAGTCTTAGTTGTGGTTTGGCTGAACCCAAATCAGCTTAAGGGTCATTCTCTTGCCTGATCAGCAAGAAGAATTGATCTGATATCCCTGTCTATTGGTGGTTAACAATACATCATAAACCAATAGCGATAGGGAAAAGGTAACTGGACCTAGTTAAACCAGTCGAAGCCACTATCATAAACGGAAAAGGAGCTGCATTAAGGTCCGGACCGGGTGGTTATCCCCCAATGTTGTAGCAGTGATTTTCGAGGCCTCAACAGGTCCCTACAGGTGCTGAAGTACTCATAGCCACAATTAAATTTTCCCAACTGTCTGGCATAGAACACATTAACAAAATAGCTCTAATTTGATCATTTAGAATTATTTTAACAAAGGAAAGCTGACTAGTTATAATATTGAATTCATTCAGGTGCTCCGCAACTGAAACATCTTCCTTCATCTTGAGATTGTAAAGCTTTTTCATCATGAACACTTTGTTTGATGTCGTGTTCTTCTCATATAGATCATGGAGCTTCTGCCACAATCCTTTTGTCGTCTTTTCTCTGGACACATTGAAATACACATTCTTTGCTAGATATTAGCGGATTGTTGCAATCTCCTTTCTATCTAGCTTATCCTATTCCTCATCTATGATCGATGAGGGTTTCTTTGTTACACCCTCAATAAGCAAATACTGATATTTTAAAATCAGTATATCCACCATTTTTGATTTCCATAAGGCAAAATTAGCCACGCTCAACTTCTCCATATCATTAACTACTGTCTCCATTCTCAATAAAAATCAAAACTCTACTTTCAAAATAGAAATTAAAAATATTACACTTTTAAAATAAAAGATCTATCTCCTCCAAAATAAAGATCCAATATTTAACAAAATTAATTATTATAAAACATATATAATATATGTTTGTAATAATTTTAAAACATTCTTTCACATTGCAATGGCTGAGAGAAGTAAATTGGCTCAAATTGGCTCTGATACCAATTTTTGGGGCAGAGCACAGCAGAACATAAAGAAAATAGAGATAGACAGGAGAAATGAAATTAGCACATATTGGAGAATAAAACAACACATATTTTTATTACAACAGACCTAGCCTTGCTTGGCTTGACATGTTCAGGTAGAGGCAGGAAATATAAATTTATAGTTGTAGAAGAAGGCTAATTCTGCATGTGAAAAACATATAATTACATAATCAATCATAGTGGGCAACAGTCGGCTGCTTTGAACAGCTAGGCAGCGTGTTACGTTTCGGCGTCGTCGTTTGTTGAGGTCGGTGATCGATGGTCGACATCTGAATACGGCTTCATATCAATAGATACCCATCTCCTCATTGCCAGGTACCTTCACACAACCCAGATTCTCTGCTTCAAGCTATGGTTCCCATAAGCTTGGATTATTGAAATAATGAACATAAAAATAACTATCAGAATTAACCATCTATATATATCAGAATTAACTATCTTGTCAAATTTAATTCTAAAAAAATAGTATATAATTAAGAAAAGAAAACTAATTCTTAAAAAAAAAAAATTATATTTTTGGAAAAAAATAAAATATAAAATATATTATAATTTTTTTTAAATATAAATAAGAAAATATTTATATTTATAAAATGATTTTTAAAAAATAAATAAGAAAAGAAGTATATATATATATATATATATATATATATATATATATATATATTTTATAAATTTGTTAAATTAAAAATATATGTTTTTTTTATACAAATTATATATAGCATTTCTAATTTGTATATTAATGAAATGATTAAAAAATATATTAGATATTATTTTTGGGATTCAACTTCATTAAGTCATTTATTTATGTCCATTTTTATGAGAGGTATTCTTAACTAATTAATTTCTCATGATTTTTTAATAGTCCACTTAGCACTCATTACATCGAGTGATACTCACAAGAGTAAAGCAGTGGAATTGAAAGTAGTAAAATATATTTTAAAATTTATATGTTTTATTTTTTCTTATATTTATTAACAATTTATTTGAAATTATTAGAAATAGAAATTTAAATGGTTAAATTTATCTAATCTTAATATTATAAAAAACAAATAATTATAATAAAAATATAATTTTATCATATCTAATTTAACTTAATCAAATAAAAATTCACAAACATTAATGAAACTTTCAAAAAGTTCAATCTCTATTTACATTTTAATAATAATATGACAAAATGCTATAAGACCAAAATGTAAAGATAATTTACATATTATTAGTATTAATAATATGAAAAAATATTTTAAGACTATAATGTAAAGACAAATTGGTCAAAGTATTTTTAAATGTTTTTATAATTTATTAAGTTAGGCTGGAGATTTTCACTACCTTATTAGGCCGATAGGCCTTTTCTTTTGAATCACTAGACCTCAAATTTTCGTCAACATTTGCAGTCTAAAAGTGACATCTACCCATAGTGACATATGTCTACACTAATAATTTAAGTAGAAATTGAACTCAATGTATTTATGTATGGAATTACAACACGTTATCCACTGCATAATACCTACCTAAAAGCTTTTAAGTTCCATTAAATAATGGAGTGATCCACTCTCATATGAGAAAAATAATAGAGTTCTCGTTGACGGCTCGGATCGTGATATTATTACAAGAGATCCCTTAGATCCCTTATAGTAGTTACATGTAGGGAATAGTTGCAGCTCAGGCCTGCCATGGCTATGAAAATAAGTTCGCGGTTTGAACATGTCCATTGTAAAGGTCCTTGATCTCTGTGTTTGGTAAAATCTTGTAACTAACATGCAGGGAATTACTGCAACTCGGTCCTGTCATTCGCTCGAGGAGGGAACTGGTAGGGTTGTGCATTTTTTGGGTTTGCCAAAAGTTTTACTTAATTTTTTTTAGATAATCTATTTTACAAGGGAAATGCTCAAAATTCATCCAGAAATACTTAGTGGCAAATTCATCGAGGGATGGTTTGACTTGTATAATCAAGATTTCAAGATTTCTCTAAGAAGTTGAAAAAGGCTCAAATTCGTGTCCACCTCCAGTTCACACGCGTCTCAGACGAACCATTTTGGGTACCGGGATTCGAAATCGGGACTTCCCTAGAGTTCAGCATGTGTATTTCAAGCAGATAATGGATGCAAAGTCAATTTGTATCAAAACTCGCACTTATTAGAGAAATACAGTCCCAGGATCGAATTGGGACATGGGGAAGAAAGAGCCTTATACTGGTCTCCCAGACTGTGGGAGGAATTGTACCAGTACATTGATGGAGCAGAGCACTTTATATACATTGCTGGATGGTATGTAAATACCAATATTAGGCTTATGAGGGACGAGGAAAGAATGATCCCTGGTGCAGAAGGCGAGATGTTGGGTGAGATTTTAATGAAGAAATCTGACCAGGGATTTAGAGTCTTGATCCTCATCTGGAAGGATAGGACAGCCATGGAAATTCTCAGAAACCAGGGACTCATGAAGACCCACTACTACAAGACTTTTGAATATTTTAAAGGGACTAACGTCTACTACTTTCTGTGTCACAGACTTGCAGATTGTTCGTTGAGTGCAGCCCAGAGTATGGAGTTTGCAGTGGAGTTTACCCACCACCAGAAGACTGTGAGATTGGATGTCCAAATCCAAGGCTCTGAGAATCGCCAGGTCGTGAGCTTCGTGGGAGGAATTGATCTCAGTGATGGAAGGAATGACAATGAGATACATCCCTTGTTTAGATCCCTGAATACTATGTACAGGGATTATTTTCATCAGAACAATTACAAGGACGCAGATCTTCACCATGGAGGTCCCAGGGAGCCATGGCACGATGTTGATTCTAAAATTTAGGGCTCGACTGCCTACGATGTCGTCACCAATTTCTCTCAGCAGTGGATGAAGTAGGCCGATCCGACCCTCCTCCTAAGTCTCGGGGATTTATCATGTCTTCAGTCACCGGGTGCATATTTTGAAGGCCCGGAGGCCTGGAATGTTCAAATATTCTGGTCCATAGACAAATCTTTAGTGATCGGATTCCCTATAAATATCTCCAAAGCGTCCGAGATGGGGCTGGTGACTGTGAAAGACCATATTATAGACAAGAGCATCCAGTGCAGTTATATCGAAGCCATCCACCAAGCAAGGGACTTCATTTACATAGAAAACCAGTATTTCTTCGGCAGCTACACTTCGCGAGACAGAGACCAAGATTCTGGATGCATGCATCTTATTCTGATTGAAATTGCGCTGAAATTGGTAAACAAGATCAGGGCTCGGGAGCGATTGGCAGTGTATGTAGTGACACTGATGTGGCCAAAGGGGATACCCGAGGGCGTTACTGTGCAAGCCATCCTGCACTAGTTCAGGAACACCGCACGCATGATGTATAAGATGATGGGAGAGGTGCTCAGGGAAGAGGGCCTGGACCAGGAGTTCCACCAAATTGATTATTTGAATTTCTTCTGCATTGAGAACAGGGAGGTGAACCTACCGGACGAGTATGAAGCTCCTCAAAGGACGGAAGAGGGGAGTGATTACTGGAATGCCCAGATATGTTAAAATATGTAATTACCTCCCGCATGCATTGTGAGACAATTAGTTAAGTGAGTTAGTTGAGTTGAGTGATAGATATATTTGGTGAGTGAGTTAGAGAGTGAGTTAAGTGAGAGTTGATCGAGTTGAGTTATGTAAGGGTGTGTGCATGTAAATTTAGGTTAAATACCATTCACCGAATTCATTGTATTCATTGTGATTAAGTGATATTGAAGTTCACTGATTAATAGAAGAGTCGCAGCTCATTTGTGTTTCATGTGTGAAATACCTGTGTTATTGTGTGTTTGGATCCTCTGCCTATCCAAAAAATTGGTATCAGAGCTGAGGAAGGATCAGAAGATCCGTGGGCGAGCAGAGCCAGAGAAGAAGGCTAAGAGTAGAAGGTCATCAAATTTTTTTCTTTGCAAATGCAGAGGTCTGCAACTTCTCCTAAGAAAAACGACGGAGATTTCATCAAACTTACGATTTTTTAAAAATCAAGTTTAATCCGTGGATTATTGGTTTCAGGGGTGTGGAATCGGTTTTTAATTTAAAGGCCAACAACTGTGAGCCAATTTTTAAACAAAAGCCAACAATTTTAACAAAAGTCAAAGCAAGGTATGTGAGATTTGAAAGGGGTATCATACTTTATTAAATTCAAATTCCGTGGGTGGCTTATTTTTTTTTTGGGAAATAAAAAAAACTCATACGTGGATGAGAGTTGTATGATTTATCATAACTCATTATTAAAGGAGTATTGAAGTTCAAGAGGTATTTTTTTTTTTTTAAACTAAAATGGGTGTGGATTTTTATTGATAGGGAACTCCAACTGGCCAAAGCCTAAAAGCCTTTAGTACAGGACTATTGCTTTTTCCTATTACATACTGGTGCTTTTTTCAAGGAATGCAAACTTTTGCTAGTTCTCCATCATTTATGTTGAGGTCTCCTTGAACCAAGAGGCAACCTTTGTTGGCATATTAGTCTGCTTCTTTGTTTGATTCTCTAAGTATGTGATAGCATTTGAAGGAGGTGAATTCTTGTAGAATATATCTCAGCCTTCGTAAGTTCTTGTTTAAGCCAGCATCATTAAACTGACCTTTCAAATGTATCTTTTTGATCAAGATTTCAGAATCACCAAATGCTTGCAGCTCCTGATGTCCTCTTTCTTTGGTTATTTGGTAGATTTTTATTAAGCTCAGAATTTCTGTTTGATTGTTGGTTCGATGTCCTAGTCCCCAGCTGAAGGTTTCTTTTATGCTTCCATCAGAAGAGTATATAAGACCTCCTGCTCCCGCTGTCCCAGGGTTTCCCTTGGAGGCACCATCAAAGAACATTGTAGTTGTTCCTTGCTTCCTCCACCAACTCTGAAATATCTCGTCCTTGTCTCTTAACCTCCACTCAAGAAGTTCAAGAGGTCTTTCAAAAGGGATTATTTTAAAGGATTTAAAAAGTAAGGTTTTTTGAAAAGAAATCTATGAAGTTATATTTTTTTTCCAATAAAGATTTTAAAAGGGTCCTTATCAAAAGTTTTTTTTATATACAATTTTTTTTTACAAATAATTTATTATATAAAGAAAAATAGAAGGTTATTTTGGAGCTTTGTAAAGTGCATAAAAGAGAAAAATGTAGGGTTTTTATCAAAGCAAAAAAAAAATTGAGGCAAGATGGCCACATCATGTTTTCAGCCACAACTTCCTTCTTGTTGAAATTGCAACAAGATGATGAGCTTAGTGGAAAGAAGTCACCTTCATTAAGTGGGCCCGCAGGCTATTTTTGGCGCAAGTCTATTTTTAGACTATGTCTATTTTTAGACATGTCGATCATATTCTATGAGTTGCAGGATGCTATTTGTGGATGGTTGGTCAAGTTGGAAAAATAGATGGACTTCTATTTTTAGACATATTGGGCGGAATCTATTTTTAGATTGCCATTCTAAAAATAGATATGTCGAATATTATTAGCTCTTAATAATATTTGGACTATAAACATTATCTTATTCTCTTGGAGCACTTCGGTTAAGTGCACAGATGTGGCACAGGAGCTGACAGAAGGAATTACGCTATTCCTGAGGGTTAAGTGGAGCTATTGCATGGATACTTCAGTTAGAACTCATGTGACAGAGTTTGGTGGAGTTATTGAGCTAGTTGATGGAGTTGTGTTCAGTTTAATTGAGTTAAACATAGTTGAGCTAGTTGTATCTAGTCTAACTGATTGATACACTAGTAAGAGTGGTGTGAATTAATTATTAATTAATTCACTAATTATTAACTCATTAATCAACTAAAGAATACATCAGTTAACTATAGTGCATGGACAGTTTCAGTGGAGACTAGTGAAGCGGAAGGTGAAAGAGCAGTGTGACTATCAGTTGTGACTATACTGTTGCATGATTTGCAACACACAGTTATTGGAGATGCCAATGAGGATTGCGTGAGCAAGGCTGGACCAATTCGAGTTCATTTAGAGCCATTCTTCAGCAGTGATTGCACAGTAGAGGCAGGCTATCAGGTGGCAGAGATTGGAGCATGTGATTTGCTAGATCGGGGCTTGATTAGTGTGTAGCAATTGGAGATTATACTGTGAGCTTGTGAGGAGCTTTGTATAATGATTGTTACATGATCTCTATGACATATAATATACAGATAGTTGGGGGTTTTAAGCTTTAAGCTTTCCCATAAAATAATGTGTTCATATGTGTGATTGTTTATGGTTTTAATGTGCGCATGCGATTGTTTTTATTTCTGAAATTAATGATCAATGGTAGAAGAGATTATGTATTGTGCATGAAGTTAAAATAGTGTGTGATCGGGAGAATCTCGATGAATAATATATCAGTTATTCAAATTTCTACACTTCTTTCACTGGGAAATATTATGATGTGTGGGCTATTAAAATGGAGACCGTGTTAAAAGCGCATGATGTATGGGATCATGTCAAGTTTGGGTTTGCAGAACCTCAAAGCGACGCAGTAGAACGAGCCCTCAGCAATGCAGACAGAGAGCAATGGAAGAAATACAAGAGGAACAATGCACAAGCATTACTTCTTATCCAGTAGGGAGTGGACCGAGCAGTGTTCCAGAAGATAATGATAACTTATTCAGCAAAGGAAGCATGGGAAACTTTGCCGACAAGCTATCAAGGTATGGACAAAGTCAATATTGTTAAATTGCAGAATACTAGGAGAGATTTTAAGAGTCTGTAGATGAAGGAGAGAAAAAGGACATTGATTCCTTCATGAATCAGGTCATGTCTGTCGTCAATCAGTTAAAAAGCTATGGTGAAGATATTAAAGATCGAATAGTGATCGAGAAGGTTCTTAGATCCTTTTCTACCAAGTTTCATGTTGTGGTAGCAATCATAGAAGAAGCGAAGGATTTGGCACAACTGATAGTTCATGAGTTGATGGGATCCCTTCTATCGCATGAGGCAAGGATAGAAATAAATAAGGATTCTACTTTAGAAACTGCCTTCAAAATTCAAGTTTATATTTCAAGAGGTCGAGACAGAGGTCAATCGAGAGGCAGAGGACGAAGTGGAAGCTATGGTGGTCATAGAGATGGCCGAGAAGAGCATGAGCATCAAAGTGGAAGCAGCAGCAGTAGAATCTTTCACAACAATCAAAGGTTTGACAGATCAAAGGTGAAATGTTATTATTGCAATAAATTTGGTCATTATGCTCATGATTGTAGGAATAAGATAGCTGATTAAGGAAATTAGAGAGCTAATGTTAGTACAGATAATACTAACTCCATGTTCCTAGCATGCAACACCATGCATGAACTGTCTGATAACGTCTAGCTATTAGATAGTGGTTGCAGTAACCACATGACAGGCAACAAGAATTTGGTTGCAAATTTGGATGAATCTGTGAAAACAGAAGTAAATTTGGGGACTGACAAGATTGTGGATGTAGATGGCAAAGGAGTGGTCAACATTGTGACCAAGTAGGGGGAGCCAAAGACCATATCAGAGGTATATTATGTCCCTGGACTCAAACACAATTTGATATGTGTTAGTCAATTGACGCAGAAAGGATACAAAATTATCTTTCAGGGGCAACAATGTGTTATTTATGACAATTCCCCAAGCAAACAGCTAATAGAAAAGGTGCAGATGATGAGGAACAGACTCTTCCTTATAATTATGAACTACAATGATCAGATTAGTTCTTTTACAGTTGCATGTTCTAATGATTACTGCATATGGCACTTTCGGTTTGGACACTTGCACTTTTCTGGTTTAAGATTGTTGCAGCAGAAACAGAGGGTCATAGGTTTACCCCCCATAAAAGAACCTGCTAGCACTTTTGAGTGTTGCATCTTGGCAAAGCAACATCGTGAAAGTTTTCTGAAAGGAGTTTCTTATAGAGCAAAGAAACCACTTGAGTTAGTGCATACCAATTTGTGTGGACCTATGAGGACACAGGAAATTGGTGTAAGTTGTTACTTCTTCACTTTTATTGATGACTATAAAAGAAAGACTTGGGTTTACTTTTTGAAGCATAAGTTTAAATCTTTTGCAAATTTCAAAGAGTTCAAAGCCTTAGTGGAGAACCAAAGTGGTCAACAGATCAAGGTATTGAGATCAGAGCGTGGTGGAGAATATAATTTGAAGGCATTCCATGAGTACTGCAAACAACATGGAATCAGAAGATAGTTTACAACCAGATACACACTGCAGCAGAATGGTGTAGCAGAGTGAAAAAAATCGAACAATCATGAACATGACAAGGAGCATGTTGAAAGCAAGAAACTTGTCTAATGAGTATTGGGCAGAAGCAGTTGCATGTGTTGTTTATGTGATAAACAAATCTCCTACAAAGAGTGTGATGAACAGAGTACCAGAAAAAGCATGGTCGAGTATGTCATGCAGTGTATCTCATTTCAGAGTTTTTGGATGTGTAGCCTATGCACATGTGCTTAAGCAAATAAGAGGTAAATTAGATGATCAAAGTGAAAAATGCATATTTACTGGTTATAGTGAGCAGTCAAAAGCTTACAAATTATATAACCTTGTCCCCAAGAAGACAATCAATAGTCGAGATGTTGTGTTCAAAGAACAAGAGTCATGGAATGGGACTGTAGACACACCAATTGATGCACAAGCACCATTAATGGAAGATGATGATGTAGTAGAAAAAGAACAACAAGAATCAAGAGAGCAGACACCAAACAGATTCGCACCAGCATGGACTCCAAGATTTTCAGAGCAACATGGATCTTCAAGCAGATCAATAGACCAGAATTCTCCAAGTAGCCAATCAGATAATGAATCAAGAAATGATAAGAAAAAGATGAGAAGTTTAAAAGATATTTATGATGATTTGGATGTTAGTTCAAATTTTGCATTGTTGGCATTCCAACCTTCTTCGTTTGAAGAAGCAATCAGAGATGAAAATTGGGTGCAAGCCATGGATGAAAAGATGAATTCAATTGAAAAGAATGATGTATGGGATTCGGTTGATTTACCAGACGATACAAATCTCATTGGTGTGAAGTGGGTGTACAAGACAAAGGTGAATGAGAAAGGTGAGATTGACAGATTTAAAGGAAGACTTGTAGCAAAAGGATTCTCGCAGCAACCGAGAATAGACTTTAGGGAAAATTTTATTATAGACTTATGGTATTTGTATTATATGCTGTTATTTTTATTGTATTATATAAAAACAAGTACCTATATCATGAGGTTGTATTATATAAAAAACAGTATCACAATCTCTTGCACATGAAGCTAAAATATTGAATCCAAAACCAACTCCGGAAGCATTTCTATTTACCGTAATGAACTGAAGTTGTAACTTTTAAAGAGATGTAATTTTTTCCTTTTTAAAGAGATGTTTATGGTATTTGTATTATATGATGTTATTTGTATTGTATTATATAAAAACAAGTACCTATATCATGAGGTTGTATTATATAAAAAACAGTATCACAATCTCTTGCACATGAAGCTAAAATATTGAATCCAAAACCGACTCCGGAAGCATTTCTATTTACCGTAATGAACTGAAGTTTTATATAGTTTTCCAGGGCCGCTTTTACTTTTTTAAATGAAAGTTTAATGATGTAAAAAAGAGATGTGGTCAGGTAGGAAGATGTTTGTTTATGATTACGTTTTTTTTTTTATTGGTTAAACGGGAAGAATAAAAAATTATATAGTTATTGGATGAAATACAATTTTGTTTTCTTTTTAAATGGTAAATAGTTAAAATTGATAAACCTATAGTCTCAGGATTTGATCTATGCAAATATACTCTTTTTATGTATAAAAGAAAGAATACTTTGTCAGAATAAAAATACTTAAATATAAAAAAGAGATGTAACTAAATTCATTTTATAGATATAAAAGAATGAATATATATATATATATATATATATATATGAAAGAGTAGCTTTTTTCGTAATAAAAAATTAAAATATAAAAAGAGATGTAACTAAATTTTAAGAGGTGTAATTTTTTTTAGAGAAGAGATGTCAATTCTTAGAAGGATAATTTTTGTATTTCTTAGTATAATGTTGAAATAGTAATATAATGTTGAATTCTTAAAAGGAGTAATTTTTAAAGAAGAGACGTATGTCTATTGCTTGGAAAACAGAAAACTTCATCGTAAGAGGAGTAACTTTTAAAAAAAAGATGTATGCTAATTGTACCACAAATGTGCCTCTTTTCATGTACCAAATGAATTTTTCTTTCTTTTTAATTCTTTGTACATAGTCACTCATAAAACATTATGCTAAGATTCTCTTAAGTGTCTCTAGATATTTTGTATTGGTTTTGCTTTAAAAATGAATTTTTTTTACAAAGATTAAAAAATAATATGTGGTAGTTGAGCATATGGAAGAGTCTCTTGTGCAGGAAATTCAATAGTTATATTTAATCATTAATTGTAACATATGTTGGTGATATAGATAATTTCATAAATAAGATAATTCATAATAATAAAGAATATAAATAGAAATAAGAACACAGTATATATTTTGAATGTCATCATATCAATAGACAAAAAAAATGATTTAATTTCCAAATAACATAGAATTCTCAAAATGAAGCAAAAGTAATATGTAGTTGTTGTTTCTTCTTAGTATAAATTGTTCATTCTAGAAAATCAATATTTCTTCCATTTTAAATATTTTGTTGCTAAAATAGATGGTAAGTTATATGTTTGTCAACTTTCATCATCTCAACATTTCAATTACATATAATTTTTCACTTATTGGAGCAATTGCTATAATACATATAATTTTTTAATAAAGTGTTGAGCGTGTAATCATGATTTACATATTTTTGACTATTTAGAGTAGTTATGTAGTTAGCTTTATGCATTAAAGTTTACATATTTTTGAACTTTTTACCACATAGTGTAGTTAGGCAGTTATCTTTATCCATTCAAGTTTTTTAATTGTATTTTATAATTATGATATCTGGCAAGATAAATACTTTATTGCTAGAAAAGATTAACATGCTCTATGAAAATTATGATAGCGAATGTCAATGAATCAATCTTTATTAGCATCACGAGAAGCATAAAATAATATCTTTGTTAATCAAATTTATTTAATTTTTTTGTATTTATTTTATTTTCCAAATTTTATTCATATGGATTCATATTTAAACACAAATAAAGCTTATTTACAAATATTATTGCTATACAACTAAAATAATATTTATAAAATATGTTAATTAGATCATTATTATAATAATAATAAATTTGGTAAAAATTTTGTAATTTTTTTTAAAAGAATAATATTTAAATGATTTGTATTAAGTATATTTTATATTTATTATAATATAACACTTAAATTCTATGATGAAAGTTAGAAGGAAAAAAAAACAAGAATGAACATGGTACACTATTTTACATAAAATAAAATAATTTATAACACCACCAAACAATCATTTTATTTTAAATTAAAGTGGATAAACATTAAAACACACATAAATATAATTTTTATAGTTTTCAATTAGGGGTGGGTAGTAGTTAGTTTTAATTAAAGTCGAGATTTAATGTACCACATGTCCAGATACATCACCCTCATCCAGGAAGGGAATTGAACCTACCCCCTCATCACCGTTTAACCAAGACCCCATAGACTTTAATTATTGATAATTATTATAATATTATTATGTATATTCATTAAATATTGTAAAAATGTTTATCATTTATTAATAATATAGTTGTATTATTTTATTTTATCGTTATTTTTTTTATTAAGTAGAGATTTCTTGGAATTGAACATTGAGAAATGTAATCTATATAATATATGAAAACAACATATTATATTTTTGAAAGTTGGCTTCTCTGATCCATAATTTATATAGAGAGATCTTTAGGTGATAATCACATATGAAAATATTTTGAAATAAAATGAAATTTTAACGTCCACGAGACTAAAAATAGTCTATAGGACTATGAGTTCCCTGCTTTTCACCTTTTGCATTTCAATTCTTTTCTTGTTCAAATTGATGATGAGCTGGCCCAACCTTCCGACAAACTCATCACTGAAAAGACAATGTCAAGAAACCGATGCTAACATATTCCCATAACTTTCTCTGATGTCTTTAAACGCATCACATTCCAAAATGAAATGTTTTTCCGATTCCACTGCCCTAGATGTGCAAAATGTACACACTTGTTATTCCCAAGCTTCTTTAGGCCTTTTCCACCGTCCTGTTTCACACTGAAGATGATGGGAGTTGGTTCTTAATTGAGCAATAAGAACCTTTTCCCTCCACGGAATGTTAGCTCCAATGTACTCTTTTTGTTGGAGATCATATGTAGGGTTGAATTCTTCAATGTAATACTTCTTCTTTCTACCCAACTCTTTTCCCCATACCTGTTTACGAAACTTATCTATAACAAAATTCTTCAGCTCCTTGCTATTTGTGGGACAAGCATTGAGGTAGATAGTCCATTTTTGCATCCATGTGTAGTTTTGTCTCATCCATGTTTTCTTTCTTTAACTCATGCCTTCCTTGAAGATAACATTAGGCCATCTACCTGCTCCCATTTGCTCAATTCTTTTTAGATATCTTATGAGCCACACCATAGGAATTTCTTCGATGAGAGTTGCTCCTATTTCACTCAGCATCTCATAAGGTACTGAAATTTTTATTTTGAACTTGCTCATGATCAAGCATTTTTGGATTTTCTCAATTTGCTTCCATTTTGAGACAGGGGTGCTTCTAGCCCACAATTCACACCCATAAAGCATCATTGGACAAAATAGGAGTCCAAAAAGCACTTTAATCATTTCCAATCCCATAACTTTGCCTCTCTACATCTGTTTTGAAGATCATATAATGCTTTCCACCCTCCTAAGGTTCTCTTCTTTCTGCAGTCCTCCCAATTAAGTTTGTTGTTGAAATTGATCCCAAGGTATTTGTACTCATTTAATTCTTCAAGAATGTTTTCTTCAAAGAAGAACATATGCTGACTCTACTTCCTTTTATTAGAGAAAATCGTTATCTTAGTCTTGCTAATATTGACTTGCATCCCCACTTCTCTAAAAAAATGCTCAAGGGCATATAGGTGCATCTGTAATCCATGGGCTGATTTAGAAATCAGTACAAGATCATCATCATATAAAAGAAGCTTTATCACAAAATCCCCTAACTGGACACCATCCCCACCTTGCAAATTTAGCCACTCTTCCAGTTTATCAATATATAAACCAAAAAGAGTAGGGGATAGAGGGCAACCTTGATTGACTCCAATTTCACTTCTAAAGCTTTCTGAAATACCTCTTGAGGTTCTAATTTTTACTTTCACCTCTTCATAAATTCTATGGACAACAACTCTATAATGCAAAGTAATTTCAAGTTCTTCCATTCTACGCCACAAATTATCTCTAGGGACTGTGTCAAATGCCTTTTTGAATTCAAAAAAATAGAAAAATACTTCTTCTTTACCCCCCCAAACCTTTTCAATAATGTGTTTCAACATGATGCCACGATCCACTGTAGAATGCTTCGGCCTAAAACTCGCTTGTCCTTTTGCCCTATTTTCTTTTACTTCTGCCCACTTACTGATTCTATTTTCTACCATGCTGCAGAAAAGATTTGCAAACAAAGGATTGATCATAATGGTTCTATAATTGGACATATTATTAATGTCTCCACTTTTAAAAAGGGGTATTGCTAGGCTAGTTGTCCAATCTCTTGGGAATCCTTGTTGAATGATGTTGTTGAATATTTCCATGATGTGCGGTGCAAGAGTGTTCCTTCCCATTTTAGATACTCTGCTTGAAGTTTAACCAAGTCTTTTGCCTTTCCTGTTTTCAGCTTTTTAATTCCAATCTCCACCTCCTTTAATGTGAAGAGCTGTGTAGTTGTGTTGAGCCCTGGGGGAGGCTCAACCTATGAGTCTTTCTCATAGAGTGGTCTTGCATATTCAAACCATTGATTAGTTGTAATATTATTTTCGATTTGCTTCTTCCTTGGTTGAATTTCTTGCTAGAAAACTTTTGGGTTATTCTTGCCTAGATATATTAACTCTTCTCGCCTTGTTTGCATGAACTCATATTTTTTCTTTTTTAGTATCTGCTTATATAACTTTACATTCATCTTCTCCTTCCCTGTATTTTTCAAGGTTCTCCTTGCCATTTTGCATTCCTCATCAAACCAAGCATTTACAAGAAAACAATTTGATTCTGATTTCCTATTTTTTTCTCTTTTGCATTTCTCAAGTGCCCTTTGAATTATATCTGTTACCTCATGACCTTTGAAGCTTTGGAAACCAATTTTCTCTTTCTGAATTAATCTCTCCAGCATTGTCTTGAAGAAAGTATAATTTTCTTGTGTTAGAAGAATTTTGCCCCTTGGTAGTGATTGCCGAGAGCATTGGGTTTTTCTCTTATGCTGCATTTATTATACCCATGATAACTTCATATAAATAGGGTTATGGTCTAATTATCCTCTCCAATATTAACTTCATCTATCTTTTCTATCAAGCTTTGTGAACAAATCACATAATCAATGACACTTGCCCCATTGTATGTGTTGCAAGTGAAGTTCCCATACCTTTTCCATTTGTCCAGACCATTGCAAATAATTAAGTTGAAAGCCCCACACAGTGTAAGCAATTCCTCTCCAAAATGATTGCTAACATTGTCATCTTCTGAACATCTCACCCATTGGGGATTCTCCTCTTCAGTGAGCCAAATAGGATTTTGATCCTCTTTGCAACATAGAATACTAGCTTGTTGATTTGTTGTTCTAGCATTAAAATCACCTACTAAAAGCACTTCTCCCTGCTAATAGTACACATCAATATCTTGCTTTAAAGCTGCATACGGATCCTTGTTGTCTAGCCCCTTATTTTTGTAAGTTTTTGAGACTTGAGGGGCAAAATAACATGCTGCAATTCTTATGTGATTCTCATTCTATGATATTTTGAACCTTTATTTTCATCTTCTTTCATCAAATGAATGTGACGACCTTCCTTTTCTTTCACTAGAACTAGTAACCCCTATACCCTTTGCCATTTTCTCTACCTTGTTCCAAACTCCTAAATTTAGAACCAACCAGTGTGGTTCATTTCAGGGAGTGTGGTTCATCTTGTCCTAAAGATGAACTGGTTGGTTCGAAATGTGTCCACAAAATATTTTCGTATGTGATTATCATGAAAAGATCTCTATAACATATTATATAAAAGAATTGAATGTGGATGGAGTGCATAACAACATTTTTCTCAACAACCTAAACAACACTTAATTGAAAAATATTTAAAATAAAAATTATATTATATTATTTAATTGAAAAATAATTTTTAAAAATAAAATTATAATATTTACCAGCCTAGATCCATCTTAACTCTGGATCTATCAAACCTAGAGAGGGATCAAATCTCTCAAGGTGCAAACCTCTTTTATGAGTGAAAAATTTGAAGAATCCCTCTCAGAGCTTGATAAATTTGATCCCTCTCAAACTCCAAAGTTAACATGGATCTAGGTTGGTTTAATTATTAATTTTTTTTTTTTTAGTTTTTTTTTTTCTTTTAGTCAAAATGTTTCAATTAATAATTTTATTTTTATTTTTATGTAATTTGACTAGGTCAAAATATTTTGTTAACATAATATAAGTGGACATTACAACTCTTTCATACTAGGATGACTCTTGACCCAAAATTAAAAAATAATATTTTATAAAATATTTTGATTATGAAATGAGAGATGAATTTTGAGCATGTGATATTGATGAGTCATGGTATCAAGGTCCATGGTATGTTATGATTAATAATATCCATGGTAAAGTGGGGTGAGTATCCATGGTTAAGTCTTGTTAATTGTAAGTATTATTTTGATTGTGAAATGAGAGATGGTTTTTGGGCATGTGGCCCATGGTATTGTATGGTAAGTGTATGAGACCCCATTGTTTTTGGGACAAGGGGCCCCCATGGTATTGTATGGTAAGTGTATGAGACCCCCTTGTTTGTGTGACAAGGGGCCCACTCTAACAAGGCATACATACTCTACCCCCTCTAGTTTTGAACCTGTGACCTCTTATGAGGAAACACGTGCTCTTAACCATTAGGTAGGTGTAGATATATCTAAAAGGTATAGATATTGGCTCATGGTATTGTAACTAATCTGATTTACAAGTTAACAATATATGTGGATGATTACACATACTGTTATATATTGTAAGTTTATGTGCTTATTAATTAAATTTAAATATGGTTACATAATCATTATTCTATTTTAATAGGTAAAATGGATCTTAATTTATTGTTGCTACTTATATATTTTAATGTAACATGTATATTATGATTTTTTAGTTAACAATATATGTGGATGATTAAACATATTGCTATATATTGTAAGTTTATGTGCTCATTAATTAAATTTAAATAGGGTTACATAATCATTATTCTATTTTAATAGGTAAAATGGATCTTAATTTATTGTTGCTACTTATATATTTTAATGTAACATGTATATTATGATTTTTTTAATCTAAAAAGTTATTCTTAAATTTATTAATAAAAACAAAATTACAATGTAATAAATTCTAATCTTATTATTTTTATTACATTTTTAACTTTTTAAGGACTCTACAACATCTTTAGTGGGTTCTATATTAATTTTAACTTACCTGTAAATGTTTACTAATTTACATATTATAAATTGGACATATTAATATAAATTCAACATATTAAACATACATGTGAAATTGTTTAAAAACTTTCTTACATTACATCTACACATTACTCCTATACTGGGTTGTAGAGCACCTCTCGGAGCAAATATTAATTTAACATATAAACATAAATAATATCATTTTATTAAGTCACTCTGTGATGTGAAGGTCACCTAAATTATGTGGGCAAAAATCCAGCCTTGGGTGGTGTGGCTCACCTAGGGTGGTATCCCCAAGTGATTTTGATGTGAAGGTCACCTAAATTGTGTGGGAAAAAATCCAGTCGTGGTTGGTGTGTCTCAGCTCTGGTGGTATCCCCAGGTGATTTTGACTGCTTAGGTTCCCTTGGGTCGTGGTTTCTCAAGACAGGAGTCAAGCGTGAGGTCAAACTTAATGTAATCTCTAGAGAACTCAGACAACAACAAAAAGAAATATATCATTGATAAATAATTTAAAAATACAAAAAGAGCAAAAAAATTACAACCATTAAATCCTAACATAAATAAAATAAATCATTAAATAATATTTTTATTTGAATCAAAATATTTATTATTGAAATGAAACGTCTAATTAAATTATATAATAGAAATTAAACAGATTAAATAAGAAATAGTATTAAAAGAACTATATAAATAATAAAAATTAAAAATAATTATATAATAAAAATTAAAAATAATGAATTGATTTTGAATTGATTTGGGAAAATATCCAAGTATGCCTCAAATGATAATGTTTGAGTCGAAGAATGCTTGGCTCTGTTGTAAGCATGTTGAATATAGTGCAAGTGTTCATTCCAAAACTTATGATGCTTGTTGCAATACCCACGAAGAATATGTATTACCATTATGTTCACCACCTCTGTTTGGCCATCTGTTTGCGGATGAAATGTTGTACTCTCTTTCAATTTGGTTTCCATGAGTCCCCACAAGCTTGACCAAAAGCGAGAAGCTTGATCACTAACAATGGATGTGGGAAATCTGATATGCACCCATACATTCTGAAAGAATAAGTGAGCAGTTTTTTTAGCTGTAATCTTCTTTTTACAAGGCATCAACATACACATTTTGTTGAACCTATCCACAACTACATAAAGATAATTATGACATCTCCTAGACAGGTAGAATTCCTACAAAATCGATAGAAACACTCTCCCATGAACGAGAAGGTACAGGAAGTGGTGTATACAATCCCAACTTTCTATTGCTAGGCTTACTGATAGCACATACTCAACATCCTCTTACAAATCGTGACTCACTTTCAAGCATTCGAGACCAATAACAATACCTCTGTAATTGTGCCACAGTCTTACCTACACCGAAATGACCAACAATAAGAGAAGTATGTGCTTCCCTTATGATGTTGACACTCTCTCTCCCCATGGGATATAAAGCTTGCCAAAATAATACAACAAGTTATCATATTGCACATAATAATCCAATTCCTCTACTTGGTTACCTTGACACAAAGTCACATATACATCTTTTAAATCACTATCTAAAGCATATTGTTCAACATAGCTCTCATGCATGACAGAATTATGCTCAAGAATAATAGATGCACTAACAATTGGTCTAGAAAGTATATTCGAAACCTTGTTATAAATACCTTTATTATACCTTATCACCAAGTGGAATTGTTGAAGAAATCTCATCAATCGAAAGTGCCTTGCTTGTTGTAGCTTTGTTTGTGATTGCAAGTATTGCAATGAGTGATGATCTGTGTAAATGATTGTTTCCTTACCCATCAAATAGTGTTTCCAGTTTTTCACACTTTGCACCAATTAATATCAATTTATTTATGTGATAAAAGAATTATCTTTACATACTAAAATGTTATCACTAAAATTGTATTATCATCAAAATTGTACAAAACTTAAATAAGCTTGTACACCTCTTAAAAATGATAAACCTAATAAATACGAAACCACATTCAAACCAAATAATCAAACACCTCATAAATTATAACATTAACATGGTTAATCTCATTAACATAAACTACTCTCAACAATCATATACATAGAATTAAGATATTATAAATAGTAACATTTTTACACTCCTCTCTGATAAATAGGTAAAATAGACCTCGTTTTTCTTACTACTTCAAGATTATTAGTTTAGTTTATGTAATTATGGTTCCAATGTCCTCTGCCATCGAGAAAAATGAGATACATTGAATCCTTTCCAGGGCAGTTTTTGGCCTTGCATTTTGATAAAAGTCTAAATATCCAGGATTGAATATTGTTACCACTATTCAAATAAAAAATATTAACGTAGCTCAATTTGAAGATCGATCATTATATGAATATATCATATAAAATATATGAAAATATATCATGCAATTAAAATTTCAATTGGTAGATTCCATTATTATATTCTTTAATGGACAGTTATATATAAAATTAAAATACTCAAATCAGTTACAACTTTGCCTAGTGTTTCCGTGGTACACCAGAGATGTAAAATACACCTGATTTCTTTTATTGTTTCCAGAAATGAGAGAAATGATTTGAGCGGCTGTGTTTTACAGATACACTAATACACACTTATATAGAGAATTTCTTTAGAATGTAGAATCAAAAATCTGATTTCACTATTATATCACATATAACTATTTCATATAGTTTTGTGATACTTGAACTCACATAACTTGAGAAAATAGCATAGACAATCTCCACATATTTTACAAGCTGGGAAACGCTAGATTTTACAACTTGGAAAAATGCTATAAACAATCCAAAAATTTAAATTAAGAAACAAATTGTTCACTAACCCAGTTGATTTAAAATCCCTTGTTAAAAATATTTATATAATTAATTTGTTTTTCAAGTTTGATTTTGGAATTGCCTAAATGGTAGTTCCCTACTTTTCTGGATACCCATCTCCTCATTGCCAGGGACCTTCACACAACCCAAATTCTCTGCTTCAAGCTCTGGTTCCATAAGCTTGGAATATTGAAATAATGAAAATGGATGAAAGTCATACAGTTTTGTTGTAGATAGCTGAACACTTCGAAGTCATAAGTTTTTCTTATCGCTTGTGTTTATTTGAAAATGGGCATGACAGTTATAAAATATCATAGTAAGGCCGGAATTTGGTTGGCAGTGGAATTGGGTGAGTTTTATTTTCGGAGTTGGTAAAATTTTGATTTCTGTTATTTAAACTGGTTTTTTTACACTGTATATGGATTCAGCACCCTAAAAAAAGCCCCTAGGGCAATTCGATTGTGCAAAGTTACTCATCAAACTTATGTTTTCAATGAATTCCTGCCAGATTTTAGAGAAATTAGACAAAAAAATCCACCAGAAAACCCTTCAAAAAGTCACACTAAAAACTACTCATTTATTTTCAAGGTTTTAAAAGTGAGACATATACTATTTACTGTTAGATTTAAACGAAAATCAACCACATTTAATAACCCAAGCCCATAAATAAATTTTGCCTTGAATATATTACTGAGATTGGGTGAGTGGTGCGTTAAATCCGAGCTCAAACCTGTCAAAGTCAATCAAAATGAGTATTCAAACACCATCAATAAATTCAAAATTATAGAAACTCTTGACATGTTACAGCAACACAAAATAGTAATGTTGAGATCTAAATTTTAAATGATGTCAATAAATGAATTCCGTTTATATTTTTGGTTTTGTTGGGTTTAATAATTATTGAAATGGTTATAGGTATGTCAGAATAAATTATATTGTCAAATTTAATTTAAAAAAATAGTATATAATTAAGAAAATAAAATTAATATTTTTGGAAAAAAATGAAACATCAAAATATTATAATTATAATTTTAAATTTAATTATATTATATATATATATATATATATTTTTAAATATAAATAAGAAAATAATTGTATTTATAAAATGATTTAGAAATATATATATATATATATATATATATATAATGAAATTATATGTTTTTCTTTAAGCCAATTATATATATAACATTTCCAACTTGTATATTAATGGGATGATTAAAAAATATATTTTAAATTTTTTATGTTTTATTTTTTTTATATATTTATTAACAATTTTATTTGAAATTATTGGAAATGTAAATTTAAATAGTTGAATTTATATAATCTTAATATTTAAGTATGAGGGGTTTCCCAGTGCATTATATTAAATATTATTTTTGGGATTTAACTGCTTTAAGCAAGTCATTTATCTATAACCATATCCATGAGAGGTAGTCATAACTAACTAATTTCTCATTATTTTTGAATAGTCCACTTAGTACTCATTGCATTGGGTGATGCTTATAGGGGTGAAGAAGTGGGATTGAAACTAGTGAAATGAATCACATAGCATCAATCATGACTTTCGAGGCTTGCACAAGAGTAAAGGGAGCTCTACTTGAATGGTTCATGAGGCACAATACTTGCTAAGGTTATGCAAGTGGGTTAGCAAGCTAAGTGGGCTTGATTGTGGGAAATAACTCCACAGTTAAGCACTTATGGGATGGGTGACCTCCCAAGACTTACTTAACGTAGTTAAATCCCAAAAAGGATATCGAATATAATGCACTACGGAAACCCCTCAAACTTAAATACAAAGAGTAAAGGGAGCTCTACTTGAATGGTTCATGAGGCACAATACTTGCTAAGGTGTTGCAAATGGGGTAGCAAGTTAAGTGGGTTTGATTGTGGGGAAAAACTCCGCAGTTAAGTGCGCTTGAGCCAGAGGAGTTATGGGATGGGTGACCTCCTGAGAAGTCCTGGTTACCGAGTGCAAGCCTCAGAAGCGATGGTTGATGTTATGTGATTTATTTCACTAGTTTCAATCTCACTTCATGATTAAATACAAAGATTAAAGGGAGCTCTACATGAATGGTTCATGAGGCACAATACTTGCTAAGGTTTTGCAAATGGCGTAGCAAGCTAAGTGGGTTTGATTGTGGGGAAAAACTCCACAGTTAAGTGCGCTTGAGCCAGAGGAGTTATGGGATGGGTGACCTTTTGAGAAGTCCTGGTTACCGGGTGCAAGCCTCAGAAGCGATGGTTGATGTTATGTGATTCATTTCACTAGTTTCAATCTCACTTCATGCTTAAATACAAAGATTAAAGGGAGCTTTACTTGAATGGTTCATGAGGCACAATACTTTTTAAGGTTTTTAAAATGGGGTAGCAAGCTAAGTGGGCTTGATTGTGGGGAAAAACTCCACAGTTAAGTGTGCTTGAGCCAGAGGAGTTATGTGATGGGTGACCTCCCGGGAAGTCGTGGTTACCAGGTGCAAGCCTCGAAAGTGATGATTGACGCTATGTGATTCATTTCACTAGTTTCAATCTCACTTCTTCACCCTTGTGAGCATCACCTGATGCAATGAGTGCTAAGTGGACTATTCAAAAATCATGAGAAATTAGTCAGTTACAACTACCTCTCATCGAAATGGTCATATATGAATGACTTAAATGATATCTAATATAATGCACTGCGAAAACCCCTAATACTTAAATACAAAGAATAAATAAATACAAAGAATAAAGGGAGCTCTACTTGAATGGTTCATGAGGCACAATACTTGCTAAGGTTTTGCAAATGGGGTAACAAGCTAAGTGGGCTTGATTGTGGAGGAAAAATCCACAGTTAAGCATGTTATGTGATTCATTTCACTAGTTTCAATCTCACTTCTTCACCGCTGTGAGCATCACCCGATGCAATGAGTGCTAAGTGGACTATTCAAAAACCATGAGAAATTAGTCAGTTATGACTACCTCTCATGGAAATGGTCATAGATGAATGACTTACTTAAATGATATCTAATATAATGCACTGCGGAAAGCCCTCATACTTAAATACAAAGAGTAAAGGGAATTCTACTTGAATGGTTCATGAGGCACAATACTTGCTAAGGTTTTGCAAATGGGGTAGCAAGCTAAGTGGGTTTGATTGTGGGAAAAACTCCACATTTAAGCGCGCTTGAGCCAAAGGAGTTCTTGGATGGGTGACCTCTCGGGAAGTCGTGGTTACCGAGTGCAAGCCCTGGAAGTTGGGGCTATATGATTCATTTCACTAGTTTCAATCCCATTTCTTCACCCCAATGAGTGATCAAAAATAATATCTAATCTTAATATTATAATAAATGTAATACAAATATAATTTTATCATATCTAATTTAACTTAATCAAGTACAAATTCACAAACATTAATGGTATTTTCAAAAAGTGCAATCTCTATTTACATTTTATTATTACTAATAATATGACAAAATATTTTAAAACCCAAATGTAAAGATAATTTACATTTTATTAATATTAATAATATGAAAAAATATTTTAAAATAAAAATGTAAAAACAAATTGGTCAAAATATCTTTAAAAGTTTTATAATATCTAATCTTAATATATATATATATATATATATATATATATATATATATATATATATAATTTTATCATATCTAATTTAACTTAATCAAGTACACATTCACAAACATTAATGATATTTTCAAAAAGTGCAATCTCTATTCACATTTTATTATTATTAATAATATGACTATGACAAAATATTTTAAGACCAAAATGTAAAGATAATTTACATTTTATTAGTATTAATAATATGAAAAAATATTTTAAGACTAGAATGTAAAGATAGATTGGTCAAAGTATCTTTAAAAGTTTTTATAATTTATTAAGTTAGGTTGGAGATTTGCACTGCCTTGTTTTATATTGGTGCATAGTAACTTATTATTTATAGTTGTAATGGTTTTTTTGAGGGGCAATATAATTTTAAACAATATTGTGATTTTTAATTGTTGGAAATATATTATTGAATGCATAAATAGATTTAGTACTTTGAATAAAATTTAGGGCAGTCAAATTCTACAAATTAAACAACTTAAATCTAAAATTTTGAAAAATATCTACCAAATTTTAATTAAAATTAACAAGGAAAAATACTTAAAAAAATCTCATTCCCTCTATTAATTAGACTATATATATATATATATATATTATTTTTAATTATTGATAATTATTATAATATTATTATGTATACTCATTAAATACTGTAAAAAAGTTTATCATTTATTAATAATATAGTTTAATTATTTTATTTTATTGTTTTTTTTTTTTATTATGTAGGGATTTATTGGAATTGAACATTTGAGCAATGTAATGTATATAAGATATGAAAACAACATATTATATTTTTGAAATTTGGGTTATGTGATCCATAATTTTTATATAGAGATCTTTAGGTGATTATCACATATGAAAAGTTTTTTTCCATGTGGTGAAGATGAACTATACTCGTTGGTTAGAAAAACATCCACAAAATTTTTGCACGTGTGATTATAACATATTATATAAAAACATTGAATGTGAATGGAGTGCATAACAACATTTTTCTAAACAATCTAAACAACACTTAATTGAGAAATATTTAAAATAAAATAAAATCACATTACTTAATTGAAAAATATTAAAAAATAAAATAAAATTATAATATTTAATATTAATTTAACATAAAAATATAGATAATATCATTTTATTAATTCATTTTGTGATGTGAAGGTCACTTGAATTGTGTGGGTAAAAATCCATCTCTGTTAAGGGTTGGTATGGCTCAGCCCTGTGGGATCCCCTGATGATTTTGAGGACTTAGATTCCCTTGGGTCCTAGTTTCTCAAGCCACAAGTCAAACAAGAAATCAAACTTGATGTAATCTCTAGAGAACTCAGACGACATGACAAACAAAAAAAAATATCTTTTTATTAATAGAAACAATTATTTAGTTTACACTTTTAGAACCACCCAATATTATAAAGACAAAGATAAAGACCCTTACCTGAGAAAATAATTAAATAATCTAAAAATGAAAATAGAGAAAAAAAATTACAACCATTACATCCTAACGGAAATAAAATAAATTATTAAATAATATTTGTATTTGTATTTATTATTGAAATGCAGCGTTTATTATTAGAATGCAACTTATAATTAAATTATATAATAGAAATTAAAAAGATTAAATAAGAAATAGTATTAAAAGAACCATATAAAATAATAAAAGTTAAAAATAATGAATTGTCTTTTAAATATAAATTAATAAAGAGTAAGAATATATATATATATATATATGAATGTATTAATAAATAATAAGAAAAATCTTTGGATGTGGGTGATTAATATGTTTAATGTAAGATGTTACCTGGTATTTCAACGCAGGGGTATCTGGACGCTCCATACCGCTGCACCTGCCTCCCACGTGAAGACCTTAAATTCGATGTTTAGGGGAGGATGTCGCACTTTTGCGGCATTCACTTCTCCCCCTCGACCTCCGCTTCTGCAACTTGGCCATTTATGGCTAATGGCTCTTGTTAATCTCATTTGCGAATTCGAATTTCATTCGTTGCATACCTTTGTCACGCCTCTGCCCGTTGCTCTGCTCCTCACCTACCTCCCTCTGAGCATTCGTCTCCAACCCTGCAGACCCTCCACCTCGTTGATTCAATGCCAAGAAGACACAGGATGTGGTGTTGTCAAGGAGGCGACAGAGGTACTCCCTCTCACCCTCCAGTTCCTGCACTGTCTGTGCGCTCTTTGTCCATCTCAGTTGATGTGGAATAACCTGAGGTTATCAACCCCCATTTTCTCTCAACCCAGATCTCGATTCACCTCTCGGAGGAGTAGCATTACCTCTCCAGCTCCGAAAGCAGAAAACAACCGCACAAATCAACATTATCGCGCTCCTCCTCCCCTCTGCCATGAAAATTTGTCAGCCTCCCTGTCAAACACTTGGCGAAAGATTTAGACAGTGGTGGGAGTAGCCCATCGGAGGACACCCAGTACAAAGATGCATAAGTGAACAATGCGGCTCGCTCTATTTTATCCAAGCAGACTGATATGGTCTCCACCTCAACTCGGGAGTCGGCACCCCAGCTCTCAAAGAAGGATATCGAGACCATGTCTAACTATGGTTGTTTCATAATTGAGGAGAATCCTCAACATGAGTACAATGAAGACCAGAACCAGTAGCTGCAGCACTCCTCTTTTTCAGTTTATATATGATCCTTTATGGGTTTTGTGTCTATATTTATCTCTTCCTACAAACTATGTCACTCATGTTTATGCTAATGGTTGGTTTCCCCTTGAAGGGCAACCCATTTTTTGAATTTTTGAACTTGTTAAGGACTGGTTTCCCCTGAAGTGCAGCCCATTTTTTGACTTTTTGAATTGTTTTCATCCAACAGGGGTTGGCTAATCCAACAACCCCTGTCCTGAAGTATGATTGTAATTTTGTAAATTATAATAGAAATTAACCAAAAAAATAAAAAAAACCAACATATATATATATAATAAAAGAAAAAAAATGAAAAAAAATAAATTTAAATAAAATAAAGAATCAATGAAAAACTCATATATATATATATATGTAAGAATAAAAAATATTCGTATGAATTCATATCAATTATTTATTTTTTTATAAAGTAAGCAAGAGTAATGTTAAGTCATGATAAAGCATATAGAAATCAAATAAAAAGTAGATAAAAAGAACTGAAGAGACCAATGAAATAAGAGGAGGGAGGAAAACAAATAAAATGAAGACATCTAGGAGGAAATGGGAGTGATCCAACAATTGTTTATTTTCTATCCATCATCTCTATTTAGCATACTAGACCTTCTATCAATTTCAATGGCCAACCTAAACTTTCGGTGATGGAAATGATCAATATTTGCAAATACCTATGACTCTTCTATACAAATGTGGTATTTTTTCTTCTCAGCATGTACGACCAAAGCTGAGTGAGTCCTACAACGTTTGATGTTGGTTGTGTGCTCCTGAATCCTTTGTTTTATGGAGTGACCAGTTTCTCCAGTGTAGGGGGTCCCACAGGAACATGAGACTACATAAACACCTTTCATGTTTTGTGCTTCTTAAGAATTTGAGCAACCTTTTCGGTGGTCCCTTGGATAAAGGGAATTTTAACATTAGTAATCAAATCTTTGGGCTATTTCCTTATCCTCAAACCTTTGTGAGCCTTTAAGAAAGCTTTGAGACCTTGGTGCTTATTATAACCATTATTTTTGAACAGTTTAAGGAGATGGGATTTCTCATTAATTTCATCTGAAACTCTTAAAGCATGAGAAGCCAATGTGTTGAGAACTCCTAGATTTTGGGCATAATAATGTTGTGGCATGAATATATTTCTCTTTGTGAGTCTTCTTATGAAAGACCTTATGAGAGAAATAATCGTCATCTTTCATAGAGATAAGAATGTCTAGGAAAGGAAGGTTATCATTGACTTTTGGCTTCATTGTAAACTTGATAGAACTTGATTGACTATGAAGATGTTGAAAAAATAGATTCAACTTTTCACGCGCATGAGGCCAGATAATGAAGGTATCGTCTACAAACCTCTTCCAAAGTTTAGAAAGGAATTGAGGTGTAGTCAATGCCTTGGATTCAAAATCTTCCATGAACAGGTTAGCTACAACATGGGAGAGTGGAGAACCCATGAAAACTCTAGAGGTCTGTTCATAAAATTCACCTTCAAAACCGAAAAAGAAGAAGAAGAAGTTGAGGTAAGGTAGATCTCAACCAACTTAGTTGTATCCAAATCAGTAATGTTTACTAATTATTTTATAATTTTTTTTCTCATTTCTTTTAATTCGTAATTAATTGACTTTACATTATTCTTACTTTATAAAAAAAAATATAATTGATATGAATTCATAAAAGTATTTTCCTAGTCATATATATGCAAACTTATAGAGTCATATTTTATAGATTATGGATTTTTTTTCCCTTTTTTTGTCTTTGATTAATTTATTTATTTTGATCCATTTTCATATATATATATATATATATATATATATATATATATATATATATATTGTGACCCTCCAGGCTTGATCTTTGGTTTGAGGAGCTGCGACCCAGGGGCATCTAAGCTGTCAAAGTCACCTGGGGATCGCACCCATCCTGGGCCACACCAGCCCATAACTAACTGAAATTTTTAGCATGTCTTCTCCACATAGAATAGGGCACAACTTCCCCCCCTGTCACCACTATCAAATACTTACTATCAATACTTACCATACATAAAAATAACTAAAAATAAAAGTAAAAATTAATATATATATATATATATAATTACCACACTCAAGGGGATTGACACATTTAACATTTACATATGTCAACTATATCATATGAATTAGTACATTATACATATAACTTTTATCCCATTAAATGAGCGCTACTACGAAATTCAAATGATGTTTATTCTTACCTTAATACTGCAACAAATTTGCATTAATACTATCATTGGTCTACTATAATTTATAACACTATGGTGTTGGCGAATAATCCACAAGTGCACATATTCAATCGAGATCTGAATTCTATGACTAATGTATTATTTACGAAATCTATTCATATCAATGATCCGACCCATTCGGTTGCTTAGCAACTATCATCCAGTATGATTTGTTGGTAAGCGTGTTGACCGTCGATCTGGTAAAACCAAGATCTGATGGTGGAGGTTTATGCGGGTGCGATTAGGGTAACTACCCGACCCAAGTGTCGCGTACAGAACTCATTCGCTTGTAGCACCATTATGGCTCCACTCTACAAGTTATTTTTCCCTTTAGAGCACTTCCTCTGGTAGCTAAGGTGTTCATATTTTGTTAGTGGATGCGGAATCGCTTGTGGTCTTGCTTAGTCTCGGTAAATGTCTTTTGCTCCAGTATTCTGGTTTGCAGTTGCAGTTCTGTTACGTTTAATTCCACAGCATTGTTTTAACTCTGTTATACATAATGTCTTCTCATCGTTGCTCTCAAAGTACTCTACTAACAGGAAAGTAACGCTTCCAAAGTCTTTTTTTTTTGTTTTCTCTTTGCTCAGGTTATGGAAATATTGCTCAGTTAATTTCATCTACAAGGGAAATCTATTTTAATCCCCTTGTGTTCTTGGTTAAAACTTGTTCAGATTGGTAACCTCACTGTTGTCGAGGGTTTCTTTCCCAGCCAACATTTCGTTTTCCCTTCCTTCAAACAAGTTGCAGGGTGTAGCCTTCCCAGCACACTGAGAATGAAGGCTTTAGGTAATGGCTTGTTTTCTTGTTTTCTTGTTTTAACACCTGTTGTTGCAATGAATCTTATAATAGATTCTCTTTTTATTTAAATTTACTCACAATCTTTTGTTTCTTTGATTTGTTTACAAGTTATTTTTGGGT